>CM038677.1:185910237-186091197 GCA_021605205.1 Aegilops longissima
GTGATCACACCTTTGGGACTGGCATCTTCGGTTTAAGGTATACATAACATGGTGAGCCATGAAGCGTGCATCGCCCGGCCTTCCCGAATAAGCGTGATAAGCACTCACGGAAATCCACGACCTCAAGGTCAACTTTTCTTCTGAAAATTCTTGGAATCACCAAAAGCCACATCAAGAGCATTTTGGCGGTGACTCGGCCTTCTTTCGAGAATGACTCCATGGAAGCTCATGTTCTTTGGTCTTTGAGTCGGACATCGAATGCCCATCCCTTTCAGCGTCTCGCATACAGTATGTTCAGGCCACTACCACCATCCATCAAGACTTTAGTTAGTCGAGTGCCTTCGACGATTGGGTCGACCACCAAAGCTTGCCTCCCAGGGGTGGCTATGTGCGTCGGGTGATCAGACTGGTCGAATGTGATGGCGGTCTGAGACCTTTTCATATAATTGGGTGTCGCCGGAGCGACCATATTCACCTCTCGGTTGATAACCTTCAATCGACTTTTGCATTCAACGTCAGCAAAAATCATCAAGGTGGAATTGACCTGGGGGTATCCACCATCACTATCTTCCTTGTCCTCAACTTTGTCTGACTCCTTTTCCTTATCCTTGGGCTGCTTCCACAGGCGCTGAATCAAAACCGACAACATGTCAGTGGTATGCTTTGGTTAAATGAGTTTACCCTCTTCATCTTTGTTTGTGTGAATGTGACATGGCAAGTCCAACACATCATTTCCATCTTGGTCTTTCACCTTTTTGGGGTTCCAAGGACCATTGGATTTCCCCTTGAACTTTCCTGGAGTCACGGCCAAGGCTTCTCCAGGAGCAGCTGGCTCGGCTTTCCGCTTTTGCTTCCGACTGGAGTTCCCTCCCCCGGTTTCATTAGCGGCTGGCTTGTACTTGCCACTCCGGAGCCGATCATCTTCTTCACCATTGGCGTACTTGGTGGCAATCTCCATCATTCGACTCAGGGTCATGTCTCCGGTCCGACCAAATTTCAAACTTAACTCTCTGTTGTTAACGCCTTCCTTGAAGGCACAGACTGCCTAATGATCAGATACATTCTCTACTGTGTGATGCAATGTGATCCATCTCTAGATGTAATCTCTCAGAGTTTCATTCGACTTTTAGAAGCTTATTTGCACCTCTGTCAACCCTATTGTCAGCTTGCAAGTTCCTTCAAATGTCTGACAAACACTGGGCAAGATCTTCCCAAGTGTAAATGCTGCTGGGTTCTAAGCAGTTCAACCATGCTCGGCTGAGCCGTCCAACATAAGAGGTAGGTGTTTGTGGCCACTTCATCGTTGCCGCCAATCTGAACAACCACTCGGTAGTCCTCAAGCCAAGTATCCGGCTTGGACTCACCGATGAACTTACAGACTCGATCGCCAACTTTGAAGTTGGGAGGAATCACCTTGACCACTGATGGCTCTGCTTTAAAACACTACGGTCTGAGGCGTGTACTCTCTGCTGGTGGGCACATCTACGTCATGGCCTTCTCGGTGAGCTCTATTCCTGTCGACCAAACCTTTAACAATAATGGATCTCGCATCAAAGCCTGGTTCCCTGGGGTCGACTAGAATCCTTCGCCCAACACTGTGATGGCATCTGTCATCCTGCTCTCGAGGCGCGTATGACCCACCCCTTGGGGGAGGAGTGGGCACTCGACGTCGATCATCATGATTGAATCAGTCCTCATACTGATCAAGCCAGCCTCCATGTCCCTCACGCCTCGGGGGCGATCTTGGGCTATGAGCCGACTAGACTGTATTCGCAGCGACGAATCTGCTGTGAATCCTATTCCACGACTGCGATACAGCTGAATTTTGATCTCCTGCTGCCCGGAGTAAATCTCTGATCTGTAGCAAGCCTCTTGACCTCTGTTGGGAAGGCTGAATCGACTCTGCTATCACAGGTTGCGGCTGCTAGATTCTGAATTGGAGTTCGATATACGAGTCGGTTGTGGAAAGAGTTGGCGTCGGTGGACAGCGGGACCCGTTGTCACGCTTGTTAAGTCGAGCACTCATTTGGAGATTTCCGATCAAGTGCGCTCAACTAATTAGCCAAGCAGCGTCTTCTAAGGCAGGTCTCGAGGTTTCTCCAATGATAGGAGTGTGAAGTGCATCCATGTTCGGGTGAAGCTCCTCCCTGCGTGAAGTGAGTGGCTCGGGCAAGTACTCTTCATGGGCTTGCGACGGATCGCATGCCGTCGCCACCATCAAAGTGCTGGGAAAGCCGGGTGGACGCGTGGCCCATCGACCATCAGGACTTCGCTTGCTAGATCACTGCTGTCACACTCGGATCACGATCTCTGTAAAACCGATCGACAGATCGAGCAGGCCATAGAGATTAAATCGGGCTCGATTACGCGACTAGGGGAGTAGCCATTGGGAACCACCGCATGCCTCACCACCGTTGAAGCCTCGACCGGCCGGGGCGCTTGCGCGGTGAGAAGGCGGAAGGAGGGCGGACATGCAAGTCGATAATCTTTGGAGTCGACGGTTGCCTGAGGAGGGCGCCGCGGACAGACCTGCAGAAAGTGTGTTGCCCAGCAGACGAGGGGGCGTCGGCGTCAGTGGAGCTTCCTGAAGCCTAAGCGGAGTCGTCGAGCAATGAGCGTGTGCGCCGAGATGGATCTCATGACCCTCAGCAAACTCCACGAAACCATGATGAAGGGATCGGGAAAAACAACTTCTCCAACAAGTCGCTAAGACACCTGCCCCATGGTGGCGCCAAGGTGTCGTGGTTCTAAGTCTGCACTTGATAGAATGGGGGTAGGAATGGAAGGCAAGATCCTAGCTATGGAGTAGTTGTATCACGCAAGATGTTTTACGAGTTCGGGCCCTTCTCGGAGGAAGTAACAGCCCTCGTCTCGGGCCGGAGGCGGTCGGCTGTATTATGTGCGTATGAGTTACTGAGTGCGAACCCTTTACTTTGAGGAGGGTGGCTTATATAGAGTTAGCGAGACCCCTCAGCCCTCGGTTATGCAAGGATTAAGGTACATAAAGATCGGGAGTTCTTGTAACGTCCCACATAAAGTGCTATGATGACCATAAAGCCACTTAATGACCGAGCCGTTTGCGTCTTGGAGACTATTTGATCTCTGGCGGTCAGTGGTTGGCTTCATGGTGAGTGTCCTCAGGTCCGTCAGTGGAATCCTTCGGTCGATTGAAGGTGGTTTCTTCAAGAGATGTCCTTGGGAGGTATCTTGGATAGGTCCATGACCCTACCCTAGGTACATGGCTTCATCAGTGGTGTCGGGGAAGCTGATCGTGACCCACGAACACCTTGTGGACCTGGCGGACCCGGAGTCCTTGTGGTTCGATGGGGCGGAGAATGCACAAGAAGCGGATCGAGGCGATGCACACGAGCAGATTTACCCAGCTTGAGCTCTCGGAGAGATAATACTCCCTCTGCTGCTTGGTGGATTATATTGTGTTCTTGCTAGGGAGCAATGGGAGCTACAAAACCTAGCCTAAGTGAGTGTGGTCTCAAATGAGTCGAATGAACTGAACCGGAGCCGAACCCTTTCTACGTTGCTCTTGGGCCTCCTTTATAAGCTCAAAGGGTCACCACAGGTGGCAAGTAGACAAGGGTAAAACAGGAAAAACGATGGTTGGTACACGCTTTATGCGATGTCTGAGACCTAACTCTGACTGACAAGGGACAAGATCCATAAATGCCGTCCTGTCGCTGAGCGATTACAACAGGGACCGTCAAGTGCGCCTCCGTTTGCCACGATGGTAACTTGTCAGTGCCGCTTATCGATGTTCCCGCTGGCTGCACAGCTATTGACCGCGTGCAGGAAAGCCCATGGTGACACGTTGGTGGATGGTGGGGCGGAGATGAAGAGAGGTTGCATGCAGCGGCAAGCATCTTCCAGCGGCTGAACCCTTGTCGGCTTAGGGCTTGTCGCTCACCAAGCCTTCGGCAAGCTCCTCTTGCAGGGGTCTCGTTCGCCGTGCCTTGAGTGGCCTTCCCGCAAGCTCCTCTTGCGGGGCCTTGAGTACTTTGTTCCTGAATGGCTCCAAAGAGCATTGAGGACTTAGCGGTCACCAGGCCAGCCCTGCCACGCAGGTGCTACAACTGCCCGATGCGAGTTCGGAGATACTAGGGTACCCCTACTCTAGTACACCGATAGGAGCCCCGGGCACAGGAGCCACACGGCGGCCGAGCTCTGTTGGGCGAGGCCCAAAAGCGATCTGCAGACACCTTGGCACAGATCGCGCGAGTTATTAACCGGACCCACGTCCCCCACAGGCAGCCACGTTCGGACGTGGCATCGTGAGGAGAGATCGTGGGGGCTTTCTTTAATGGGAAAATCGGAGCGCCCGCCCCTCTCCCTCCTTATAAGCAGGGGAGCAGGCGGGGCGCCCACTTGCCATTCTGTCACATCAAAACCACCGCCGCTCCCCTTCTTCTCAAGTCCAAAGGAAGCGGCGCTCGCCCCCCTCCCCATTGCCACGGTGCCTGCTTGCCGTCAGTTCCTCCACCACCTCCGCCATGGCTCCAGCCGACAAGGGCAAAGGGGTGAAGTCGGCGGCCTTGGCGGCTCATGGCGCTGCGGAAGGAAGCAGGCCCTCTTGATCCCCTGCTCGGCCAGGAAGGAGATCACGGGAGCTGTACTACCTCTTACGGTCGGCGGAGGCGGGCGCATCCAGCGCGAGGTGATCTCCGCCGCCACATCCGAGAAGGTCTCCGTCGGGTACCCTTTCTTCGCGCTTTTCTTCCCTGCGGAGCTCTGCCCCTTTTCAATTCTTTTGTGGCGTCATGAACACATATGGCCTCCGCCTCCTTGATTTCACCCCCAGCGTCGTCCTCACCATGGCCGTTTTGCGCACCTCTGCGAGAACTTTGTCGGGGTCCACCCAAATGTAGCACTTTTCGCCATTACTTCATGCCCAGCGTAGAGAGAGAGCCGCTTCGGAGGAATTGCATGGATCTCGGGATCGGCAAGAAGGAAGCATATCTTGACGGAGGCTGCGCAGCAAGTGGGAGGTGGAGAGCTGATTGGTGTTGGATTATAGAGGAGGGCCACAGCCCTTTACTGCCTGCGCCAAACTCCCATAGTCTGTGGCAGCGATTGGAGCAACTTGGCGCGGAGGATGCCAAGTTGAAGATTGCGTGACCGGATCTTGCGCCTCGGGCATGCGGGCTTACCGTAGGAGCTGTTGGCGCGGACTTCCTCGCCGCCGCATTGCGCCCTTGCGAGGAGAGGAGGCCTGCTTAGGAATTCAAAGCGGCGGACATCATGAGGCTGCGTCCGGGACTCAATTGGAACTTCCTTGTCTTGGAGCTGGATGGCATCTTTGGGGAGCTGTTCAAGCTGATGCAGATCACCGAGTGGTTCATGTTGCGAAGAGTCGTGCCCTTGTGCAACAACTTCGTCGCTTGACCGCATCCGCGCGATGATGCCGTTGTGCGATTCCCATGGAATCGTTCCAACAGCGAGGAGCCGCCCGACGACATCGTGCAGCAGTTCTTCGACAACTTGGAAGAAGTGCCGATCCGTGCCGGCAATGACGGCTCACCAGCGACACCACCGAGCAAGAGATGGCGCGCATTGCCACAAGGTTAGAGGAGGCAGCGAAGCTGCTGCGCCCGGCGTGTTTGGGTTCTCCGTCGAGGAGGCAGAGGCAGCCGAGGCGGCAAGCCTTGCCGATCGAGAAGAGTTACGTCGGTGAGGAGGGCAGGCCGAGCCGGCGCTGACCGAGCAGGCACGCGGGCGCCTCCCCTCCGCCGTCAAGTAGCTTGCAGCGGGGAGCCCTTGACCCCGCCAAGAAAGCGCCTCCTCAAGACCGGAGAAGTGGCGGGCGGGCGGAGGCGGCCCAACAGCCGCCTCGCCGCCCGGCAGCTCCGCGTGGCAGTTGTTGCAGCGGGGGCGCCTCCCCCGCCACAACAGCGGGGCGGGGCCTTCAGAGCCTGCCCCCGCACCGCCAAAGCGTCGAGGAGCCTACTCCTCCAGCTCGTCGCCGGGGCCGGAATTTGACTTCTCGCTCTCGGCTCTGAGGAAGAAGAGGAAGAGTAAGTTCTTGTCGCTGCTACTTGTAATTCTTCAATTTCTTGTTTTGTCTTGTATTTGACTTGCTTCATTCTGAGCTCTTTCCTTCTTGGAATGGCTGGCTCGAGAGGGTGTCGAAAGGGCCAAGAATCCGGTGGTCGTCGTCGAAGGCAATTCCCACAATGGCGGACAGGGAGGCGTCGAGACACCCTTGCGGATCAGCGACCCTTCATCGAGCAGCCCAGCTGGCCCAAGTAGTAAGTATTTGATTCATTTCTTACGGTTAGGTGTGCTTGGGTGCTCCTTCTTTACTGATTTCAGGCTTGTTGATTTGTGTAGGAGCAGAGCAGCCTCGTCAGGAGATCCCGGAAGTCACTCCTGAAGTCCTGTCTGCCTCAACTACGCCGCCAAGGGAGAAATCTCCGCCAAGGGAGGCGCTCTCCGGCAAGGAGGCCTCTCCGACAGGGAGCTTCTCCGACAAGGGGCAGTGCCGGCGACCCTCAGTGGTGGAGACAGCGACAGCAGATCCCATTGCGGGTAATCTTCTTGTTTGAAAATCTCCCTTGGGTTCTCTTTCTTTTGTTCTTCTTTTCGATCATTTGCTTGTTGTTCTTTCTTTCTCGATCATCAGATCCATCTGCGGAGAGCCGATGGAGCGAGGTTGCCGCGAAGAGGACTCCTGCAGCAACAATGGCCAGCGCCGCCAACATGGAGGAGGAGGCGGCGCCGATGGGTTACGCCGGCGAGGAGGCTACCAAGGCTGCAGTGGCAGAAGGGAGGAGAATCTGGTGATCGTCTTGGCCCTAAGGCCGCAGGAGCGCCAGGCGCTACGCGGACCGCCGATCCCACCGCCACCGATGCTGCACCCGGCTCCGAAGAGCCCCAGCCCAGCGCCTATCTGAAAGCCGGCGAAGGTGTCTTCATCAAGCTTCCATGGGCGTCGAGCTCCGGGCGCCCGGTCGAGGAGACCTTCGCGTGGAGCTGCTGCGCCTCGCTGGGCTGTCGCTGATTAACGCGCGTAAGCAGCAGTGAGTGGCGAGTTCGAGGAGGAGCAGCTGCTGAAGAAGCTGTTGTCGCTCTACCGCGCCCGACAAGCCAAGCTGGAGTCGAGGCGCTTGTCGCGGGGGGAGCTGACATGGAGAAAGCGAAGAGCTCGGCGCACCAACAAGAACCTCTCGGGACATAGCGAGCGCGGGAGCAGCTTTTCGAGCGCGGCCTTCATCCTGGAGAAGGCCGAGGTCGAGAGCAGCAAAAAGTTGCGGCGAGAAGCTCTCTCGCAAGAAAGGCGAGCTGGCGCAGCGGAAGATCAACCTCGGCAGCTCTGAGGAAGATCTTGCAGCGAGCAATCAAGTGGCGGAACACTCAAGGAGGCAAAGGGCGCCGCCGCGGCTGCCGAGCCGCCAAGAAGGTGGAGGCGAGGTGGCGCAGCTGGAGGCCACCCTCGAGGAAGAGCGCCGAGGAGGTCACCGGGCTGAAGCGAACGCGAGAGAGGACGCCTACACTCTCGGCGAGTTGCAGGTCGTTTTTTGAGAAGATAAAAAAGCTCGGCGCCGCCAAGGATTCAAGGCAGATCTGGAACTGAAGCTGACCACCTTGGCGGAGGCAGCTGGGCCGGCGCCAAGGAGGCAGCAGACTCTTTGGAGAAGATCAAGGCCAACGAGGCTGTTGGCGAATGCATGGCGACTGCCGAGGATACTCTCGGAGATAGCATAATGCCTTTGGACAGAAGGTCTTGTGGACCTTGCCGCCGCCATCCACAATGAGCTGATGGAGCTGGGGATGGTGGATCTTGGGTACTCCACGAGCGAGAACCTCCAACCCAGCGCCAAGCTCAGCCTGTTCTTCAAGGGCGTGTTGGACGGGTCTCCAGTGACTCGGGAGGAGATCCCAAAGCAGCTGGCCGACGAGTCGCGCCAAGTCTGCGCGGGGCCCTCGAAGGTGCTTGATGAAGGTGGCCTTCCGCAATCCAGCGTCAACTTCACCAGCGTCCTCAAGTCCTGCCGCCGCCGACTGCTGACATTGAAGCGCTCAAGGCCCTTGTCGCACCCATTGTGGATAGGGTGAGCGGAGTCAAGAGGCTCGATGGCGACCGCGTAGACTAGGCCGCCAAGTTTATCTTTCCCTTGTCGCTGCAGATCATGTTTAGGAGAACAATTTATTAGATCTGCGACAAGTCATTTTGTAATATACTCTATCTTAGGCAATGATTGCAATGTTATTTCCTTTACTCGATTTATTCCCTTGTATGTTTGTGCCCTACGCTTTTAGGGAACTTGTCGGTGCAAACACCTTTGCCGCGAGCGCTGAGTGCGGAACGTCAGCAGCCTGCTAGCGATGCTGCCTCCGACAAGCAACCTTGTCGCAACTAGTTGCAGCGCACTTAAGTTGTTGAGCGGACTCGAAACAAAATGAGGGTGCGACTAGCTACGAGTTGGTTCCTCTGCGCACAGGTTTTCCATACAAAGTACTTATAGTTCGAGGAAGATAACTTAAAAATTTAAAAACTGTCCGCTCAAACTTTGGCAACTTAGCTTTTCTGTCGTTTGCTACCCGGCAAGGCGATACTTCCTCGAGCGAGCTTTTCTGTCGTTTGCTTCCCGGCAAGGCGATACTTCCTCGAGCGACACATGGTGGCCCACACCATTATCTTCTCCTTCCCCCCCGGTTAACTTGTGGGCGGATGAACCTTACTTTCTTATGAGAAGAAAGAAGAGAAAATAAAGTTATGGAGCCTAGTGGCTCTTTATCGCTTACCGGCTGTGGATGCTGCACAAAATGTCAGATAATATATGCAAAATAATGATGAAAGCATGAAATTGACAAGTTGTGCGTAACACATAAGCTTTACTGATGCACGGGATCTGCGCCCGGCTTTGTACAAAGGATTACATGCAACAGCGGCAAGACTTGTACAAAAGGTGGTTGCTTAGGAGCGGGTTCCGCAACGCGCCTCTATGGATAAAACTTACGAAGATGCTCTATATTCCAGGAGTTGCTCACGGAATGCCATCTTGGTCTCAAAGCGGACAGCGCCAGAGCCTAGTGACTCGTTTCACCCGATGAGGGCCTTCCCACTTCAAGGTCAACTTGTTGGAATTCTTGGCGGACTGAACGGCGAAGAACAAGGTCGCCTTCCTCGAAGCTTCGGCATTAACTTTGCGGCTATGGTAGCGGCGCAAAGCTTCTTGGTAGCGAGCAGCTCGCATGCAGACTCAAGACGATCCTCCTCGAGGAGCAGCGCGTCATCTTGTCGCAGCTGCTCTTGCTCAAAGCTCATCATAAGCGAGTACTCGAGGTGATCCAGATACGAGTTCCGTGGGGAGAACTGCTCGCTCCATAGACTAGAGCAAAGGTGTCCGGCGCTGGCTCGATTTGGCGTCGTCCTGATCGACCAAAGAACCACCGGCAGCTCCTCAATCCAGTTTCTTCCGCACTTGTGCAGCCTGTCGAAAGTTCTGGTCTTGAGACCTCGCAGCACTTCAGCATTTGCCCTCTTCGCTTGACCGTTGCTTCTCGGGTGAGCAATGAAGTATAAAGCAGACCTTGGCGCCAAGATCTTGGGCGTCTTGCATGAAGGTGCGACTCGTGAATTGGGTGCCGTTGTCGGTGATGATCCGTTAGGAATCCCAAAGCGGCAAACAATTGACTGAAGAACTTGTGCCGACCTGTGCTGTCACCTTCCTCGCTGCTTCCACTTCCGCCACTTTGTGAACTTGTCGATTGCGACGTACAAGTACTCAAAGCCCCCGACAGCTCGGGGGAAGGGGCCGAGGATGTCGAGCCCCCAGACCGAAAATGGCCATGATAAAGGGATCGTCTTGAGAGCTTGAGCTGGCTGGTGTATCTGTTTTGAATGGAACTAGCACGCTTCACACTTGGTTACTTGTGCGAGTTGCATCTGGAGGGCTTCGCCGAAGAAACCTTGCCGGAAAGCTTTGCGGCAAGTGCTCTTGCGCCAATGTGGTGACCACATATGCCTCCGTGTATCTCTGCCAACAGTCATCCATCTTCCCGCAAATACACTTCAATTTCACACCGTTGAGTCTTCTTCTGTACAGGATGTTGTCAACAAACTGGTACATACTTGACAGCCGGGCTACTCTTTCCGCTTCTTCTTGCTCTTCGGGAAGTTCTCCTGTCTGAAGGAAATGGACGATCTGATGTGCCCATGTTGGAGCTTGCGGCTCGACAACAAGGACTAAAGGCACATCTGCCGCTGCAGAAACATCAGCTTCCACGGCAAGAACCTGCGGTTCGGCCGGACCTTGATGATCCCCGGCAAGTTTGCCGGAGCAAAACTTGTCGGGAGCGTCCGCTTCAACGAAACAAACCCTAGGGCTTGTTGGAGTAGACTGCTCCTCAGCGATATCTGCGTTGATTCTGGGGACCTTCTTGGCGGCGGCTTCAGGGAGCTCTGCCGGAAAATAGTCACCAGAAACCAACTTCCTCTTCTTGCTTTGTCCGGTTGATGGTGTTACAGTTGGTTGGGTCAGCTTGAGCACAAAAATTCCTGGTTCCACTGGTAACTTGAGTGCAGCACACTTTGACAGGCCATCAGCAATATCATTCTGAGCTCTTGGAACATGTTCCATTTGCAGGCCTTCAAAGTGTTCTTCTAGCTTTCTCACTTCATCAACATAGGCTTCCATCAATGGACTCTGATAATCTTTGTTTACTTGGCAGACGACAAGCTGCGAGTCACCCCTGACGATAAGCTTCTTGATCCCAAGGTCCACTGCAATCCTGAGACCGGCAAGCAAACCTTCATACTCTGCAGTATTATTTGTTGCTTGCTCCTTGGGAAAGTGCATTTGGACTATGTACTTGAGGTGTTCTCCGGTGGATGCGATAAGCAGCACGCCAGCACCGGTGCCTTGCAGCGAGAAGGCACCATCAAAGTACATCAGCCACTCTTTACTTGCTTCGTTTACGGGGATGCTCGTCTCTGGAATTTCTTCATCTTGCGTTGGCGTCCATTCTGCTATAAACTCTGCCAATGCTCTACTTTGGATAGTTGAAGTGCTTTCAAACTTGAGGCCAAAGCTTGACAGTTCCAGTGCCCACTCGACAATCCTGCTGTTGCTTACGGATTTTGCAATATCCTCTTCAGCGGAAAGCGAGTGACAACTGTTATCTCATGTGCTTGGAAGTAATGGCGCAGCTTTCTCGAGGCCATGAGGAGGCCGAAAAGCAATTTCTGCACACCAGAATACCTTGATCTAGCCCCCTGCAGAAGGGAACTCACAAAGTAGACAGGCGCTGCACCATCCTTTTTTCGTATCTTGTCGCAATCTCTGCAGATCCGTCCTTGTCGGGACCAGAGCTTGTCGTGAAGCTCCCCCGCTTGTTGCTGGATGCATCCGCCTCGATTGCGGCTCCTCATCCGCCTCCCTTTCGCTACTAACGCAGCACTAACCACTTGATTGGTTGCCGCTATGTACAGCAGCAACTTCTCTTGTGGCCTAGGTGCGACAAGTATTGGAGTGGAGGACAGGTACCTCTTTAAGTCCTGCAGCGCAGCCTCCGCTTCGGGAGTCCATTTCATTGGACCTGCCTTTTTCAAAATCTTAAAAAATGGCAGGGTGCGCTCAACTGACTTAGAGATAAACCTGCTGAGAGCAGCCACGCAACCGGCAAGCCTTCTTACATCCTTGACGCGCTTTGGTGCTTCAATCTGCTCAATGGCCTTGATCTTGTCGGGATTGGCTTCAATTCCCCTCTGAGACACGAAGAACCCGAGAAGTTTGCCGAAGGGGACTCCAAACACGCACTTCTCGGGGTTGAGCTTGAGGTTGATCTTGCATAGATTTGCAAAGGTTTCGTCTAAGTCTTGAACCAGAGTTGCTTTGTCCTTGCTTTTGACCACTATGTCATCCATGTAAGCTTCTACATTTCTGTGCATTTGTGGCTCAAAGGCATCATGGACTACCCTTGCAAGCGTTGAACCAGCATTCTTCAAACCAAAAGGCATCCGTATGAAGCAATCGTGCACATGGTGTAATGAATGCGGTTTCTCTTCATCCTCTTACGCCATGAAGATCGATGATATCCGAATATGCATCAAGAAATGAAAGCAAATCACATCCAGCCGTGGAGTCAACAATCTGGTCGATCGTGGCAAGGGAAATGGGTCTTTGGGACAAGCTTTATTAACATCCGTGAAGTCGATACAAAGTCTCCATTTCCCATTAGCCTTTATGCAACTCTTGGATTGGCCAACCACGTGGGATGGAGCACTCCTCTAACAAGGCCTGCTGCTTCCGGTTTCTTGATCTCTTACGCTATGAACTCTTGGCGCCCAACGCTGTTTCCTAACTTTTTTCTTGACGGGCCGCGTGAGGACAGACAACTAGGTGGTGCTCAATTACCTTCACAGGAACACGGGGATGTCGGGGCGGTTGCCATGCAAACACATCGACATTCGCCCGCAGAAAGCAACGAGCTCGCCTTCCTATTTAGGGTCAAGCGTGGCAATCGATGGTGAAGGTACCACCGGTCGCGTCCTCCTTGGCGGGCACCTTCTTGGTCTTGGCGGAGCTGCCATCATCTTCTTGCACTTGCGGTGGAGCTCGATGGTGCGTACTCAACGGTTGCGCAGCACTCCGAAGAGGTGCGCTTGCCGGAGTGGGCATCAGAGCTCTTGCCGGACTTGGTCTTCTTCTTCCCCCCGGGAGCTTCAGCGGCAAGTGGTTTGCTATCTGTCGCAGCTGCTGCATCCGGTAAATCTTGTCGGCGCAGATAAGCGCATCCTTCTTGTCGCCATGGACAGAAATGACGCTTATCGGGCCGGGCATCTTGAGTAAGTTGTAGGCGTAATGAGAGGCTGCCATGAACTTGGCGAGAGTTGGACGGCCAAGTATCCCATTGTAGGGCAATGGGAAATCAGCAACGTCGAATGTGACTCTCTCAGTCCTGAAATTTAACTCACTGCCAAATGTTACCGGCAATGTGATCTTCCCTTTCGGCTTGCTCCTTCCTGGGTTGATTCCTTGGAAAGTGCCAGTCTCTTCGAGCTCGCTGTCAGGGATTTGAAGCTTGTGGAGCACTGCAGAGGAGATCAGATTCAGGCCGGCCCCACCGTCAACCAACATCTTTGTGACCTTGAGGTTGCGGATAGTTGGTGAGACCAACATCGGCAAGCACCCGACCGCAGTTATGCGATCAGGGTGGTCCTCAATGTCAAAGACAATGGGCGTGCTGGACCACTTCAGAGGCCTGCGTGACTCTATGGATGGTTCTGCTGCATTAACCTCACGCATCCATTGCTTGAGTTGGCGGTGTGAGGTATGTAGAGAAGCACCACCGTCAACACAGAGAATCTCTGTTGCCTTCTGAAACTCCTGCTCATCATCTTCATCATCTTCCATATCTTCATCATCATCTTCTTCTTCGTCCTTGTCGCGGCCACGGGGAGGTCTGTCTCCTTGCCGCTGCTTGGCCTTGCCGCGGCGTCCTCCCCGGCCGGGTCTCTTCTTGCTAGCTACCACAGCACCTTCCTGGGCCTTCTCCTTGTCTCACCGCTCGTACTCAGCCTTCTGTAGTTCAACAAGCTGCTCGACTTTCTTGCAGCACTAGAGATCGTGGCCCTTGGTGCGGTGAATCTTACAGTACTGTTTGTTGGAGCTGTCCGGCTTGTCAGCGGCCGCCACAGCTTGGCGGTCGGTGTCAGCGGCAACCTCCTTGCCGGAGTCACTAGCCTTGGCCTTCTTGGCGCCACCTCCGTTGCCGGACTGCTCGACAACTAGTACCTCCGGCCGGAGTCACTAGCCTCTTGGCCTTCTTAGAGCCGACGGCGGAACAACAGAAAGAAGAAGAGCAAAGAGGTACTAGTTGTCGAGCAGTCCCCGCAACGGAGGTGGCGCCAAGAAGGCCAAGGCTAGTGGCTGCGGCAAGGAGGTTGGCACGACACCGACCGCCAAGCTCTCCGACAAGGGGCTTCTCCGACAAGGGCAGCGCCGGCGACCCTCCAGATGGTGGAGACGCGCAATGAGATCCCATTGCAGGTAATCTTCTTGTTTGAAAATCTCCTTGGGTTCTCTTTCTTACGTTCTTCTTTTCGATCATTTGCTTGACTGTTGTTTCTTTCTCTGATCATCAGATCCATCTGCCGGAGAGCCGATGGAGACTGAAGTTGCCGGCGAAGAGGACGCCCGCGGCAACAATGACGACGCCGCCAACATGGAGGAGGAGGCCGGCGCCGATGGGTTCGCCAGCGAGGAGGCCGCCAAGGCTGCCGGCGCAGAGGCTGGGAGAATGCAGTGATCGTCTCGACGGCCCTGAGGCCGCAGGAGCGCCAGGCGCTACGCCGACCGCCGATCCCCCCGCCACCGATGCTGCACCAGGCTCCGAAGAGCCCTAGCCCGGCGCCTATCTGAAGGCCGCGAAGGTGTCTTCATCAAGCTTCCATGGGCGCCGAGCTGTGGCGCCGGTCGAGGGAGAGACCTTGACGTGGAGCTGCTGCGCCTCCGCTGGCTGTCGCTGGTTAACGCGCAAGCAGCGATGGCTAGTTCGAGGAGGAGCAGCATGAAGAAGCTCTTTGTCGCTCTCTGCGCCCGACAAGCCAAGCTGGAGTCCAGGGAGGCGCTTGTCGCAAGGGCGGGAGCTGACATGGAGAAGCGCACAGAAGAGCTCTGGCGCGCCAAAGATGTCGGGGAAGCTGATCGTGACCCACGAACACCTATGGGACCTGGCGGACCGAGTCCCATGTGGTTCGATGGGGGGCGGAGAATGCACAAAGAGCGGCTTGAGGCGATGCACACGAGCAGATTTACCCAGCTTCAGAGCTCTCCGGAGAGATAATACTCCTACTGCTGCTTGGTGGATTATATTGTGTTCTTGCTAGGGAGCAATGGGAGCTACAAAACCTAGCCTAAGTGAGTGTGGTCTCGAATGAGTCGAATGAACTGAACCGGAGCCGAACCCTTTCTACGTTGCTCCTGGGCCTCCTTTTATAGGCTCAAAGGGGTCACCACAGGTGGCAAGTAGACAAGGGTAAAACAGGAAAAACAGTGGTTGGTACACCGCTTTGTACAGTGTACAGTGAACTATACCTAACTCTGACGGCAAGGGACAAGATCCATAAATGCCCGTCCCTGTCGCCTGAACAGTGCAACAGGGACCGTCAAGTGCGCCTCCGTTCGCCACGATGGTAACTTGTCAGCGCCGCTTATCGCTGTTCCCCGCTGGCTGCACAGCCCTTTGACACGCGTGCGTGGGAAAGCCCCATGGCGACACGTTGGCGGATGAGCTGCAGCGGAGATGAAGAGAGGTTGCCTGCCGTGGCAAGCATCTTCCTGCGGCTGAACCCTTGTCGGCTTAGGAGCTTGTCGCTCACCAAGCCTTCCCGGCAAGCTCCTCTTGCCGGGGTCTCGTTTCCTTCGTGCCTTGAGTGGCCTTCCCGGCAAACTCCTCTTGCAGGGGCCTTGAGTACTTTGTTCTGAATGGCTCCAAAGGGCATTGAGACCTTGGCGGTCACCAGGCCAGCCCCTGCAGGTGCTGCAACTGCCCGTGCACGAAGTTCGGGATACTAGGGTACCCCTACTCTAGTACACCGGCAGAGCCCCAGCCTCGGGCCACACACGGCGCCGAGCTCTGTTGGGCTGGCCCAAAAGCGAGGTCTGCACGCCTTGGCTGGATCGCGCAGTTATTCGCCGGACCCACCACGTCCCCCACGAACGGCACGTTCGGACGTGGCGTCGTGGGAGAGATCGTGGGGGCTTTCTTTAATGGGAAAATCAGAACGCCCGCCCCCTCTCCCTCCTTATAAGGAGGGGAACAGGGGCAGGACGCCCACTTGCCATTGCTGTCACATCAAAAACCACCGCTCCCCTTCTTCTCAAGTCCAAAGAGAGCGACGCCCGCCTCCCCATTGCCACGGTGCCACTAACGCCGCCAGTTCCTCCACCACCTCCACCATGGCTCCGGAAGCCGACAAGGGCAAAGGGTGAAGTCGGCCGAGGCGCAGCGGCTCATGGGCGCCACGGAAGGAGCGGGCCCTCTCGATCCCTGCTCGAGGAAGGAGATGCAGAGTTGTACTACCTCTTCGGTCGACGGAGATGCGATGGCGCATCCAGCGCCTGAGGTGATCTCCGCCGCCACATCCGAGAAGGTCTCCGTCGGGTACCCTTTCTTGGCGCTTTTCTTCCATCAGGGCTCTGCCGCCCTTTTCCAATTCTTTTGTGGCGTCATGAACACATATGGCCTCCGCCTCCTTGATTTCACCCCCAACGCCGTCCTCACCATGGCCGTTTCGCGCACCTCTGCGAGAACTTTGTCGGGTCCACCCAAATGTAGCACTTTTCGCCATTACTTCATGCCCAGAGAGAGAGGAGAGCCGCTTGGGAGGAATTGCATGGATCTCCAGGATCGGCAAGAAGGAAGCATATCTTGACGGAGAGCTGCGCAGCAAGTGGGAGGAGTGGAGAGCCGATTGGTGTTGGATTATAGAGGAGGAGCCACAGCCCTTTACTGCCCTGCGCCAAACTCCCATAGTACGCGGCAAAGATTGGAGCAACTTGGCGCCGGAGGATGCCAAGTTGAAGATTGCCGTGACCCGGATCTTGCGCCTCAGGCATGCCGGGCTTACCGTAGGAGCTGTTGACGCGGACTTCCTTCGCCGCCGCATTGCGCCCTTGCAGGAGAGGGGGAGGCCTTCTTGGGAATTCCAAAACGCGGCGGACATCATGAGGCTGCGTCCGGGACTCAATTGGAACTTCACTGTCTTGGAGCTGGATGGCATGCTGCGGGAGCTTTTCAAGCCTGATGCAGATCACCCCGAGTGGTTCATGTTGCGAAGGGAGTCGTGCCCTTGTGCAACAACTCGTCGCTTGACCGCATCTGCGCGATGATGCCGCCAGCGATTCAATGGAATCGTTCCAACTTAGCGAGGGGCCCGCCGACGACATCGTGCAGCAGTTCTTCGACAACTTGGAAGAAGTGCCGATCCGTGCCGACGAGCAGAAGCGGCTCACCCGCGACACCACCGAGCAAGAGATGGCGCGCATTGCCACAAGGTTAGAGGAGGCGGCAGAAGCTGCTGCCGCCGACGTGTTTGGGTTCTCCGTCGAGGAGGCAGAGGCAGCCGAGGCGGCAAGCCTTGCCAATCGAGAAGAGTTCGTCGGTGAGGAGGAGCAGGCCGAGCCCGACGCTGACCCGAACGAGCCTGCCGGGGGCGCCTCCCCTCCGCCGTCAAGTAGCTTGCAGCGGGAGGAGCCGCGCCCCGCTTAAGAAGACGCCTCCAAGACCGGAGAAGTGGCGGGCGGCAGGCGGCCCAACAACCGCCCGCCACCCGGAGCGCTTCCATCGTGGCAAGCATCTGTTGCTGAGGGGCGCCCTCCTGCCGCCACAACAGAACGGGGCGGGGCCTTCTGAGCCACGGCCCCGCACCCGCCAAGCGTCCGAGGGAGTCTACTCCTCCAGCTCGTCGACCGAGCGGACTTGACTTCTCCGCCTCAGCCCGAGGAAGAAGAGGAAGAGTAAGTTCTTGTTGCTGCTACTTGTAATTCTTCAATTTACTGTTTTGTCTTGTATTTGACTTGCTTCATTCTCGAGCTCTTTCCTTCTTGGACGCTGGCTCAGAGGGCGTCAAGAGGCCAAGACTCCGGTGGTTGTCGTCGAAGGCGATTCCCACAATGGCGGCTGTGGAGGCGCGTCTGAGACTCCCTTGCCGGAGCCGGCGACCCTTCAACAGAGCAGCCTCCAGCACAGCCCCCAGCGTAAGTATTTGATTCATTTCTTACGGTTAGGTGTGCTTGGGTGCTCCTTCTTTACTGATTTCAGGCTTGTTGATTTGTGTAGGAGCAGAGCAGCCTCGTCAGGAGGTCCCGGAAGTCACTCCTGAAGTCCTGTCTGCCTCAACTACGCCGCCAAGGGAGAAATCTCCGCCAAGGGAGCGCTCTCCGGCAAGGGAGGCCTCTCCGACAAGGGGAGCTTCTCCGACAAGGGGCAGCGCCGACGACCCTCCGGTGGTGGAGACCGCGGCAACAGATCCCATTGCAGGTAATCTTCTTGTTTGAAAATCTCCCTTGGGTTCTCTTTCTTCTGTTCTTCTTTTCGATCATTTGCTTGACTGTTCTTTCTTTCTCTGATCATCAGATCCATCTGCCGGAGAGCCGATGGAGACTGAGGTTGCCGGTGAAGAGGACGCCTGCGGCAACAATGACGACGCCGCCAACATGGAGGAGGAGGCCGGCGCCGATGGGTTCGCCGGCGAGGAGGCCGCCAAGGCTGCCGGCGCAGAGGCTGGGGAGGGGTCTGGTGATCGTACTGACGGCCCTGAGGCCGCAGGAGCGCCAGGCGCTACGCGGACCGCCGATCCCCCCGCCACCGATGCTGCACCAGGCTCCGAAGAGCCCCAGCCCGGTGCCTATCTGAAGGCCGGCGAAGGTGTCTTCATCAAGCTTCCATGGGCGTCGAGCTCCAGGGCGCCGGTCGAGGGAGAGACCTTCGACATGGAGCTGCTCGCCTCCGCTGGGCTGTCGCTGGTTAACGCGCCAAGCAGCAGCAGATGGCGAAGTCGAGGAGGAGCAGCTCTTGAAGAAGCTCTTTGTCACTCTACCGCGCCCGACAAGCCAAGCTGGAGTCCAGGGAGGCGCTTGTCGCGAGGGCGGGAGCTGACATGGAGAAGCGCGCAGAAGAGCTCTGGCGCGCCAAAGATGTCGGGGAAGCTGATCGTGACCCACGAACACCTATGGGACCTGGCGGACCGAGTCCCTTGTGGTTCGATGGGGCGGAGAATGCACAAAGAGCGGATCGGCGATGCACACGAGCAGATTTACCCAGCCGGAGCTCTCCGGAGATAATACTCCTACCGCTGCTTGGTGGATTATATTGTGTTCTTGCTAGGGAGCAATGGGAGCTACAAAACCTAGCCTAAGTGAGTGTGGTCTCGAATGAGTCGAATGAACTGAACCGGAGCCGAACCCTTTCTACGTTGCTCTTGGGCCTCCTTTTATAGGCTCAATGGGGTCACCACAGTGGCAAGTAGACAAGGTAAAACAGGAAAAAGCAGTGATTGGTACACGCTTGTACAAAGGTACGATGAACTATACCTAACTCGACGACAAGGGACAAGATCCATAAATTCCGTCCCATCGCTGAAGGTCTGTGAGGACCGTCAAGTGCGCCTCCGTTTGCCACGATGGTAATTTGTCAGCGCCGCTTATCGCTGTTCCCCGCTGGCTGCACAGCCCATTGACACGCGTGCCTGGCAAAGCCCCATGGCGACACGTTGGCGGATGAGCTGGAGCGGAGATGAAGAGAGGTTGCCTGCCGCGGCAAGCATGTTCCCGCGGCTGAACCCTTGTCGCGCTTAGGAGCTTGTCGCTCACCAAGCCTTCCCGGCAAGCTCCTCTTGCCGGGGTCTCGTTTCCTTCGTGCCTTGAGTGGCCTTCCCGGCAAGCTCCTCTTGCCGGGGCCTTGAGTACTTTGTTCCTGAATGGCTCCAAAGGAGCCGCTGAGGACCTTGGCGGTCACCAGGCCAGCCCTGCCACGGGGTGCTGCAACTGCCCGTGCACGAGTTCGGGATACTAGGGTACCCCTACTCTAGTACACCGACAAGTGGCCACAAGGACGAAGGGCGCGCCCCACCCTTGTGGGCCCCTCGTGACTCCACCGACCTATTTCTTCCGCCTATATATTCTCAAATATTCCAAAACCTACGAGGAGAGCCATGAAAACACTTTTCCACCGCTGTAACCTTCTGTACCCGTGAGATGCCATATAGGGGCCTGTTCTGGCGTCCTGCCGGAGGGGGATTCGATCACATAGTGGTTCTACATCAACACCATTGCCTCTCGGATGAAGCGTGAGTAGTTTACCTCAGACCGACAGGTCCATAGCTAGTAGCTAGATGCCTTCTCTCTCTTTGATTCTCAATACCATGTTCTCCTCGATGTTCTTGGAGATCTATTCGATGTAATACTCTTTTGCGGTGTGTTTGTAGAGATCTGATGAATTGTGGATTTATGATCGGCTTATCTATGAATATTATTTGAATCTTCTCTGAATTCTTATAAGCATGATTTGATATCTTTGCAAGTCTCTTCAAACTATCGATTTGGTTTGGCCAACTAGATTGGTTTTTCTTGCAATGGGAGAAGTTCTTAGCTTTGGGTTTAATCTTGCGGTGCTCGATCCTAGTGATCGAAGGGGAACCGACACGTATTGTATTGTTGCCATCGAGGATAACACGATGGGGTTTTCATCATATTGCTTGAGTATATCCCACTACATCATGTCGTCTTACTTAATGTGTTACTCTGTTCTATGAACTTAATACTCTAGATGCAGGCAGGAGTCGGTCGATGTGTGGAGTAATAGTAGTAGATGTAGGCAGGAGTCGGTCTACTTGATACAGACGTGATGCCTATATTCATGATCATTGCCTTAGATATCGTCATAACTTTGCGCTTTTCTATCAATTGCTCGGCAGTAATTCGTTCACCCACCGTAATATTTTCTATCTTGAGAGAAGCCTCTAGTGAAACCTATGGCTCCCGGGTCTATTTTCCATCATATAAGTTTCCAATCTTCAATTTTAGTTCCTTATTTAATTCCTTTGCCATCTTTTACTTTCTGTCCCATAAACCAAAAATACCAAAAATATTACTTTACCGTTTATCCTTCTCTATCAGATCTGACTTTGCAAATAACCGTGAAGGGATTGACAACCCCTTTATCACGCTGGGTGTCGGTGTCAAAACCGGTGGATCTCGGGTAGGGGGTCCTGAACTGTGCGTATAAGGCGGATGGTAACAGGAGGCGGGGGACACGATGTTTACCCAGGTTCGGGCCCTCTCGATGGAGGTAACACCCAACTTCCTGCTTGATTGATCTTGATGATATGAGTATTACAAGAGTTGATCTACCACAAGATCATAGAGGCTAAACCCTAGAAGCTAGCCTATCGTATGATTGTTGTTGTCCTACGGACTAAACCCTTCGGTTTATATAGACACCGGAGGGGGCTAGGGTTACATAGAGTCGGTTACAAGGGAGGAGATCTACATATCCGTATTGCCAAGATTGCCTTCCACGCCAAGGAGAGTCCCATCCGGACATGGGACAAAGTCTTCAATCTTGTATCTTCATAGTCCAACAGTCCAGCTAAAGGATATAGTCTGGCTGTCCGAGGACCCCCTAATTCGGGACTCCCTCAGTAGCCCCTGAACCAGGCTTCAATGACGATGAGTCCGGCGCGCAGATTGTCTTTGGCATTGCAAGGCGGGTTCCTCCTCTGAATACACCATAAAAGATTTTGAACACAAGGATAGTGTCCGGCTCTACAAAACAAATTCCACATACCACCGCAGAAAGAATAATATTTCCATAAATCTAATCTGCAGACACATTCGACAACATGACATCATATTACGGCCCGATCATTATTCGAGCCGTTTTTCTCAACCAGCTACTGCACACATTGCGAGGCGGTTTTCTTGGCACGTCTTGTCGAAGCAGAGATCGTGTCCCCTTATCATGGGATTCTCATTAATACGGGTGTGGGTAACCCAACCGCGCCATCAATTACGGCGCTTGGGCAATAAGCGAGTTTACCAGGCAGGTGGGGAGGCATATAGTTTCCTCCGCCCTTATAAAGGGACAGGGATTCCACTTTTTACCCACGCCATCTTCCTCCTTGCTCATCCATTCTTGCGCACTTGAGTTCCAGCACCCAAGTTCGCATTTCCTCCTCAAACCACTCCAAGCATGTCCGGAGCGGGAGTCAAGTGGATGGTCCCCTCCGTTACAGAGGAGCACATCACAAAGCTACGGGGAGCAGGATATCTGGACACGAATATCGCACACCAGCTTCCAGATGCGGGGCAGATCGTCCCTAGTCCAGAACCCCATGAGAGGGTGGTTTTCCTTACCCACTTCATCCGCGGACTGGGATTTCCCCTCCACCCGTTTGTCCACGGGCTCATGTTCTACTACGGGCTGGATTTTCACGATCTGGCCCCCAATTTCATCCTCAACATCTCGGTGTTTATCGTCGGGTGTGAGGCCTTCCTCCGCATTAAGCCCCACTGAGGGAGTCTTGGACTAGGTGGTGTCCGGATAGCCGAACTATCATCTTTTGGCCGGACTCCTAGACTATGAAGATACAAGATTGAAGACTTCGTCCCGTGTCCGGATGGGACTTTCCTTGGCGTGGAAGGCAAGCTTGGCGATACGGATATGTAGATCTCCTACCATTGTAACCGACTTTGTGTAACCCTAACCCTATCCGGTGTCTATATAAACCGGAGGGTTTTAGTCCGTAGGACGAACAACAATCATACCATAGGCTAGCTTCTAGGGTTTAGCCTCCTTGATCTCGTGGTAGATCTACTCTTGTACTACACATATCATCAATATTAATCAAGCAGGAGTAGGGTATTACCTCCATCGAGAGGGCCCGAACCTGGGTAAAAACATCGTGTCCCTTGTCTCCTGTTACCATCCGCCTAGACGCACAGTTCGAGACCCCCTACTCAAGATCCGCCGGTTTTGACACCGACATTGGTGCTTTCATTGAGAGTTCCTTTGTGTCGTCACCTATAGGCCCGATGGCTCCTTCGATCATCAACAACGACGTGGTCCAGGGTGAGACTTTTCTCCCTGGACAGATATTCGTATTCGGCGGCTTTGCACTGCGGGCCAATTCACTTGGCCATCTGGAGCAGATCGAAAGTTATGCCCCTGGCCATCAGGACAGATTTGGAAGCTTGAACTATACGGCCGACATCGCGGAGACTTGATCTTCGACGGATTCGAGCCACAGCCAAATCGCCGCCTTGTCTCGAGGGGCACGATCTAGCTCGCGGCTGAGCGATTGTCCTGGAGGCCGCACCAGCGTCTGCTCCGACCCTTAGCTCGGAGCCGACTCCCCCGATCGAGGACGAGTGGTTGGACACCGCCTCGGGGCTACGATCTCAACGGTGATTGAGTAGAACACCATCCCTGTCCTTATGAAGTGACTCCAAGGTGTCGGACTCCTCTCCGGACTCCGAACCCTCCGCACCCCTGCCAATCGAATCTGATTGGGCGCCGGTCATGGAGTTCACTACCGCGAACATCTTTTAGCACTCGCCCTTTGGCGGCATCCTGAATTCACTAAAGTCTCTCTCTTTATCAGGAGAGCCCTGGCCGGACTATGGTCAGGAAGGTTGGAATGCGGACGACGAAGAAATCCAACGCCCACCCACCACCCACTTTGTAGCCACTGTCAAAAGCTTACACGACGTGCTCGATTTCGACTCCGAAGACATCGACGGTATGGACGACGATGTAGGAGACAACCATGAACCAGCACCTATAGGATGCTGGACAACCACCTCATCCCATGATGTATACATGATGGATACACCTAAAGGAAGTGACAACGAGGAACAACGGGACGCTACGAAGGATAAATCCCTCGAAAAACAGTCAAAACAGCAACGTAAACGCCGCACCAAGTCCCGCCTTGACAAAGACCCAGCCATAGAGCAGGGCAAACCGGTGGACGACGAACATGCTATCAAGCAACTGTCCGAACATGACAACTTGGATAAACAACCCGTCCCCGGAGAAGATAACAGTCCGGACGATCTCACGCCAGACAAATTGTTGGAGCAGAAGAACCTCCATAAAAGGCTGCGTGCGCCATCGGCGTAGCTCTGAAAAAGCAAGCGGAAGCTCAAAACAGTGGAAGATGCACTCGAATCAGATGGAGCAAAGTATTCAACACCAGACAAATCTGGCGACGATCGCCGAACAAAGGGCTACCCAAAGAGAAAACTACTGCCCGAATTTGACGAAGAGGCCGTAGAGCCCCCACAATCAAAAAGCAAGAAGGCCACCCGGTCGGATGGACGACCCACGGCAAGCAGAGAGCGGCAAATGGCGCCAAGCACACAAGCCGACGCGATCCGCATAAGGATTCACATCAAAGGATGGCCAGTTAGGTCCATCTATGGGCGAGAAAGCAAGCTCTTCAAAGCAATGCAACACCCCAAATATCCGAACATCACGGCACACCCAAATATAGGGGTGCCGCACACCCCCTGTGTTTCACCGATGAGGTGCTGGATCATGAATTCCCAGCGGGATTCGAACCCGTAAACATAGAGGCATACGACAGAACAACGGACCCTGGAGTCTAGATTGAGGATTACATCCTCCACATACACATGGCTAGAGGAGACGATCTCCACGCCATAAAATACTTACCCCTCAAGCTCAAAGGGCCAGCCCGGCATTGGCTTAAAAGCCTCCCTGAAAATACCATTGGAAGTTGGGAAGAGCTCGAGGATGCTTTTCGGGCAAATTTTCAAGGGACTTATGTCCGTCCTCCGGATGCAGACGATTTAAGTCATATAACTCAACAACCCGGAGAGTCAGCCCACAAATTCTGGAACAGGTTCCTCACCAAAAAGAACCAAATAGTCGACTGTCCGGACGCCGAAGCCTTAGCAGCTTTCAAACACAACGTCCGAGACGAATGGCTCGCCAGACACCTCGGCCAGGAGAAGCCAAGAACCATGGCTGCATTAACAAGCCTCATGACCCGCTTTTGCGCAGGAGAGGATAGCTGGCTAGCAAGATGCAGTACCAGCGACCCAAGTACATCCGAAGTCAGGGATGGGAATGGGAAACCACGATGCAACAAGGACCAGCGCCGGATTAAGGGGAACGGTCCAAAGAGCACGACAGTCAACGCCGGATTCAAAAGCTCACGGCAGAACAATAAAAAACTGCCCCTTAAGGACAATAGCGATGAGCTATCCAACTTAAACAAAATCTTGGACAAGATATGTCAAATCCACAGTACTCCCGGGAAGCCTGCAAACCATACCCACAGAGATTGTTGGGTCTTCAAGCAGTCCGGCAGACTCAACGCCGAACACAAGGGGCTTGACACACCAAGTGAGGATGATGACGAACCCCACAAGCAGAGCACCGGAAAACAAAAGAATTTCCCACAAGAGGTTAAAACAGTAAACTCACTTCACGTGATAAAAGGGAAAAACAGAGCGGCGCCCATTAAGATGCGCGCAACACATACTACCCTAGCGGAGTACCAACACTGGTTGTCAAAATCAATCACCTTCGACCATCAGGACTACTCCGAAAGTATCCGGAACGCAGGATGGACTGCCTAGATATTGGATCCTATAATCGACGCATTCCAATTTACACAAGTCCTCATGGATGGCGGCAGTGACATAAACCTGATATATCAGGACACAATCCGCAGGATGGGGATAGACCCAACCAAAATTCGCCATAGCAACACCTCCTTCAAAGGGGTAATGCCAGGCCTGTATGCCCATTGTAGGGGCTCCCTACTGCTAGAAGTTGTGTTCGGCTCATCCGACAACTTCCGCCGCGAAAAGTTAACCTTCCACATCGCCCCATTCGAAAGTAGCTATCAAGCACTACTGGGGCGTGAAGCTTTCGCCCGCTTTAACGCAATACCGCATTATGCATCTCTTACACTTAAAATGCCCGGTCCACGCGGCATCATCTCATTAAAAGGGAGTATTAAGTGTTACTCGAGCACGGAAGAATGCGAGGCTGCCTTGACAGCCCCACTGTCGGCGTTCTGGGAACGGGGGTCCCCAGACTTGCCTGCCTGCGGCCTGCGGCGTGGCTCGAAGGAGGCCCAGCACGGCCCATCTTCATCAACACAAGCTCAAGACCTCGCGAGGGGCAAGCCTCATGAGGCGGACGACAAGGAGCTTCCTCGAGCACGGCCTCGTCGGGCTGGCTCATGAGGAGGCGGAGAGTTCAAGGCAGGGTACCTCGCGAGGTGCCCATGACGCAAGCCATGACGACCAAGGGCGCCGATCGGGCGCCAGCCCGCTGCAGATGTCCTCCTTTCCTCTTTGGTGCAAAGGAGCAAGCGCGGCGAGAGCATCAAGCAAAGGCATCCGTTTGTGCAACAAGACCAAGACCAGCCCAACGGCCGGAAGGGAGTCATCGTGGAGCCCAAGCGTCATCACGAGCCTTTGGCGGCGAGGACCAACTTTAGTCAGGATAAGTGTACCCGCTGTTCCCCTTCAAAATGGCCAATTGTTGGCTCCCTTCCCGCTCAATATTTGGGAAGAGGCCCAGGGCCTTCGCCTATAAATAGGAGTAGCCACCCCAGGGGGATCCAGATCCGAATCCTCATCAAGAAACCAGTAGCTAGAGCGACTGAACACCACCTAGCAGTTCATCGCACCTGCCAAGAACAGACCCTCGCGAGGCTGTTCTTCCTTGTATTGTTCCTCATCAGCCCAAGAGGAAATCTACCACACCACACACTGGAGTAGGGTATTACACCACAATGGTGGCCCGAACCAGTATAAATCTCGTGTCTCTTGTGCTGTTCCGTTTAGTAGTTTAGGTCCCAGCGATTCGGCGAGGTGCGAGTCGGTGGAGGGTTGGATCTCCGCGCGCACCCTAGTGTTCGAACCTCAAGGGTCTGCCGGAACCCGAAATCCGACACCCACACCAATCCGGCTCCGCTAACCAAAGCACCTGAATAGGTAATTCGAACCCCAGACACGGCTAGACGAGTCCGGCGCCTACTAGCGGCATACCCCCGTACAAGGGGCTGCACGCATGTACAACAAGAGACAATAAAGCTCAATTTTATTCACTTCTCAAATCGTACTCTGTTTATTTAACATAAATTACATTTTTCGCATGATCCTTTTTTTCTTTTCAACTAAGTTCCTCTCTTTTACAGATGAACAATGTGCTACACCCATCCAGGAAACGGCACAACGGAGACACAGGCGCAGACGTGCAGTAGGGACCCGTTGCAAGGATTCATTTCAGATTAAGACCCCGCGTAAACCTTTTTTGTTGTCTCTTGTTGATACACATCCCCTGGTTTCTAGTTATAACCAAGGAGGAGGCTGGCATTTTGGCATCGATTGCGTCAGAATTTTGCACGTACCTGGACACCAGGGGCTTATTACCAAGGGCATTGTTCTGCCCGCTTTATAAAAGACTGAATACCTTAGGGAGTGTTCGGCGTCTCGAGTTAGGCCTTATATGCATCAGCTCCGAATCATGTCTTTGGTCAAATGTTGGGTTTGTCCGCTCCGTGTTTTGCTGCCTTACGCCCGTTCTATCGGCTAACGTGGCACTGTGGAGAACTATCGCGATTGTGCCCGGTTCGCCGGGCGAGCACCTCAAGAGAGAGAGCCGAAAACTGACTGTCATGATATAGCGAGAGACTGGTCAACCACTCGATGACTTACCGGAATGTTTAGAATTCCTCCGCATTATCGAAGGACCGTTTTTCGGTCAGGCACATACGCACCCCGAATTTGGGAGAGTGCGGTGCCCCCAGAGGCTATATAGTAGCCCCACCCTCGAACTCCTATGGCTAAGTGAAAGTGATAAAGCATTATAGTCTGGTTGCCTAGTTTGCTATGCCACCACCTCCTTTATAGGACCAAGGCGTTGGATTAAGTGTGAAAGCGTGACTTCTTTGCAAACACCCCCGCACTATGTGCGTGGGGGCTGAAGCCGAAGAATGCCATCTTTCAGGTTATATATACATATACATCAATGGCCGCACAGGGAGTAGTTTACTACTTGAACGCACAAGTATAAAAAGCTCTTATATTATATTGAAACGTTGATTCATAAATTATACATGTCATTCAAACATAACATCCTTCGAGCATTGCATCTCTATTAAACGAGCGCCGTGCAGGACTTCCTCAAAATAGTTCTCGGCAGGTACTCGGCTTCTGTCCGAATCCTGGGATGCAACGTCGGTGGCCTTCATCTCCGCCCAGTATATCTTGACACGGGCAAGAGCCATCCACGCTCCCTCTATGCATGCCGACCACTTCATTGCGTCGATACGCGGTACCGCACCAAGGAACTGTTGCATCAAGCCAAAATAACTCTTCAGTTGAGGTTTCCCCGGCCAAAAATGAGTCACGGCATGCTTCATGGCAAGTCCGGACAATCGATTCAGCTCGGCCCATTCGGCCAACCGATCGGCTAACGGAAGAGGATGCTCTGGACTATGGAACTGTGACCAAAACAACTCTTCCTTTCTGTGCCCCTTCTGGCCTCGGAAGTGCTCGATCGCGTCCGCGCACTCGCCGCTAAATCCAAATAAGCATCCTCCGAACTCCACAACCGGTCCAACTGAGCATACTTCGGATCCGTGAACTTCCTCCGTAGCAGAAAAGGCTTTCCAGCAGCAACATCCACAGCCTGACGCGGCTCCTCCTTTGCAGCTCTCATTGCGGAGCGGGCATCCTTGGCTTCGGCGGTGGCCTTTTTCAGGACCTCTTGCTCCGCTTGACGTTCTTTTTCAAGAACCCTGCAGCGGTCGGTAGCATTCTTCAACTTTATGGCCATATCGGCCATTTCCTCTTTGCTTCGGCAGTGAGCAACCCGTTCGGCTTTTAACTCTTCTGCCACCCTTAAAGCGGCCGCATCACTTTTTCTGGCTTCTTCTTTAGCTCGGGCGAGTTCCGCCCGCAGCTCCTCCACAGCAGCGGCACCACCTGCATTAAGCATACAAGTAGTAAGGCACGGGCGTCAAGCTCCCTTACCAGGAGTCCGCGAAGAAATCGCATACCTTGTGACTCGTCAAACCGCTTATTGACAAGCGCGATGTCTGCATCTTCCTCGTCAAGTTGCCGCTTTAGTTCGGCAAATTCATCAGTCCGGCTGGCCACCGGACGCCCCGCCACCTATTTAGGAGCGGCGATATGTTATAATCGAGATTATGATCCTCGCACGCTGTCAATTTTGACAACATACCGAGTCTCGTGGGCTACTATCTATACAGGCGCATTTTATATGCATAAGCGCCGAAGGTACATCATTTTTGCGTACCTCGAACCCGTCGAGAAGCTTCGACGGCTTCATGCAATCCGCTCTCAGCGGATGCAATTCTTTCAATCACCGTACCCATTAGCGCACGGTGATCTTACGAGATAGCCGCTTCGCCCGAGCAGATCCTTCAGCTCCTCCGATGCCGACGCGGTTGGCGCGGACCTTCGGCCCTGGCTGACTCGGAAACCCTTCGCGGCGACACCTCGTGGTCGCCCGCCTGCATGAAGGTGCGACGGTGGAGGCGTTCGCTCTCCATCATCTCCGAAGAAGATCCTCAAGACGAGCTCTGTTGAGAAGGGCTGAGATCCGAACTACAAGGTACAATTTGGTTATCTTGAAATAAATACAGGATGTTCTTTATTCATAGGACCCTTCTTTTTACTTACGGCTCATTGGAGGGCTGATCCTTGGGGAAATAGTGCGGCTGGGGTACTCCCAGCGCGGACTCTCGACGAAGATTTCTTTCCCTCTTTGAGGCCTTGACCTCCGGATCTTCCGAAGCGGTCCTCTTCTCTCCTTGGAGGGTGTAACTTTTGATCCCTCCTTCCTTGAAAGCCTCCTTCGTGGAGGCAGTTGCTTCCCCGCTCCCCCCCTTCGCCTTCTTTAAAAGGCGCGGCCTTCAACATCTTGGTCAGCATGGGATCCGGCGTGGTCTCTGGGAGGGGAGCCGGACACCTTATCAACTTTGCCTTGGCTATCCACTCCTGTTCAAGAAACGGCTCCTTTAAAGGACATATATATGATAAATGAATGAACAGCCTGTCCCCTTACAGGACTACTCACTTGAGTATCTAGGCGATTGAAGCTTATCCCTGCGTCCTCAGTCGGGTCCGGACACTTCTCTTGTGATCCGAAGAACAGTTTATACATCTCCACAGGCGTCGTACCCATAAAATGTTGGAGAACTCATGGTCCCTCCGGATTAAATTCCCTGCACGGAGGCGGCGTTCGCAGGCAGAAGGCGCCGAATCAACATAACCTGCGCCACTAGGACCAGATTGATCTCTCTTTCTTGGAGGTCTCGAATACGGCCCTGCAATGGTGGAACGTCCTTGGACGGCCCCCAGTCGAGCCCCTTGTTGACCCATGACGCCAACCGCTGTGGTGGACCTGAGCGGAAGGCGGGAGGCGCCACCCATTTGGTGCCCCTGGGAGCGGTGATATAGAACCACTCCCGTTGCCACAAACGAAGCTCCTCTTGAAAAGAGCCCTCGGGCCACGGAGCATCAACACACTTGCTTATGACCGCCCCTCTGCACTCTGCTTGTTGCCCCTCGATCATCTTCGGCTCCACCTTGATGGTCTTGAGCCACAATCCAAAGTGAGGGGTAATATGGAGGAAGGCCTCACATACGACAATGAATGACGAGATATGGAGGATGGACTCCGGATTCAAGTCATGGAAATCCAGCCCATAATAAAACATGAGCCCCCGCACAAAGGGATCCGTTGGGAAGCCTAAACCCCGAAGGAAGTGTGACACGAACACCACGCTCTCGCCAGGCTCGGGAGTGGGAATGACCTGCCCTGGAGCAGGCAGACAATGTGAGATCTCACCGGTTAGATACCTGGCGTCTCGTAGCTTTAGCACATCTTCTTCTGTGACGGAAGAAGACGTCCATCGGCCGAGCTGGTCGGAGCCGGACATCGTCGAAGGTCCGAAGCACCTAAATCTGAAGCTTTAGGTGTTAGAACTCGAAGCGCGAGGTGAACTCGATGGAGGGTGTAAAAAAAAGAGGGCCTTGGTCTCATTATAAAGAGGTTGAATACCAAGAGCCCTCCCCGTGGTCGATTGGGACTCGCCTTCGATAGAGGAGGTGTGCCAACAGGCACGGTTGGGTTACCCACGTCCGTATTGATGGGAATCCCGGAATAAGGGGGCACGATCTATGCTTTGATAAGACGTGCCAAAGAAACCGCCTCGCTAAACGCGCTAAGGCAGGACAATAAAAAAGCGATTCGTATAAAGGCTTGGCCGTGGTGTGATGTCACGCCGCGGAATACGTCAGCAGATCTGTGCAAGAATTATTCTCTCTACGGTGGTATGTGGAACTTGTTTTGCAGAGCCGGACACTATCCTGGTGTTCAAAACCTTCTATGGAGTATTCGGAGGAGGAACCCGCCCTGCAATGCCGAAGACAATATGCGCGCCGGACTCATCGTCATTGAAGCCTGGTTTAGGGGCTACTGAGGGAGTCCTGGACTAGGGGGTGTCCGGAGAGCCGAACTATCATCTTTTGGCCGGACTCCTAGACTATGAAGATACAAGATTGAAGACTTTGTCCCGTGTCCGGATGGGACTATCCTTGGCGTGGAAGGCAAGCTTGGAGATACGGATATGTAGATCTCCTACCATTGTAACCGACTTTGTGTAACCCTAACCCTATCCGGTGTCTATATAAACCGGAGGGTTTTAGTCCGTAGGACGAACAACAATCATACCATAGGCTAGCTTCTAGGGTTTAGCCTCCTTGATCTCGTGGTAGATCTACTCTTGTACTACCCATATCATCAATATTAATCAAGCAGGAGTAGGGTATTACCTCCATCAAGAGGGCCCGAACCTGGGTAAAAACATCATGTCCCTTGTCTAATGTTACCATCCACCTAGACGCACAGTTCGGGACCCCCTACCCGAGATCCGCCGGTTTTGACACCGACACCCACTTCGGCCTGTGGCTGAAGACCTTCAATGTTAAACCGAAGGTGGTGGTCAGCCAGCAAGCAGAGTGCGGAGGCGCCATGGTGGGCAAAATGCCTAACGTCACCTGGCTCGAAGGCTCCTATGTGGAGACCATAAAGGGGTGGCAATCGGGGTGGTTCTACATCACCGAGCCACGCGACACCAACTAGGTGGCAGCCCCCAAATTTCGACCCGGAATCCCCATGCACCTCACCTCCTGGAAAGAGAAGGGCCTGTCCTGGGGTTCCTCGGTAGAGCTGACCGGACTCTAGACATGCGTCAAAAGCATGATGAGCAAGAAAATCAAGTTCGTCAATGTGGTCCAAGTCATGCTCTTCCGCCGGATCCTCCCGTGTCAAAGACGGGCATTCAACAGTTCAACTCGGCCGAGCACCAGACGCTGCGAGAGCTCTTCGACACGGCGCACAAGGACGTCTGGAGGGTGTTGTTCAAGGGCGTCGAGGTACCTCCTCCCCTTACCGAGGACCGCGGACTCAGCGCAAAGCGTCCTACCAATCCGGTAAGCCTTTTTACATTTCATGAGATGTTCTTTTCCCCAGTATAACTGCGCGTGAGATCTAAGCCTCCACGCCATTTAACAGGACTGGGTAGAGACAGCGGAGCGCATCGACTGTCCGGCTCCCCTGTCTGAAGATCTAGCATACGCTCTCCTAACGGAGATGCTAGTTCCGGCGCCTTATGAGGTGCCGGAGAAGAAGGCCAAGAAGAAGGCCACGGGGACCAGGAAGGGTCTCCGGCGTAAGGTTATATCGGACTCATCATCCGAAAACACCGAGGCGCGCTCCTCCCACGAAAACGAGGAGGAGGCAGAGGAAAGTTCTCCCCCCAGCCGGGGGGGGGGGGGACAAGAAAAGGAAGGCCGCCCCATCCGGGGAGGCCGAAGGGTCCATGAAGGGAAGGACCCTCCTCCCAGACTGCTCCACGACGGCCGCCTATAGCGACGACGAGTGGTTGCCCCGGGACAAGCCCCTGGCGAAGTCGTAAGTATCCGGATACCATAATAATTCTTGGTACGTCTTATTGTACTGTTTCTTATTACGCTGCGCATGATTATTCAGCCCCTCCCGAGCCCGCATCAACGTATCTTCGTCGGATGATTCTTTTGGCCCGTCGGACCTGAACATCGATTCACTTCCGACCGCCTCCTCCCCTCGCCCTACGGACAACGTCGAGGTGTTGTCTCAAAGGGCACGGAACCAATGGGAAGTAGTCTTGGAGGCGCCTCAAGGCGATCTTCCGGACACTGGGCGCAAGGGGAGCAAGACTCCCATGGGCTCCGCTGACGGGGGCAGCAAATTCGGCCCCCAGCCGAATATTGCGCCGGAACCTCCAGTGGTTCCGGACTCTGTCAGGCGACCCCTCGCTAAGAGGGGCAAGCCGCCTGTGCCGATGGCCTCTTTCCATCCAGAGGCGTCTGACAACTTGCTGGAAGCGCTTCGCGGCGCTTCCATCGACGAAGAGCACCGCACTATCATGAGTGCGGTGATCGAGAAGGTTCAGCTCGCCAAAAGCGGACTGACTGAAGCTTGTGCCAGCCTCCTAACAGGCTTTGAGGTAAGTGATCAAATTATGAGAAAATGTTACAGCATAGACAGTAGCCCCTAATGCTCTGTTTGGTGTTCGCAAAGAAAGGCCAAACAAAGGATCAATCAATAACCACAGGAGTCTAATCAAAATATGTCTATGTGCATATGCAGGCTTCACTGCTGGCCGCTACCGCACGTACTGCGGAGGTCGCCGCACTGAAGCAGGACCTTGAGCGGTCTAAGGAAGAGCTTGGCCTTACCAAGAGGCAGATCGAAGAGAACAAAGGTAAGGATACCCTGTCTGCATATATTTAAAAAGTTGGTTGTAAAATAATAGGATCATCATGAATTTGCTAGGGGCCACGACCGAAGTGGCGGCCCTGAAAAAGGCGCTATACAAGGCCGAAGACAAAGCGGCCAAGGAGCGCACTGAGCGCGAGAAACAAGAGGACAGAGTTGGCGAGGTGCAGCAAGAGCTCCAGGACTTTGCCGAGAAGTACAAGTCCTTGGAGCGTGACTCTAAGACGCAGGAGTCCGGGCTTGCAAAGGCACTCGAGATTTCACAAAACGTCAAGGCCGAAGCCCAAAAGGTCCTCCAGGAGATTGAGGCGGTTAAGAAGATAGCAGCGGGTAAGGCGTTCATTATGCAAAGAAAGCATGTGAAGGAAACTTTCCTTTTACTTACTTGAGTTCGGAGCTCTCCAGGAGCATTCACAGATCTGCCCCGCAGTGTGTCAGATGCCGCGGAATTCTACCGGGCTGAGGAGGGGAGCTCGACGGAGAAGTTGTTCTGGTCTCAGTATACTGGGACCGGACACCCAATGCCCTTGAGCGACCAGCTAAAGCAACTGGTCTAGCTCCATAAGGAAGCCGAACAGGCCATCAAGGGTCTTATAGTCCGAATGTGGCCTGGCGATCCCCTGCCTGGCAGCTACTTCGGTCTGGTGAGGCGGCTTGTGAATCCTGCCCACGGCTTGAAGTCATAAAGCGATCCGTCTGTATCGAGGGTGCGCGTTGGGCTTTTGCCCGGGCGAAGGTGCACTGGGGGAAGATGGATGCTGAGAAGCTGGTGACCGAGGGGCCGCCAGAAGGGAAGGAGCACCGCAAGCCCGAATTATATTATGACAGTGTCCTGAAGGGTGCTCGCCTTGCGGCGGCGGAATGTGCTATGGATGTAATATTTGAATAAATGTACTCATGTGATCCTATAATATGAGACGAGTTCATTTGCGCTATGCAACACTTGTGAATTTAAAATATTACCTTCTGTGCGGCCGTTTATAAAATCTCGAGAGTTGGCCACCGTCGGCTTCGCCCCATGTAACTAGTAATCGAGGTGTTAGGACAAACTGAGCACTCTTTATCCCAATTTTGGGTCCTTCGAAGGAGGTGTTTAGCACAACGAACCAGGCAATCGGACTATAAGGCTTTATCACTCTCACTTAGCCATAGAAGTCTACAATTTTAAATTTTGGCGAAGCCCCTAGTATTCGGAAGACCGAATTTGGGGCGCTATATACGCCGAGGTCGGGCAAGGCCGACTCCTCTCCCAAAGCGGAAAAAGTCTTTAAGAACTTGAGACCTCTCGAACAGCGACCAGCTCTCGCCTTATCATGACAGTTAGTTTTCGGCTTTCTCTACTGAGGTGCTCGTCGGGAAGAACCGGGACACAATCGCAGTAGTTCTCCCAGCGCCACCTTAGCCGGTATTGCGGAACGTAAGGTACCAAAACATGGGAGCCGGACAAACCCAACTATTGACCCAAGACATGATTCGGAGCTGATGCATATAGTGCTATAAGTTCGGGGTGCCACACTGTCGTAAGTGTTCAGACTTCTCACGCCCTATTTATGGGGTATACTGAAGCCCCTGGCGTACTAGTCGTACCAGAATGTACGGGTGCAATTTTTCGTAAATAAGCAGACAAGAAAAAAAGAAAGGGTGACGCAGTAATAGACTAACGCTATGCATTGTTATGAAATAATACGCCGAAGCGTATGGATACAAGTAGTGCAATAAGCAACAAGTAGGACTATTTGACATGTCCTATCCAAGGGCAAGCTGCGTATGGGTATTAAAAACAGGTATTTCAATCATTATCAGAGACCACCTGGGGATTCCCTTGTACGTCAGACCTTCTTGCTTCCTTGGTATTTCCTTCCTGTAATGCTTCCAGCAATCAGACTACCGAAAAGGGGTTCCAGAGAGGAAGGTCCTGAAAGAGAGAAAATGAATAAAGGTATACAGCCCCTGGGGTGGTTGAGCTGCATTGTGGGACGTGCCTTGGCCGTGCCCCCGCCTATGCCCATGGTATTTTTAGTGCGTAATTATGTACGCGCGACACAGATTTCATCGCCTGACTAGGACTAGGACGGAGGCCGAATTGCTAGGCGAGCTCTGATCGTGCCAGGCGATCCTGTTGCAGATTATTCGGGACTCACTTGAAGGTGTCCGGGGGATTTATCGCCGAATTGGCGGTTGCCTTAAAATACTGCTTTGTGCTTCTGCTACGAGGGCCGCAGTGTGCTCCTCCGTGCGGAGTGAGCGTTTTGTGTTTTGATTGACTGTTATAACCCCATGCGGTCCTAGCATTTTGAGCTTAAGGTATGCATAATGCAGTACCGCATTGAATCTAGCAAATGCGGTTCGCCCGAGCAGTGCGTGATAGCCACTGCAGAACGGGACGATATCGAAGATTAACTCCTCACTTCGGAAGTTGTCCGGAGATCCGAAGACCACTTCCAGTGTGATTGAGCCCGTGCAATGGGCCTCTACACTTGGGATGACACCTTTAAAGGTGGTTTTAGTGGGTTTGATCCTCGAGGGTCTATACCCATTTTGTGCACTGTATCCTGATAGAGCAGGTTCAGGCTGATGCTGTCGTCCATAAGGACTCGAGGGAGGTGAAATCCGTCGATGATGGGGTCAAGGACCAATGCGGTAGAACCGCCATGACGGATACTAGTGGGGTGGTCCCTGCGATCGAATGTGATCGGACAAGAGGACCATGGGTTGAACTTTGGGGCGACTGGCTACATCGATAGACGTCCCTTAGTGTGTGCTTCTGTTCCCTCTTGGGAATGTGGGTTGCGTATATCATTTTCACCATTTTCACTTGTGGAGGGAACCTCTTCTGTCCTCCTGTGTTCGGCGGCCGAAGCTCCTCCTCGTCGTCGCTATGCAGCCCCTTGTCCTTGTTTTCGTATTCAATTTGCCGGCCTGCTTGAACACCCAGCATTCTCTGTTGGTGTAATTGGCTGGCTTGTCGGGGGTGCCGTGAATTTGGCACGAGCGATCGAGTATGCGGTCCAAACTGGACGGGCCCGGATTACTTCTTTTGAACGGCTTTTTCGCTGATCGGATTTAGGGCCACTGAATCCGGTATTGACTGTCGTGTCTTCGGCGTTATCGCTGTTGCTGCGGTGCTTGTGTCTGTTACGACGTGGTCTGCCGTTAGTATCTTTGGTATCTGAAGTGCCAGGATTTCTTGATGTGTTGTTGCAGCGAGCCAGCCAGCTATCCTCGCCCGTGCAAAAGTGGGTCATGAGTTTCGTGAGGGCTGCCATAGAATTCGGCTTCTCCTGGCCGAGGTGCAGGACGAGCCACTCGTCACGGATGTTATGCTTGAATGCCGCTAAGGCCTGTGCATCCGGACAGTCGACAATTTGGTTTTTCCTGGTTAGGAACCTGGTCCAGAATTTTCTGGCCGATTCCCCTGGCTGCTGAATTATATGGCTCAAGTCATCAGCATCCGGTGGTCGCACATAAGTGCCCTGGAAGTTGTCAAGGAACACATCTTCCAAATCCTCCCAACTGCCAATGCAGTCTGCTGGCAAGCTATTCAGCCAATGCCGAGCTGGTCCTTTTAGTTTTAGTGGGAGGTACTTGATGGCATGTAGATCATCACTGCGAGCCATATGGATGTGGAGGTGGAAATCCTCGATCCATACCGCAGGGTCTGTTGTACCATCATATGATTCAATGTTTACGGGTTTAAAACCCTCCGGGAATTCGTGATCCATTACTTCATCAGTGAAGCATAGGGGTGTCTGGCGCCTGCGTGCGGGCTATATCACGACACAGTTCATACGAGTCTTGTCTGCTGTATTCGGCCCGGCCGGATTTGCTTTTAGTATATCCGGCGTGACGATCATCGTCCCGCGTTGGGGTGCGCCCCCATGATCCGTAGATCAATCTCGCATGTCCTGCTTTGTTTTCCAGTACGTCTCGCAGGTCCCGCGTGTTGCCCCGGGCCTTGGTATCGTTGTTTGAATGGCGGCGGAGTGCGGGCTGGACTTTGGCTGGTATGCCCCTCTGTCTCGGCCACGAGGTGGCCGATCAGCCGCATCATACGCTGGTGATGTAGGTTTCAATGCTTCCTCCTCGAGTTGGGGTAGCAACTTGCGCTTTGGGTAACTCTTGGTTGGGCGCTCGAGTTCGTATTCCTCGGCCGCCAGGACTTCAGTCCATCTATCCGCTAGCAGATCTTGATCAGCTCAAAGCTGTTGTTGCTTTTTCTTTAGGCTGTTTGCTGTGGCTATAAGCCGACGCTTGAAACGCTCCTGCTCGACAGGATCCTCAGGCACGATAAATTCTTCGTCGCCGAGGCTCACTTCGTCTTCGGAGAGAGGTATGTAATTGTCATCCTGTGATTCTCCGTCTGCTGCCTGTTCTGTAGGGCTAGCTTGTTCATCCTCCCACTCGAGATCTGGCTGGAGGGGATTGTCATCGTCTTCGACGCTATCCGGAGCGTTATTGTCTCTTGGGCCGGTATCGCTGCTATGGCGGGACTTACAGCGGCACTGCTGATGTCGGTGCTTGGATTGCTGCTTGGAGGGATTATCCTTCGTTGTCTTATCGCCATCGCCTTCTTTGGGGGTGTCCACCATGTAAATATTATATGATGAGGTGGCAGTCCAGTGCCCTGTGGGTGGTGGTTCCTGTTCGTCTCCTACATCGTCGTCCATATCGTCGATGTCTTCGGAGCCGAAATCGAGCATGTTGGTTAAATCATCGATAGTGGCTACTAAGTGGGTGGTGGGTTGGGAGCGAATTTCTTCGTCGTCCGCATCCCATTCTAGCCAGACATAGTTCGGCCAAGGTTCTCCCGACAAGGAGAGGGACCTTAATGAATTTAGCACTTCGCCAAAAGGCGAGTGCTGGAAGATATCCGCGGAGGTGAACTCCATGATCGGCACCCAATCAGATTCGATAGGCATGGACGCAGGCGGTTCTGGGCCTGTGGCCGGGGATGAATCCGGGGATCCGGCGACACAGGTCACATAGGAGGTGAAGTTAGTATACGGCTCTATCGCCACTGAGTGTGTGGCCTCCGAGGCAGGGTCCATCCATCCGTCCTCGGACGGTGTAATTGACTCTGGATCTAGGGCCGGAGTAGGCACAGGTGTGATCTCCCGAACACCGTCTGGCGGCAGAGCTAAGTCATGCTCGTCGTGACTGTGTGGCGCTCCTGACGTCTGCTCGAATCTGTAGAACATCAAGTCTCCACAGATGTCGGCAGTATAGTTCAAGTTTCCAAACCTGACCTGATGGCCAGGGGCGTTGCTCTCGATCTGCTCTAGATGGCCAAGCAAGTTGGCCCGCAGCAAAGCCACTGAATACGAAGATCTGTCCGGGGAGGAAAACCTCACCCTGGATCGCATCGTTGCTTATGATCGAAGGGGCCATCAAACCTTGTGGTGATAGCATAGTGGAACTCTCAATGAAAGCACCAATGTCGGTGTCAAAACCGGCGCATCTCAGGTAGGGGGTCCCGAACTGTGCATCTAAGGCGGATGGTAACAGGAGGCGGGGGACACGATGTTTACCCAGGTTCGGGCCCTCTCGATGGAGGTAACACCCTACTTCATGCTTGATTGATCTTGATGATATGAGTATTAGAAGAGTTGATCTACCACGAGATCATAGAGGCTAAACCCTAGAAGTTAGCCTATGGTATGATTGTTGTTGTCCTACGGACTAAACCCTCCGGTTTATATAGACACTGGAGGGGGCTAGGGTTACACAGAGTCGGTTACAAGGGAGGAGATCTACATATCCGTATTGCCAAGCTTGCCTTCTACGCCAAGGAGAGTCCCATCAGGACACGGGACGAAGTCTTCAATCTTGTATCTTCATAGTCCAACAGTCCGGCTAAAGGATATAGTCCGGCTGCCCGAGGACCCCCTAACCCGGGACTCACTTATTGGGTGCAAGTTGGTGTTTGTTTGTGCAGGTATTTAGTGACTTGTGCATTGTCTCCTACTGGATTGATACCTTGGTTCTCAAAAGCTGAGGGAAATACTTACTCTACTTTGTTGCATCACCCTTTCCTCTTCAAGGGAAAAACCGAAGTAGCAGGAAGAATTTCTAGCGTCGTTGCCTGGGAGATCAATGCCAAGCCAAGACATACCAAGTACCCATCATAAACTCTCATCCCTTGCATTACATTATTCGTCATTCCCCTCTCCTTTTCCTCTCCCCCACTTCTAAAATGATTTTCAAAAATATTTGCCTTTTCTTCGCCCCTCTTCCGTTCGCCTTCTCCGCTTGCTTTTTGTGTGCTCGTGTGTTGCACTGCTTGCTTTGTCACGATGACTCAAGAGAATATATAATTGTGTGACTTTTCCAACACCAATGATAATGATTTTATTAGTACTCCGATTGCTCCCGCTACTAATGCGGAATCTTGTGAAATCAACACCGCTTTGCTGAATTTTGTTATGAAATATCAATTTTCTGGTCTTCCCAATGAGGATGTGATACGTCTCCAACATATCAATAAGTTTTGATTGTTCCATGCTGTTATATTATCTGTTTTGGATGTTTATGGGCTTTATTAAACACTTTTATATTATTTTTGGGACTAACCTATTGACCCAGAGCCCAGTGTCAGTTCCTATTTTTTCCCTTGTTTCAGTGTTTCGAAGAAAAGAAATACCAAACGGAGTCGAAACGGAATGAAACCAACTAGAGAAGTTATTTTTGGAAGGAAAGCTACCCGATAGACTTGGAGTGCACGACAGGAAAGAAACGAGGGAGCCACGAGGTAGGGGGCGCGCCCACCCCCCTAGGGTGCGCCCTCCACCCTCGTGGGCCCCTCGTGGCACCCCTAACGTACTTCTTCCTCCTATATATGCCCATATACCCTAAAACCATCGGGGAACAGAATAGATCGGGAGTTCCGCCGCCGCAAGCCTCCGTAGCCACCAAAAGTCAATCGGGACCCTGTTCCGGCACCCTGCCGGAGGGGGGGAACCCTCACTGGTGGCCATCTTCATCATCCCGGCGATCTCCATGACGAGGAGGGAGTAGTTCACCCTCGGGGCTGAGGGTATGTACCAGTAGCTATGTGTTTGATCTCTCTCTCTCTCTCTCGTGTCCTTGATTTGGCACGATCTTGATGTATCGCGAGCTTTGCTATTATAGTTGGATCTTATGTTTCTTCTCCCCCTCTACTCTCTTGTAATGCATTGAGTTTTCCCTTTGAATTAATCTTATCGGATTGAGTCTTTAATGACTTGAGAACACTTGATGTATGTCTTGCCGTGCGTATCTGTGGTGACAATGGGATATCACGTGATTCACTTGATGTATGTTTTGGTGATCAACTTGCGGGTTCCGCCCATGAACTTATGCATAGGGGTTGGCACACGTTTTCATCTTGATTCTCCGGTAGGAACTTTGGGGCACTCTTTGAGGTTCTATGTGTTGGTTGAATAGATGAATCTGAGATTGTGTGATGCATATCGTATAATCATACCCACGGATACTTGAGGTGACATTGGAGTATCTAGGTGACATTAGGGCTTTGGTTGATTTGTGTCTTAAGGTGTTATTGTAGTACAAACTCTAGGGCTGTTTGTGACACTTATAGGAATAGCCCAATGGATTGATCGGAAAGAATAACTTTGAGGTGGTTTCGTACCCTACCATAATCTCTTTGTTTGTTCTCCGCTATTAGTGACTTTGGAGTGACTCTTTGTTGCATGTTGAGCGATTGTTATATGGTCGAATTATGATATTATTGTTGAGAGAACTTGCACTAGTGAAAATATGAACCCTAGGCCTTGTTTCCTATCATTGCAATAATGTTTACGCTCACTTTTTACCACTTGTTACCTTGCTGTTTTATATTTTCAGATTACAAAAACCTATATCTACCATCCATATTGCACTTTTATCACCATCTCTTCGCCGAACTAGTGCACCTATACAATTTACCATTGTATTGGGTGTGTTGGGGACACAAGAGATTCTTTGTTATTTGGTTGCAGGGTTGCTTGAGAGAGACCATCTTCATCCTACGCCTCACACGATTGATAAACCTTAGGTCATCCACTTGAGAGAAATTTGCTACTGTCCTACAAACCTCTGCATTTGGAGGCCCAACAACGTTTATAATAAGAAGGTTGTGTATTAGACATCAAGCTCTTTTCTGGCGCCGTTGCCGGGGAGGTGAGTGCTTGAAGGTATATCTTTAGATCTTGCAATCGAATCTTTTTGTTTCTTGTTTTAGCACTAGTTTAGTTTATAAAATAAAACTACAAAAATGGAATTGAGTTTGTCTCATACGCTTCATCTTTTTAATATCTTTCGTGAGTATGATGGAAAGGAAATTGTGCCAAAGTGTTAGAAGAAGAATGCATTAAAATGTTTGGCACTAAATCTTTGAATGATTAGAATGATTGCAATGTTGTTAGTATGAATTCCTTGAATATCCATGATGCTAATGATATGCAAAGCCACAAGCTTGGGGAAGCTATGTTTGTTGAAGATGATATTTTTTTGTCCCCCAAGTTCTGATGAGCAAATTTATTATGATAAAAGCATGCCTCCTATCTATGATGATTATTGTGATGACACGTATGCTATAAATAATAATGATAACCATGAAACTTGTCATCTTGATTTCAATTTTCAATCCCATGATAGTTATTTTCTTGAATTTGCTCCCACTACTACGAATGAGAAGAATTTTGCTTATGTGGAGAGTAATAAATTTTCTATGCTTGTGGGTCATGAAAGGAATGATTTATGTGATGGTTATATTGTTGAATTCATTCATGATGCTACTAAAAATTATTATGAGGGAGGAATATATGCTTGTAGGAATTGCAATAATATCAAGTTTGCTCTCTATGTGCTTAAAGTTTTGAAGTTATGCTTGTTTTGCCTTCCTATGCTAGTTGATTATTGTTCCCATAGTTGTTTGCTCACAAAATCCCTATGCCTAGGAAGTGGGTTAGACTTAAATGTGCTAGTCATATTCTTCATGATGCTCTCTTTATGTTTCAATTCTTCTTTTATGTGAGCATCACTGAAATCATCATGCCTAGCTAGGGGCGTTAAACGATAGCGCTTGTTGGAAGGCAACCCAATTTTATTTTAGTTTCTTGCTTTTTGGTTCTGTTTAGGAATAAATAAAAAAATTATCCTCTTTTTATATGTGGTTTTGTGTTTTAATTAGTGTTTGTGCCAAGTAGAACCTTTGGGAAGGCTTGGGTGAAGACTTTATGATTATGCTGTAAAAAACAGAAACTTTAGCACTCACGAGATTAGCTAAAACTTTTTACTGGAGAGTGATATTTAGTTGATTCTTTTTTCATATGATTACTAGACAAATTCCTCAGGTCCACCAATTTATTTTAGAATTTTTGGAGTTCCAGAAGTTTGCGTTAGTTACAGATTACTACAGACTGTTCTGTTTTTGATAGATTCTGTTTTTCGTGTGTTGTTTGCTTATTTTGATGACTCTATGGCTAGTAAAATAGTTTATAAACCATAGAGAAGTTGTAATATAGTAGGTTTAACACCAATATAAATAAAGAATGAGTTCATTACAGTACCTTGAAGTGGTCTTTTGTTTTCTTTCGCTAACGGAGGTCACGAATTTTCTGTTAAGTTTTGTGTTGTGAAGTCTTCAAGTTTTGGGTAAAGATTCGATGGACTATGGAATAAAGAGTGGCAAGAGCCTAAGCTTGGGGATGCCCAAGGCACCCCAAGGTAATATTCAAGGATAACCAAGAGCCTAAGCTTGGGGATGCCACAGAAGGCATCCCCTCTTTCGTCTTCGTTCATCGGTAACTTTACTTGGAGCTATATTTTTATTCACCACATGATATGTGTTTTGCTTGGAGCGTCATTTTATTTTGTTTTGCTTTGCTTGCTATTGAAATAAAGTACCAAGATCTTAAATTATTAAATGATATAGTCTTCACATAGTCGCATAATTATTCGACTACTCATTGATCTTCACTTATATCTTTCGGAGTAGTTTGTTGTTTTCTCTAGTGCTTCACTTATATCTTTTAGAGCACGGTGGTGGATTTGTTTTATAGAAACTATTGATATCCCATGCTTAACTTAGATTATTTTGAGAGTCTTAAATAGCATGGTAATTTGCTTAAATAATCCTAATATGCTTGGTATTCAAGATTGTAAAAACTTTCTTATGAGTGCATTGAATACTATGAGAAGTTTGATACTTGATTATTTTTTTGAGATATGAGGATGGTAATATTAGAGTCGTGCTAGTGAGTAATTATGAATTTGAGATATAATTGTGTTAAAGTTTGTGATTCCCGTAGCATGCACGTATGGTGAACCGTTATGTGATGAAGTCGGAGCATAATTTATTTATTGATTGTCTTCCTTATGAGTGGTGGTCGGGGACGAGCGATGGTCTTTTCCTACCAATCTATCCCCCTAGGAGCATGCGCGTAATACTTTGCTTTGATAACTTGTAGATTTTTGCAATAAGTATATGAGTTATTTATGACTAATGTTGAGTCCATGGATTATACGCACTCTTCTAACTTCCACCATTGCTAGCCTCTCTAATACCACGCACTTTTCGCCGGTATTATACACCCACCATAAACCTTCCTCAAAACAGCCACCATACCTACCTATCATGGCATTTCCATAGCCATTCCGAGAAATATTGCCATGCAACTTTCCACCGTTCCGTTTATTATGACACGCTCCATCATTGTCATATTGCTATGCATGATCATGTAGTTGACACCGTATTTGTGGAAAAGCCACCGTTCATAATTCTTTCATACATGTCACTCTTGATTCATTGCATATCCCGGTACACCGCCGGAGGCATTCATATAGAGTCATATTTTGTTCTAAGTATCGAGTTGTAATTGTTGAGTTGAAAGAAAATAAAAGTGTGATGATCATCATTTTTAGAGCATTGTCCCAGTGAGGAAAGGATGATGGAGACTATGATTCCCCCACGAGTCGGCATGAGACTCCGGACAAAAAATAAATAAATAAAAGAGAGAAAAAAGAGGCCAAAAAAAGGAAGAGATAAAAGGCCCAAACAAAAAAAACAAAAAAATGAGAGAAAAAGAGAGAAGGGACAATGCTACCATCCTTTTACCACACTTGTGATTCAAAGTAGCACCGCGATCTTCATGATAGAGAGTCTCCTATGTTGTCACTTTCATATGCTAGTGGGAATTTTACATTATAGAACTTGGCTTGTATATTCCAATGATGGGCTTCCTCAAAATGCCCTAGGTCTTCGTGAGCAAGCGAGTTGGATGCACACCCACTTAGTTTCTTGTTGAGCTTTCATATACTTATAGCTCTAGTGCATCTGTTGCATGGCAATCCCTACTCACTCACATTGATATCTATGGATGGGCATCTCCATAGCCCGTTGATACTCCTAGTTGATGTGAGACTATCTTCTCCCTTTTTGTCTTCTCCACAACCACCATTCTATTCCACATATAGTGCTATATCCATGGCTCACGCTCATGTATTGCGTGAAGATTGAAAAAGTTTGAGAATGTCAAAAGTATGAAAATTTTGCTTGGCTTGTTCATCGGGGTTGTGCATGATTTAAATATTTTTGTGTGGTGAAGATAGAGCACAGCCAGACTATATGATTTTGTAGGGATAACTTTCTTTGGCCAGGTTATTTTGAGAAGACATAATTGCTTAGTTAGTATGCTTGAAGTATTATTATTTTTGTGTCAATATGAACTTTTGTCTTGAATCTTTCGGATCTGAATATTCATACCACAATTAAGAAGAATTGCATTGAAATTATGCTAAGTAGCATTCCACATCAAAAATTCTGTTTGTATCATTTACCTACTCGAGGACGAGCAGGAATTAAGCTTGGGGATGCTGATACATCTCCAACGTATCTATAATTTTTTATTGTTCCATGTTGTTATATTACCTGTTTTGGATGTTTATGGGCTTTATTAAACACTTTTATATTATTTTTGGGACTAACCTATTGACCCAGAGCCCAATGCCAGTTCCTGTTTTTTCCCTTGTTTCAGTGTTTCGAAGAAAAGGAATATCAAACGGAGTCGAAATGGAATGAAACCAACTGGAGAAGTTATTTTTGGAAGGAAAGCTACCCGATAGACTTGGAGTGCACGACAGGAAAGAAACGAGGGAGCCACGAGGTAGGGGGCGCGCCCTCCACCCGCATGGGCCCCTCGTGCCTCCCCTGACGTACTTCTTCCTCCTATATATACCCAGATACCCTAAAACCATCGGGGAACAGAATAGATCGGAAGTTGCGCCGCTGCAAGCCTCTGTAGCCACCAAAAGTCAATCGGGACCCTGTTCCGGCACCCTGCCGGAGGGGGGAACCCTCACCGGTGGCCATCTTCATCATCCCGGCGATCTCCATGACGAGGATGGAGTAGTTCACCCTCGGGGCTGAGGGTATGTACCAGTAGCTATGTGTTTGATCTATCTCTCTCTCTCGTGTCCTTGATTTGGCATGATCTTGATGTATCGCGAGCTTTGCTATTATAGTTGGATCTTATGTTGCTTCTCCCCCTCTACTCTCTTGTAATGGATTGAGTTTTGCCTTTGAAGTAATCTTATCGGATTGAGTATTTAATGACTCGAGAACACTTGATGTATGTCTTGCCGTGCGTATCTATGGTGACAATGGGATATCACGTGATTCACTTGATGTATGTTTTGGTGATCAACTTGCGGGTTCAGCCCATGAACTTATGCATAGGGGTTGGCACACGTTTTCATCTTGATTCTCCGGTAGAAACTTTGGGGCACTCTTTGAGGTTCTATGTGTTGGTTGAATAGATGAATCTGAGATTGTGTGATGCATATCGTATAATCATACCCACGGATACTTGAGGTGACATTGGAGTATCTAGGTGACATTAGGGTTTTGGTTGATTTGTGTCTTAAGGTGTTATTCTAGTACGAACTCTAGGGCTGTTTGTGACACTTATAGGAATAGCCCAATGGATTGATCGGAAAGAATAACTTTGAGGTGGTTTCGTACCCTACCATAATCTCTTCATTTGTTCTCCGCTATTAGTGACTTTGGAGTGACTCTTTGTTGCATGTTGAGGGATAGTTATATGATCCAATTATGTTATTATTGTTGAGAGAACTTGCACTAGTGAAAGTATGAACACTAGGCCTTGTTTCCTAGCATTGCAATACCGTTTACGCTCACTTTTACCACTTGTTACCTTGCTGTTTTTATATTTTCAGATTACAAAAACCTATATCTACCATCCATATTGCACTTGTATCACCATCTCTTCGCCGAACTAGTGCACCTATACAATTTACCATTGTATTGGGTGTGTTGGGGACACAAGAGACTCTTTGTTATTTGGTTACAGGGTTGCTTGAGAGAGACCATCTTCATCCTATGCCTCCCACGGATTAATAAACCTTAGGTCATCCACTTGAGGGAAATTTGCTATTGTCCTACAAACCTCTGCACTTGGAGGTCCAACAACGTCTACAAGAAGAAGGTTGTGTAGTAGACATCAGGATGCCGCATCCCATCTTAATAATTTCATTGATTTATGCGATATTCAAAAGAAAAAGATGTGGATAATGATATTGTTAAATTGAAGCTATTTCCGTTCTCGCTTTGAGATCGAGCTAAAACTTGGTTTTCATCTTTGCCTAAAAATAATATTGATTCATGGAATAAGTGTAAAGATGCCTTTATTTCCAAGTATTTTCCTCCGGCTAAGATCATCTCCCTTAGGAATGATATTATTAATTTTAAGCAACTTGATCATGAACATGTTGCACAATCTTGGGAGAGGATGAAATTGATGATACGGAATTGCCCTACTCATGGTTTGAATTTGTGGATGATTATACAAAAAAACTATGCCAGATTGAATTTTGCTTCTAGAAATCTTTTAGATTCGGCCACGAGAGGTACTTTTATGGAAATTACGTTAGGAGAAGCTATCTAACTCCTAGATAATATTATGGTTAGTTATTCTCAATGGCACACCGAAAGATTTTCCACTAGTAAAAAGTGCATGCAATTGAAGAGATTAATGTTTTGAGTGGAAAGATGGATGAGTGTATTAAATTATTTTCTAGCAAGGGTGCTCCTATTGATCCTAATGATATGCCTTTGTCTACTTTTATTGAGAATAATAATGAATCTATGGATGTGAATTTTGTTGGTAGGAACAATTTTGGTAATAACGCATATAGAGGTAATTTTAATCCTAGGCCGTTTCCTAGTGATTCCTCCAATAATTATGGTAATTCCTACAACAGTTCTTATGGAAATTATAATAAGATGCCCTTTGAATTGAGAATAGTGTTAAAGAATTTATGAGTTCGCAAAAGAATTTCAATGCTTTCACTGAAGAAAAATTGCTTAAGGTTGATGATTTGGCTAGGAGCATGGATATAATATCTCTTGATGTTGATTCTTTGAAACTTTGATCTATTACACCCAAGCATGATATCAATGAGTCTCTCAAAGCTATGAGAATTTACATTTATGAGTGCAAAGAGAGAACCGCTAAGATTCGTGCAAAGAAAGATTGGTTTATAAAAGCGTGATCTTCTAGTTTCCGTGAAAATAATGATTAAGATCTTAAAGTGATTGATTTGACTCCTATTGAATCTTTGTTTTCCAATATAAATCTTGATAAAGATGGGACTGGAGATGAGTCAACTGTAGTTAAAAGGCGCCACAATGATTTGGAGTTTCTAGATCTTGATGCAAAAATTGATAAAAGTGGGATTGGAGAGGTCAAAACTTTAAGTAGCAATGAACCCACTCTTTTGGATTTCAAGGAATTTAATTATGATAATTGTTCTTTAATAGATTGTATTTCCTTGTTGCAATCCTTGTTGAATTCTCCTCATGCTTACAATCAAAACAAAGCTTTTACTAAATATATCGTTGCTGCTATGATGCAATCTTTTGAAGAAAAGCTTGAGTTGGAAGTTTCTATCGCTAGAAAGCTTTATGATGAGTGGGAACCTACTATTAAGATTAAGATTAAAGATTATGAATGCCATGCTTTGTGTGATTTGGGTGCTAATGTTTCCACGATTCCAAAAACTTTATGTGATGTGTTAGGTTTCCGTGAATTTGATGATTACTCTTTGAATTTGCATCTTGCGGATTCCACTATTAAGAAACCTATGGAAAAATTAATGATGTTCTCATTGTTGCAAATAGGAATTATGCCCATAGATTTCATTGTTCTTGATACAAATTGCAATCCTACTTGTCCTATTATTCTTGGTAGACCTTTCCTTAGAACGATTGGTGCAATTATTGATATGAAAGAAGGAAACATTAGATTTCAATTTCCGTTACGGAAAGGTATGGAACACTTTGCAAGAAAGAAAATTAAATTGCCTTATGAATCTTTTATGAGAGCCACTTATGGATTTTGAGGGAGACCTGGATCCGGGGGTCCTCAGATGTCCGGCCTACTCGAGTATGGGTCGGGCTGATGGGCTATGAAGATAGAACGGAATATTATTCCCCGTGTTCGGATAAGACTCCTGGATGCGTGGAGGGCAAGATTTGAGTCCAGATGTATTGTTTCCTTCCCTTGTAAACCGCCTCTGTGCCCCTCCGTTTTATATATAAACTGGAGCGTTTAGTCCGTAGGGATCATCATAATTCATACAGGCTAGACATCTAGGGTTTAGCCATTACGATCTCGTGGTAGATCAACTCTTGTAACCCCTATACTCATCAAAGTCAATCAAGCAGAAAGTATGGTTTTAGCTCCATTGAGAGGGCACGAACCTGGGTAAACATCATGTCCCCTTTGTCTCCTGTTACCTTTGATCCTCAGACGCACAGTTCGGGACCCCCTACCCGAGATCGACCGGTTTTGACACCGACATTGGTGCTTTCATTGAGAGTTGCACTGTGTCGTTGAGGGAGTCCTGGATTAAGGGGTCCTCGGGCGTCTGGACTATGTTATGTGGTCCAAACTGATGGGCTGTGAAGATACAAGACCGAAGACTCTCTCCCGTGTCCGGATGGGACTCTCCATGGCGTGGAAGGCAAGCGTGGCGTCCAAATATGAAGATTCCTTTCTATGTAACTGTAACACCCCAAAATTTTGACCTTGATTTATTAATTAAAATTTTGCCAGGAAATTAAATTTTTATTTTCTGGTTTTATCTTTTAATTTCAGATCACTCTGTCCCTCTGAATTTTTGAGTTTTTCCTTCTAGGTGGAAACTTTTCAAAAATGTTGTTGGACTTGTATACCCTCTCAAGAAACATTTCTTTTATCAGTGGATTTATTTCTATAATTATTTTTCCTGAACTTTAATTCTTTTAAAATGGTTGCTCATAAGCCTTAGAGCCTCTTTTGCACTACAACCCTTTGATAAATTTATTTAAAAATTCCACCAAAATTTGGGGATGTTAGTAGGAGTATATAATTCATTTATGTGCAAAGACCCATTGGTGTTCTTTGAAAAATTTGAGAAAAACATCCTATTTTGCTCTCTGGCCCAATTTGGTATTTTCTACTGCAACCCTATTTTGTTTTGCTCTAGTGCCCATGAGATCTTTCCTACTTATAGTCCACCCTACCAAACCCATAAGTCCAGGAGATTGGTCCCATTGGAATATTTTTGGTCCATGCAATAATGCCCTTCACTTTCTGTCCAGATTTGGTTTTCTCAAAAACTCGCACTAACATGTTTCTGGTCTTGCCAAACTAACCTTCCCACCCTCACCTACATCTAAAGAGACTTTGATCTGGAGTTTTTGGCCACCCCAGGTGATGCCTAGAAGCCCATGGCATTCTATCAAGCACCTTGTGTGCATGGCCAGTTTTGCTTAGTTTTTAGTTTGTGTTATGAACTTGATCCCCTGACCCAACCACCTTGTCCACTAATCTCCTCGCCACCTCTAGCCTAGACCTGTTAAATCCCAGCCTCACCGAAACCTCCTGGCATGCCTTGGCATTTTGCCGATCACATGGCGTGCGTGCACTGGGCGCGGCCAGAGCGCGCGTTTTGCACGTGTGTGCACCCGAGACGCCGCGTCTCGTTGCCGCCTCCCCGCGTTTGTTCTGATCCGTTCCCGCTCGCAGCCAACGCGCTCCGACCCCTCCCTCATCGCAGAGCCACCCTGGTCACCGCTTGGCACCCCACTGCGCCACCACCTCAAGCCGCCACTGCCGCCCCGCTAGGCTCCTTTCATGGACGGCGCCGCCCGAGCCACTGCCGCGCGCCAGCTCGCCCCTGAACAGCCCGAGCTCATCCTCTCGCCATGCCAGACCCCGCCAGCCATCGCCACGCGCCCCCTTGGCTACAGAACGGCTGTTTGCCGTTCCTATCCACTGCCCCGTCGAACCGACCTCGACCGCCTATAAATAGGAGACCCCGAGCTCGTCCAGACCCTCAGGCGACCTCAGACCATCCCTCTAGAGCCCCCACAGCCAGCAATCGACGGAGGGAGGCCGTCTTCCTCGTCTCCGGCCAGTTCGGCCGCCGCCACACTCCGTTCCCGTTCGTCGCGAGCAGGGCCTCCCCAGTCCATCCAGTGCCACCATCCTCTTCTCCTTGACCTTGCGAAGCCACCGCACCTCTCAAACCCGATCAAGAACCACCGTAGCATGAGCCCCCAATCCTCCCGAAACCACCGTCCACCGCGGAGCTCGCCGCCGGCGACCCCCTCCACCCGCACCAACCTATAGACCACTTGGAGGACCGCCCTGGACTGGCGGATCCATCCCTGCCCTCGAAACCCCAGCGGGGCGTTGTCGACGGCGATCACCGGAGCCCCGCCACCGCTCGGCCAGAGGAGAAGGAGGCGCGGCCGACTGGTCAAACCTGACCAGTGGGCCCAAGGACCCACTATCAGTGACCCCGAGCCGGCCCGCGCCGATTTAAGTGGAAGCGTATTCCACCAAATACGCCTTCGCTAGAGGAAAACTTAAGTGCTGCCGAACCGTTTTTCTTTTTCTGTTTTATTTAAAAACAGATTTTGACTAAACTTTGACTGGCTGTAACTTTTAAAATACAAGTCCAATTGATTTGATTCTTTTTTTTTTTGTTTCTCAAATTTTGTCTTGTTTATTTTCATATTTATTTTAAAATCTTGCAAACAACTTTTTTGTACTGTTTTGAAACTATGTGTTAATTCAAATTTTCGTAAGGATTTTGAAGAAGAAGGCAACTTTCAAAAAGTGCACCCCCTGGCATACTCTTGAAGGCAAGCATTCTGAACCCCGGCATAATATTTGTTGTGTGTCGTTCGATGCATATACAACACCACCTTGACGCGAAGTATTCGGTATTTTATGTGGTGCTATGACCATATTCATGAGTACATAATAATGATTCCTTGCTGTTGGAATTTTATATGCTTCTGATAGTAATCATCCTCGTATGGCTTTCATGCCTAGCAGAAGGAATCCGGGAAAGTCTGTCTTGGGTAGACACGAGCTTGTCTCTAGTTCTTCGTCGAGACGGTTATGTCTGGTAAGGCATGGTGAGGTATGATGAGTGGTGATTCTGTCTGATTGGTGTGAAATATATTTCTTATGCTTATCATGCAGGAAATGCTTTAACCCCCATACTTTTTTCGTACTACCACTTGTCCCTGCCATAGGTAGGGTACGGTTCAGTAAGTTGTCAACCCCTTCCAAGCACACACCGTACAGAGAGGCCATGGTGGAAGATACCGGCTGCATCCGGTAGGCATGCCACCTGGTCCGGGGGCATGGGTGTTTCCGGTTGGATCCGAGGGGTAGTTCCCTTAGTTTGCGCACGTTATAAATTTAATCCCATGCTAGTCGAGGTTGTAGCCTCCCCACTTAGAGTTTTGCTTAACAGGTGTTGTGGGTGATTCCAGACACCGGTAAGTTAGGCTGGTGTGTGCGGTCAGGTGTGTTTTCAATTAAAAGACAATGGGCGGAGTTAGACCCAATGGACTAAAGGAATCCGTTACTCGTGGGTAAGGAGTACACCCTCTGTAGAGATTATACCTATTCAAATAGCTGTGTCCATGGTTAAGGACTACAGTCTGGGATGGGTCAAGTGTCGGTCTTAGTGTCGGTCTTCAGAGGAAAAATTGCTAAACCAGAACATGGATCATGACTTGTAACTCATGATGATTATGATTATTATCATTAAGGACTAACCATTTACATTATTTGAATTATTGAGTAACCCTAGAATGGTTCTACCTCCTGGATATTCACTGTGATTATTATTTATAAGCCCTTTATGTGGTGTCGCACATACGCCCGACTATGGCATGCTTGTTATTTAAATTACTTATAAGCCCTTTATGTGGTGTCGCACAGACGCCCGACTGTGGCATGCTTGTTATTTAAATTACTTATAAGCCCTTTATGTGGTGTCGCACAGACGCCCGACTGTGGCATGCTTGTTATTTAAATTACTTATAAGCCCTTTATGTGGTGTCACTCAGACGCCCGACTGTGGCATGCTTGTTATTTAAATTACTTATAAGCCCTTTATGTGGTGTCTCTCAGACGCCCGACTGTGGCATGCTTGTTATTTAAATTACTTATAAGCCCTTTATGTGGTGTCGCTCAGACGCCCGACGGTGGGATGCCTTATATTATCATCCTTTCGAGGTATCGCTTCAGACACCCGATCGGTGCATTCTATTTCTACTCCCTTATTGCTATTCATGTTGTATATGAATAGCCTGCTTGCGTGCATCATGGGTTTTTATTTCGTGACTGACGTTGTGATCATGAAATATTTTAGAGCACGATTGTCATTCATTATGTTATACCTGTGTTCACAATGTTTGCGAGTACATTCAAAGTACTCACTAGCTTGTCCCTGGCTATTGTCTTGGCCAGATTTCTTACATGGAGAGGAGCGTTGCGATGACAGCCTCGGAACCTACGCAATGATGATAGCAGCCTCGCGAAGATAGGAGTTATCTAGGTTAGCTGTTCCTGTGGGTAATGGAGTCCCATAGACACAGATGAACCACAAACCGCTTCTGCCATCAGCCACTAGAAACCAATTGTTGTACTCATAGGCCAGAATGGTCTTGTACTACATATTATGTATTTTGCTTGAAATTTCTATATCAAGTTGATGCCTCATCAGCTAACAGTAATCCTGGGGCTGGTGAGCACAAGGACCATTTTCTGGGAAAATATATCCTGGAAAACCGGTCGTGACAACCTTGGTATCAGAGCCAGGCTGTGGCATGCTTGTTATTTAAATTACTTATAAGCCCTTTATGTGGTGTCGCGCAGACGCCCGACTGTGGCATGCTTGTTATTTAAATTACTTATAAGCCCTTTATGTGGTGTCGCTCAGACGCCCGACTGTGGCATGCTTGTTATTTAAATTACTTACAAGCCCTTTATGTGGTGTCGCTCAGACGCTAGACTGTGGCATGCTTGTTATTTAAATTACTTAAAATCCCTTTATGTGGTGTCACTCAGATGCCCGACGGTGGCATGCCTTATATTATCATCCTTTCGAGGTGTCGCTTCAGACACCCGATCGGTGCATTCTATTTCTACTCCCTTATTGCATATTCATGTTGTATATGAATAACCTGCTTGCATGCATCATGGGTTTTTATTTGGTGACTGACGTTTGATCATGAAATATTTCAGAGCATGATTGTCATTCATTATGTTATACCTGTGTTCATAATGTTTGCGAGTACATTCAAAGTACTTACAGGCTTGTCCCTGGCTATTGTCTTGGCCAGATTTCTTACATGGAGAGGAGCGTTGCGATGACAGCCCCAGAACCTACGCAATGATGATAGCAGCCTCGCGAAGATAGGAGTTATCCAGGTCAGCTGTTCCTATGGGTAATGGAGTCCCATAGATGCAGATGAACCACAAACCGCTTCTGCCATCAGCCACTAGAAACCCATTGTTGTACTCATAGGCCAGAATGGTCTTATACTACATATTATGTATTTTGCTTGGAATTTCTGTATCAAAGTTGGTGCCTCATCAGCTAACAGTAATCCTGGGGCTGGTGAGCACAAGGACCATTTTCTGGGAAAATATATCCTGGAAACTCGGTTGTGACAGTAACCGACTTTGTACAACCCTAGTCCCCTCTGGTGTCTATATAAACCGGAGGGCTTAGCCCATAGAATCATAACCATAGTCATCCAGGCTAGGCTTCTAGGGTTTTAGCCATTACGATCTCGTGGTAGATCTACTCTTGTAATACTCATATTCATCAAGATCAATCAAGCAGGAAGTAGGGTATTACCTCCATAGAGAGGGCCCGAACCTGGGTAAACACCGTGTCCCCTGTCCCCTGTCTCCTGTTACTATCGACCTTAGACGCATAGTTTGGGACCCCCTACCCAAGATACGCCGGTTTTGACACCGACATTGGTGCTTTCATTGAGAGTTCCACTATGTCATCGTCAAGAGGTTCGATGGCCCCGTCAATCATCTACAACAATGTTGTCCAGGAGGAGGTCTTCCTCCCTGGACAGATCTTCATATTCGGCGGCTTCGCACTGCGGGCCAACTCGCTTGGCCATCTAGAGCAGATCGACAGCTACGCCCCTGGCCATCTGGTTAGACTTGGAAGCTTGAACTATGTCGCTGATATCCACGGGGACTTGATCTTCGTTGGATTTGCACCCACGGCAGACGCTCCCTGTCACCGCCATGAACATGACTTAAATCTGTCATCGGACCATACCCAGGAAATAGCGCCTGCAACCGCTCTGACCCTAGATCTAGAGCAGATTACGCCACCCGAGGGCGGGAGGCTCAACCCCGTCACGGAAGCCACAGACTCAGTGGCGCCGGAGATGCGCACAGACCAAACCTCATGTGAGATCTGTGTCACCGGAACATCGGACTCATTTCCGGCCACAGGTTCCGAACCATGTGCGTCCGCGCACGTCGAGCTTGATCAAGCATCGATCATCGAGTTCAGCTCCACGGACATCTTTCGGCACTCTCCTTTAGGCGACGTGCTAAACTCACTAAAAACACTCTCCTTAGTGGGGGACTCACAGCCGAATTATATCCGGTTCGAACTGGAGGCTGATGACAGAGAATTTCACTACCCACCCACTGCCTACTTTATAGCCACTGTCGAGGACCTAACCGGCATGCTCGATTACGGCTCCAAAGACATCGACGGTATGGACGACCAGGCCGGAGAAGAGGAGGCCCAAAACCCGCCGTTTACCAGACGTTGGACGGCCACTTCCTCATGTGACGTATACATGGTGGACACACCTAAAGAGAACAATGGCAACAACGAGAAGGATCCAGTCGAGGACAAACCTCCTGAGATACAACCAAAACGCCGACGTCAGCGGCGCCGCTCTAAGTCACGCCATAGAAAAAACAGCAATACCGGCACAAGAGAAGATAACACTCCGGACGGTGCCGAAGACAGAGAAGACCCCGACGAGCAAACTGCCGAACAGGACGATCGGGAAGATGAGCAAGTTCGCCCTGATGAACATGCCATAAACGAAGACTCGGAGGACAACAATTATCTACCACTCTCCGAGGATGAGGTGAGCCCCGGTGATGAAGAATTCATCATGCCCGAGGAACCTCTCGAGCAGGAATGCTTTAAGCGCTGGCTAATCGCCACTACAAGGAGCCTAAAAAAGAAGTAGTAGCAGCTTCAAGCTGATCAAGATTTACTCGAAGATAGATGGACTGATATCCTGGCAGCCGAGGAATACGGCCTCAAGCGCCCAGCCAAAAATTACCCGAAGCACAAATTGCTACCTCGGTTCGATGACGAGGGGCTGGAGCCCGTACCATAACCTCGTAATACGGTTGACCGACCACCACGTGGTCGGGACAATGCGGCAATTCAAGCCGAACACCAGCCCGCTCTACCTCGCCGTAAAGGCAGAGACAAAACAGCTCGAGGACATACATATGACCTGCGGTAGGACTTGGACAGTAAAGCAAGTCAGAACAGATCGATCTATGGATCACGGTGACGTGCCCCGACACGCGACAACAGCTACCTAGCCAAACACAACGATCATAATTACGTCCGGGCCGAGAACTGCAGACGGACTCCATCCGAGCTATGTCATGACGTCGCCCGATATAAAGGCGCCGCACACCCACTTTTCTTCACTGACAAAGTAATGGAGCACGAATTCCCAGAAGGGTTTAAACCCATGAATATCGAATCATACGATGGAACAACAGATCCCGCGGTATGGATTGAGGACTTCTCCATATCCACATGGCCCGCGGTGATGATCTCCATGCCATCAAATACCTCCCACTAAAACTAAAGGGACCAGCGCGGCACAGGCTAAACAGCCTTCCAGAGAACTTCGTTGGCAGTTGGGAAGACCTAGAAGACGCCTTTCGCGATAACTTCCAAGGTACATATGTCCGGCCACCAGATGCCGATGACTTAAGTCACATCATGCAGCAGCCCGGAGAGTCAGCCAGGAAGCTCTGGACTAGGTTCTTAATTGAAAAGAACCAAATTGTCGATTGTCCGGACGCCGAAGCCCTCGCGGCCTTCAAACACAGCGTCCGGGATGAGTGGCTCACCCGCCACCTCGGTCAAGAAAAACCAAAATCCATGGCAGCCCTTACTGCTCTAATGACCCGCTTTAGCGTGAGAGAAGACAGCTGGCTCGCTCGTAGGAGCAACAACACCAGCGATCCGGGCACTTCCGAAGTCCGAGACAGCAATGGCAAGCCACAACGCAATAAACACAAGCGTCGCAATAATAATGAAATAACACAAGACACGGCGGTCAACGCCAGATTCAGCGGCTCCAAACCCGCTCAACGGAAAAATCCATTCAAGGCAAATAGAGACGGACCATCCAATCTCGACAAGATACTGGATCGGCCCTACCAGATTCATGGCACCCCCGATAAACCAGCTACTCACACTAACAGAAGATGCTGGGTCTTCAAACAAGCCGGCAAGCTTAATGCCGAACACAAGGGGAAGGGGCCGCCCTGTGACAGCGATGACGAAGAGACTCGCCAGCCGAATACCGGGGTTCAGAAGCAATTCCCCCTGAAGTGAAAATTGTAAACATGGTATATGTGATGCACACCCCTACAGGGGAGCACACGCGCGCACTACGGGACGCAGACGCCATAGAGCTGGTTCCCCCAAAATTTAGCCATATCCGCCCTGAAGGCTTGGTAGCTCTGATCATCGATCCAATTATCGACGGGTTCCATCTCACGAAAGTCCTTATGGACGGCAGTAGCCTTAATCTACTCTACAAAGACACTGTCCACAAAATGGGCATTGATCCTTCCAGAATCAAACCCACCACAACTATCCTCAAGGGAGCAGTACCCGGCGTAGAGGCTCACTGCATGGGCTCCATTACACTGGAAGTCGTTTTCGGTTCGCCAAACAACTTCCGAAGCGAGGGCCTTACCTTTGACATTGCCCCGTTCCACAGTGGCTACCATGCACTTCTGGGCATACCGCTTTTGCTCGTTTTAATGCGGTCCCACTCTACGCCTACGCAAAACTTAAAATGCCCAGTCCACGCGGCGTTATAACAATAAATGGAAATACAGAACACTCCCTCCGTATAGAGGATCATACTACGGCCATTACAGCCGAAGTACAAAGCGGCCTCATCAAGCCGCATAACTCATCGGCCATTAAGCCGCCGGTCTCTATTAAAGGGAACCGATCAATCTCAGAGTTGGATTAGTAGTTCGGCCTCCGTCGTTTGCCTCACACACACGCAAAGTTTATAGCGCGCATGCATAATTATGTACTTAAAGTACCCTGGTCATCGGCGGAGGCATAATACGGGCAAGCCTACAAGCACTCCCATTTCCTCCTTTTTCTTTCTAACTATTTCTTTATATTTTAACACATGTGGCTCAAACACTGGTCATCTCACGAACTCTTTCGGAGTTCGTCTTCAGACACTTACCTAAAGGTTATTCCTGCTAAGGAATCCTTGCACGGAGGCAAGGCGGCGCAGACATGCGACAGGAGGTCCAAATAATTATGTTTAGACCGCACTCTCTATTTCGAGCCTGTAAAGTGCCTTCTCCCTCAGCCTTCGACCACCGGCATGTCAAATAGCCTGGGTTGTGGCATTATTATTTGGAAAATGGAAATTGACATACCAATTAGGTCCCAGTGAACATAATCCGTATCCAGTATTCGCTTTTTCTAAAGAGTTGAATTTCTCCGGCTGTTTCACACTCGCACCTCGGCACAGACTGCCAGGAGCTCGATATGGGAACAAATGAGTTGCCACCAAGTCCGAACAGCTTTATAGCACACTTCGGCGTCACGAGTTTGGCCTTATATGCATCAGCTCCGAATCATGTCTTTGGTCAATAGTTGGGTTGCCCGGCTCCTGTGCTTACTATCTTACGTTCCGCTATATCGGCTAGGGTAGTAAAGGGAGAACTACAGCGATTGTGTCCCGGTTTATCCGGATGAGCACCTCAATAGAGAAAGCCGAAAACTGACTGTCATGATGTGGCGAGAGCTGGTCAACCACTTGATGACTTCCTAGAATCTTTCACGATTCCTTCCATATTACACGAAGGACTGTTCTTCTGGTCACCCATGTAACGCCCCGTATTCGGATAACTGCGTACATACCAGGGGCTATATCGTAGACCCACCGTCGAACTCCTATGGCTAAGTGAAAGTGTTAAAGCCCTATAGTCCGATTGCCTAGTTTGCCGCATTGGCACCTCCTTCACGGACCAAGACGTTGGGTCAAGAGTGATCAAGTGCTTTTCCGAACACCCCCGTATTTTATGCGAGGGGGCTGAAGCCGGCGACTAGAAAACTTTCAGATTATACAAAAACGGCCGCATGGGAGGAGCCAAAACTTTTTAGGCATATCCTTAAAATATTATAATATTGTTTTTAACAATTTTAATACATTTCACTCGCATATCATCTCTTTCGAGCACTGACCCTCTATCAAGCGGGCACCCTCTAAGACATCCTCGAAATAATGCTCTGGCATGTGATGCTCCTTGCCCTTGGGTGGACTTTTCGCTGCAATATCGATGGCCTTCATCTTTGACCAGTACATCTTGACACGGGCAAAGGCCATCCGTGCACCTTCAATGCACGTTGACCGCTTAACGGAGTCGATATGTGACACCACATCAACTAGTCGCTGCACCAAACCGAAATAACTATTCGGAACTGGCCCAGTCGGCCACTGTTGGACCATGACGTCCTTCATGGAAGAAACCGGATATTTTGTGGAGCACGGCTGTCGGGGGTTGGGTGCGACATATGCCAAAGGATGGCTTATCATGGAGGGGGCGAGTAGAACGTCGTTGGTGCCTGGAAAGGGGATGAGGCGAAGACATGCACGCCAGCGAATCTTACCCAGCTTCAGGGCTCTCCGAGGAGATAACACCCCTATTGCTGCTCTGCGGGGTCTCCGCATGATCACTATGGCAAAGTGGGTACAAGAGGCTCCTTGATCTGTTCGGGGTGAGGAAGGAGAAGGGCACGACTTGCTCTTCTCTCCCTCTATGTGTGTGTCTAAAACTACTAGCTTCCAACCCTTTGCATGGGTGCCCGGGGGTTTATAGGTCTACCCCGGGGTACAACAATAATCCGGTGGGTGTGGGTCCAAGCCGTCCGTCTCTAAGTCGCCGTCTTCTTCGCCGACTCACAGGGCCCGCCGACTAGTGGGCCCCCAGCAACCAAACATGGGGCCGACAGCCCTTGTCCACTTGTGGCGAGTCTTGCCGGCTGCGGATTCTGTAGCCGTGCTTCTAATGACGCGAGCTTGGTCATGGGGTTATGGAAACAGTGCCGCCGCCTGGCGGGCGATCACTGTTGCCATTCCCTGTCTTTGTCTAGTTAATGGCGCGTGGATCCCGCGGGAGGAGCCGGCCGACTCCCGGAGGCCGACTCCATCGGGTCCGTCCTTGGGTGCCCTCGTTGTCTTGATACTCCGCCGACAGGTAATCCCGCCGTCTTGGTCGTACAGACAGGCCATCGTGGGTACAGGAATCTGCCCACGATGCTGATGTCAGGGCCGGCATGGCAACAGTGCTGCGCCGGATGGAGATCTCCGTCGGTACGGCGCTCTGTAGCCATACCCGCCCTTTATGGACTGGGCGGGGATGGGCCGCGAGGCGGCTTTACCCCATAGTCGCCCAGGCGTGAGGTGGTGGAGGTCGCGGGCCGACTCCTTGTAGCCGGCCTCGCTGGAGGTCGCTGGCTTGAGTCGGCTTGTCCTGATGGCGGCCTCTGGGACTCGGCCAGAGGGTAGTCGGCGACTGTCGCCGACTATCTGGCGGCTCTTTGTCTTGGGGTCTTGAGGGCGAGTCTGCCCGATGTTTTGAAAGGTTAGGGGCTCGGGTCTGCCTACCCGTAGTCCATTACTCCGGCAAGAGTCCCGAAGGGGGGCGCCGAGGCAGCCGTCGAGGATCTCGGCAGCTTCATCCCTTTGATGGAAGAATCTGGACTCGGCCCGCCGTCTCGGTGGAGTCGGCTTTGCAGGGGGCTGTCTTGCTCTTCAAAGGTTTCGAAGGTCGCTGCGGGATCCGGGCGGCATGCCTGATAAGCTTCCTCGCAGCCGCCCATCGTGGGCCCGCCACACGACGCCCGCGCGGCGAGGCGATCTGCCAGCCACGCGTGACAAGACAGGCCCGTCAGGCGAGGCCCGCCACTACCATGCCCCGGGGCGCAGCGGACCCACTGCGGTCGTGCGGGCGGTTGGACTCCCCACGCCGTTACTGCGCGCGATAGCGTCGTGGAATAAATCGTGAGGCGTGAGGGCGTGGGCGCGATTAATCCCGCCCGCCCCTCGGCCGCAGCCTAAAGCGCCTATAAGTGGCGGGGAGGAGTGGCGGCGGCGCGCGCACTCTCTCATCCCGCTACCTGCCTCGTCTTCTTCCTTGCTCCACCGCGCCGAGCCTCGTTTCTTCCTCGCCGGCGGAGATGAGCTCCTCATCAACCGCCCTCACTACCCACCCTTGCCTACTTTATAGCCTTGTCGAGGACCTAACGGCATGCTCGATTACGGCTCCAAAGACATCGGCGGTATGGGCGACCAGGCGGAGAAGAGGAGGCAAAACCGCCCGTTTACCGAGCGTTGGGCGGCCACTTCCTCATGTAGCGTATACATGGTGGACACACCTAAAGAGAACAATGGCAACAACGAGAAGGATCGATCGAGGACAAACCTCTGAGATACAACCAAAAGCGCCCGACGTCGTGGCGCCGCTCTAAATCACGCCATAGAAAAAACAGCAATACGGCACAAGAGAAGATAACACTCCGGACGGTGCGAAGGCAGAAGACCCGGCAGAGCAAACTGCGAGCAGGACGATCGGGAAGATGAGCAAGTTCATACGATGAACATGCCATAGCGAAGACTCGGAGGACAACAATTATCTACCACTCTCAGGGGATGAGGTGAGCCCGGTGATGAAGAATTCATCATGCCGAGAACCTCTCGAGCAGGAATGCTTTAAGCGGCTAATCGCCACTACAAGGAGCCTAAAAAAGAAGTAGTAGCAGCTTCAAGCTGATCAAGATTTACTCGAAGATAGATGGTGATATCACGGCAGCGAGGAATCACGGCCTCAAGCGTAACCAAAAATTACCGAAGCACAAATTGCTACCTCGGTTCGATGGCGAGGCTGGAGCCGATACCATAACCTCGTGTCACGGTTGACCGACCACCACGTGGTCGGGACAATCTGACAATTCAAGCGAACACCAGCCCGCTCTACCTGCGCCGTAAAAGAGACAAAACAGCTCGAGGACATACATATGACCTGCGGTAGGACTTGGACGATAAAGCAAGTCGAACAGATCGATCTATGGATCACGGTGGCGTGCCCGACCGCGACAACAGCTACCTAGCCAAACACAGCGATCATAATTACGTCCGGGCGAGAAGCGCGGGCGGACTCCATCGAGCTATGTCATGGCGTCGCCCGATATAAAGGCGCCGCACACCCACTTTTCTTCAACGACAAAGTAATGGAGCACGAATTCCCGGAAGGGTTTAAACCCATGAATATCGAATCATACGATGGAACAACAGATCCAGCGGTATGGATTGAGGACTTCTCCATATCCACATGGCCCGGTGATGATCTCCATGCCATCAAATACCTCCCACTAAAACTAAAGGGACCAGCGGCACGAGGCTAAACAGCCTTCCGAGAGAACCGTTGGCAGTTGGGAAGACCTAGAAAGACGCCTTTCGCGATAACTTCCAAGGTACATATGTCCGGCCACCAGATGCCGATGACTTAAGTCACATCATGCAGCAGCCCGGAGAGTCAGCCAGGAAGCTCTGGACTAGGTTCTTAATTGAAAAGAACCAAATTGTCGATTGTCCGGACGCCGAAGCCCTCGCGGCCTTCAAACAGGCGTCCGGGATGAGTGGCTCACCCGCCACCTCGGTCAAAAAAAAACCAAAATCCATGGCAGCCCTTACTGCTCTAATGACCCGCTTTAGCGTGAGAGAAGACAGCTGGCTCGCTCGTAGGAGCAACAACACCAGCGATCCGGGCACTTCCGAAGTCCGAGACAGCAATGGCAAGCCACAACGCAATAAACACAAGCGTCGCAATAATAATGAAATAACACAAGACACGGCGGTCAGCGCGATTCAGTGACTCCAAACCGCTCAGCGGAAAAATCCATTCAAGGCAAATAGAGGCGGACCATCCAATCTCGACAAGATCTTTGGATCGGCCCTACCAGATTCATGGCACCCCGATAAACCAGCTACTCACACTAACGAGAAGATCTGGGTCTTCAAACAAGCAGCAAGCTTAATGCGAACACAAGGGAAGGGCATACTGTGGCAGCGATAGCGAAGAGACTACGCCAACCAGAATACGGGTTGAAGCAATTCCCCAGAAGTGAAAATTGTAAACATGGTATATGTGATGCACACCCCTACGGAGCACTGCCGCAGCACTACAGGGGCCTTGAGCAGCCATAGAGCTGGTTCCCCCAAAATTTAGCCATATCCGCCACGAAGGCTTGGTAGCTCGATCATCGATCCAATTATCGTGGGTTCCATCTCACGAAAGTCCTTATGAATGGCGGTAGCCTGTCTACTCTACAAAGACCTTTGTCCACAAAATGGGCATTGATCCTTCGAGAATCAAACCCACCACAACTATCCTCAAGGGCGATTACCGTGAGGCTCCTTGCATGGGCTCCATTACCTTGGAAGTCGTTTCGGTTCGCCAAACAACTTCGAAGCGAGAACCTTACCTTTGACATTGCCCGTTCCACGTGGCTACCATGCACTTGGGCATACCGCTTTTGCTTTCGTTTAATGCGGTCCCCTCTCGCCTCATAAAACTTAAAATGCCAGTCCACAGCGGCGTTATAACAATAAATGGAAATCTGAGAACACTCCCTCCGTATAGAGGATCATACTACGGCCATTACAGCGGAAGTACCAGCGGCCTCATCAAGCCGCATAACTCATCGACCATTAAGCGCCGGTCTCTATTAAAGGAACGATCAATCTCGAGTTGGATTAGTAGTTCGGCCTCCGTCGTTTGCCTCACACACGCCAAAGTTTATAAGCATGCATAATTATGTACTTAAAGTACCCTGGTCATCGGCGGAGGCATAATACGGGCAAGCCTACAAGCACTCCCATTTCCTCCTTTTTCTTTCTAACTATTTCTTTATATTTTAACACATGTGGCTCAAACACTGGTCATCTCACGAACTCTTTGGAGTTAGTCTTGATTCTACCTAAAGGTTATTCCTGCTAAGGAATCCTTGCCAGGCAAGCAAATGCGGCATGAGACATCGACGAGGAGGTCCAAATAATTATGTTTAGACCGCACTCTCTATTTCGAGAGCTTTGTAAAGTGCCTTCTCCCTCAGCCGACCACCGGCATGTCAAATAGCACTGGGTTGTGGCATTATTATTTGGAAAATGGAAATTGACATACCAATTGGGTCGATGAACATAATCAAGTATCGATCATTCGCTTTTCTAAAGAGTTGAATTTCTCCGGCTGTTTCACACTCGCACCTCGGCACTGAGTGCCAGGAGCTCGATATGGGAACAAATGAGTTGCCACCAAGTCCGAACAGCTTTATAGCACACTTCGGCGTCACGAGTTTGGCCTTATATGCATCAGCTCCGAATCATGTCTTTGGTCAATAGTTGGGTTGCCCGGCTCACTGTGCTTACTATCTTACGTTCCGCTATATCGGCTAGGGTAGTAAAGGGAGAACTACAGCGATTGTGTCCCGGTTTATCCGGATGAGCACCTCAATAGAAAGCCGGAAACTGACTGTCATGATGTGGCGAGCTGGTCAACCACTTGATGACTTCCTAGAATCTTTCCGATTCCTTCCATATTACGAAGGACTGTTCTTACGGTCACCCATGTAGCGCCCGTATTCGGATAGCTGCGTACATACCGGGGGCTATATCGTAGACCCGTCGAACTCCTATGGCTAAGTGAAAGTGTTAAAGCCCTATAGTCCGATTGCCTAGTTTGCGCATTGGCACCTCCTTCCACGGACCAAGGCGTTGGGTCAAGAGTGATCAAGTGCTTTTCCGAACACCCCGTATTTTATGCGAGGGCTGAAGCAGCGACTAGAAAACTTTCAGATTATACAAAAGCGGCCGCATGGGAGGAGCCAAAACTTTTTAGGCATATCCTTAAAATATTATAATATTGTTTTTAACAATTTTAATACATTTCACTCGCATATCATCTCTTTGACCTTGACCCTCTATCAGCGGGCACCCTCTAAGACATCCTCGAAATAATGCTGCGGCATGTGATGCTCCTTGCCCTTGGGTGGACTTTTCGCTTTGCAATATCGATGGCCTTCATCTTTGACCATTACATCTTGACACGGGCAAAGGCCATCCGTCGCACCTTCAATGCCGTTGACCGCTTAGGTCGATATGTGACACCACATCAACTAGTCGCTGCACCAAACCGAAATAACTATTCGGAACTGGCGGTCGGCCTTTGTTGGACCATAGCGTCCTTCATGGAAGAAACGGATATTTTGTGGAGCCGGTTGCCGGGGGTTAGGTGCGACATATGCCAAGGATGGCTTATCATGGAGGCGAGTAGAGCGTCGTTGGTGCTGGAAAGGGGATGAGGCGAACATGCCTTGTGAATCTTACCCAGCTTGAGGGCTCTCAGGAGATAACACCCCTATTGCTGCTCTGCGGGGTCTCGCATGATCACTATGGCAAAGTGGGTACAAAGGCTCCTTGATCTGTTCGGGGTGAGGAAGGAGAAGAAGGCCTGACTTGCTCTTCTCTCCCTCTATGTGTGTGTCTAAAACTACTAGCTTCCAACCCTTTGCATGGGTGCCCGGGGGTTTATATAGGTCTACCCCGAGGCCTGGCAATAATCCGGCTGGGTGTGGGTCCAAGCCGTCCAGTCTCTAAGTCGCCGTCTTCTTCTTGCCGACTCACAGGGGCCCGCCGACTAGTGGGCCCGGCCGGCAACCCAACATGGGGCAGACAGCCCTTGTCACTTGTGGCGAGTCTTGCCGGCTGCGGATTCTGTGCCGTGCTTCTAATGGCCTGAGCTTGGTCATGGGGTTATGGAAGCAGTGCGCGCCGCTTTGGCGGCGATCCTTATTGCCATTCCTGTCTTTGTCTAGTTAATGGTAGCGTGGATCCAGCGGGAGGGCCGGCCGACTCCGAGCCGACTCCATCGGGTCCGTCCAGGGTGCCCTCGTTGTCTTGATACTCCGCAAAGCGTAGCGAAATCCCGCCGTCTTGGTCGTGCAGACGGGCCATCGTGGAGTGCAGGAATCTGCCCCGATGCGATGTCGGGGCGGCATAGCGATCTTGCGCCGGATGGAGATCTCCGTCGATGCGCTCTGTAGCCATACCCGCCCTTTATGGGCTGGCGGGGATGGGCATGGCTGCTTTACCCCATAATCGCCCAGGCGTGAGGTGGTGGAGGTCGCGGGCCGACTCCTTGTATGACCTGCTGGAGGGCTTGGCAGAGTCGGCTTGTCTGGCGGCCTCTGGGACTCGGCGGAGGGTAGTCGGCGACTTCTGTCGCCGACTATCTGGCGGACTCTTTGTCTTGGGGTCTTGAGGTGCATCTGCCCGATGTTTTGAAAGGTTAGAGGGCTCGGGTCTGCCTACCGTAGTCCATTACTCCGGCAGATGGTCCCCGAAGGCGGGGCGCCGAGGCAGCCGTCGAGGATCTCGGCGGCTTCATCCCTTTGATGGAAGAATCTGGACTCGGCCCGCCGTCTCGGTGGAGTCGGCTGCGAGGCTGTCTTGCTCTTCAAAGGTTTCGAAGGTCGCTGCGGGATCCGGGCGGCATGCACGATAAGCTTCCTCGCAGCCGCCCGCCGTGGGCCCGCCACCACGGCATACCTTGGCGAGGCGATCTGCCCAGCAGCGTGACAAAACCGAGCCCGTCGGCGAGGCCGCCACTACCATGCCGGGCGCGGCGAGCCCACTGCGATCGTGCGGGCGGTTGGACTCCCACGCCGTTCTGCAGCGCGATGCGTCGTGGAATTAAATCGTGAGGCGTGAGGGCGTGGGCGCGATTAATCCCACGCCCGCCCCTCGGCCGCGGCCTAAAGCGCCTATAAGTAAGCGGGGAGGAGTGGCGGCGGCGCGCGCACTCTCTCATCCCGCTACCTGCCTCGTCTTCTTCCTTGCTCCACCGCGCCGAGCCTCGTTTCTTCCTCGCCCGGCGGAGATGAGCTCCTCATCAACCGCGCGCCTCCACACGCGCTCCGGCGTGTGGGGCGGCTCCATCATCGGCAGCGACATAATCGAGTTCGCCGTCGAGACGCGCGCATCCCGGCAGCCACCTCGTGCGAGCCAGCGCATACGCCCGGCGAAATCCGCCCGGCGCCGGAGGAGGCGGCGGTGATCTTCCTCGCACCTCACGCGGGCTGGGGCTGCCGGCGGCGGCTTCTTCGCGCGTTCTTGGAGTTCTTGGGCTCGGCCGCACCCCTCACCCCAACACGGTGGTGCTGCTGGCCGCGCCGCATCCTTATGAGAAGGTTTCCTCGGAGTTCTCCCCACCATCGAGCTGTGGGGGAGTTCATCAAGCGGCTTCGGGACCCGTCGCTCGTGTGCGGCTCTGTCGCGGCGCGTTCATACGCCAAGAGGAGGCGGTGCCGAGAATCCTTTCCTGCCATCCCCTCATCAAGTCGGTGAAGATGTGGCAGCGTTAAGTACTTCTACGTTAAGAGCGTCGCCCCTAGCGGCGGCCGGGTCAAGTGCCGCCCTCGTGGCGGCGACTAGTGAGCCGACCCACCAGCTGGTCCTCGAGGCCGGGCGCTGACCCTCGCGAGCACCGCCGCCCGTCGCAGTGACTCCGGCGTGATAATCTGATCGGAGGCCTGGCTGGAGCGAACTTTTCTGCCGCGCCATTGGCCTTGCCGAGTTCTCCCTCTTGGGCCGCCCTCATCGTCTGCCCGGATGGCGGCCGCCGGAGACCAGCCGGCTGTGCTCCAGAGACATGCCCCGCAGCGGAGGTGGTGGACGGTGAACTTCTTGGCAAGCTGCGACCTCACGGAGGAATGGCGTTTGGCAGGATCCATACTCGCGTGCCAATCCCGCCCGATGGTAAATGCGTCTCTTGCTTCTCTATTTCCTTCCTTAGCGGATCCGGCTCTTACTCCTTGGTCCTTCGACTCGAGAATCCTCTCATGCCGCCCTCGACGGCGCCCGAGGCAGCTCACATTTCGTCCCGACCGGGCGGTAGGCCGGCGACCCTACTTGGGCGTGGCGATGGAAGCGATGCGAAGGAGGAAGGGCCGGCGACTTGAGGCTCTCGGCCACTTTGCGCGGCTGGCACGATGATGAAGTCGCCCCGCCGCGGCCAATGACCGGCCATCGGTATGACTCCTCCGCCGCCTTAGAGGGCGGCAGCCATGCGCCGGGCGGGCGAGTCAATAGCCAGCCAGGCCAAGAGAATCGGAGGAAGCGGCAGCCGCGAGGCCTTGAGGCGGTCGCGAGGCTAATCGCTTCCGCAAGGAGGTGAAAAACCACCGCTGGTCTCCGCGTAAGTATCTTTTATTCTGTCTTGTTTTCTTCTGGTGCATCCTGCCCAAGTCTTCTCATGTCCTTTTTTTCTCAGGGGCTCCCTCACTTTGGAGAGGTCGCGCCGCCTCCATCATGGGGTCGGCGGAGGCGTCCGCCAGCGTCGGCGAGTTGACCCTGCGGCCGCCCTCGGGGAGGCAATAGGCGGAATCGCGGGAGAAGCCTTGACGAGGCGACCGCCCGTCGAGAAAGCGGCCGAGAGGAGTCGAAGCGCGCAGCAACAAGAAGGCAAGCCGAGGAGGCGCGCTCCTTCAATCGCTGCTTGTCACTCCAGCGAGCTCGGCGCCACCACCGCCCGAGTTCACGGGGCAGTCGGAGGAATCGGTGGTGAGGTCCCGTCGCGAGGAGGGAAGGCGGCGAGGTCTCTTCGCCGAACCAGCCGCGCCACCTCCGCCCGCCTCCACATGATGCGAGGTCGCCTTGAGGCAAACAACAGGCGGACCCACCCGTGCCGCCCGGCCGGCAGCCAAGCCGTGGCGCGGCTGCTTCTTCAAGTCGCCTCGCCAGTAGCAGCACCGTCTTGAGAAAAGCGGACTCGGCGCCGCGCCCTTGAGACCGGGCGCCCGCCAGCTCGGCCATCCCGGCAGCTGAGCGACAAAGCGCCACGCCCGCTGGGTGAGTGCGTGGAAGCGGCTGAACCTGCTTGACCTGGCGCTCTGGGCGTCCAAAAGCGAAGCTACGGGCGGCGCCGCCCTCGAGAACCTTTCAAAGGCGCTGGCGTCGCGATCCGCCGTGGGGGTATGTTTTATTTCTGAATTTTCTTTTGATCTTCTGCGAGAGGCGGCGGCCCCTGCTGAGTGTAATCCCGGTTTGGTCGGACTGCTCAGCGGTGACCCGAACTTTATTACTACTTCAAGTTTTTATACTGCGTCTGGAATCCTTGTTACAGGAATATCACAACCTCTGCGCTACCGCCTTCAGCATAGCGTTGAAGAGCTGAACAAGCGGAGCTGCTGACTGGCGAAGCGAGGTGAGTTTTCTTCTTCGCGGTAGCGCTTGCACCAGGCCTGTAGTCCCGAGATTCAGGCGGCCATTGCTGCTTGATCGGGCGGATCTTCTGGCGACCTTCTTAGCGGCGACTTCGCGTCCTTCTTATTTTATTCTTGAGAATCAACGCCCGCTCTGCGAGAGCAGCTGCGTGCTGGCGAGACCGCCTTGCAGCAAGAGGAGGAGTCACGGCAAGCTCGCCGTGAGCTGGCGACCTACAGCTACGCAGTTGGCGGAAGCGAGAGGAGTTGCTCAAGCGGCCGGGCGAAGCGAGAAGAAAAGAGCCGCCCTCTGGCCGGGTGAGAGCGGCGCTCCTTTGGACCAGACAGAGGCGCGGTGACCTCGGCTACCATGAAATTGAAGATATCGTCGATGGTAAGTTTTCTTTTACTTTCTCTTTTGGGTTACCGACTATGGGTTAAGCCGACTCCTGTTTTTTCTAACTTGCATTTTCTTCTTCTTGGCAGACTTCTTCCTGGTCATCTGTGCGGCCAATCAAGCCATCGAGGCGAGCAGCAGGGCGGAGGCGGGTGGCGCCAAGATCGCAACCGCGCCCCGGACCCTTGGCGAGCAGCTCCTGAGCATTGAGGCTCGTCTGCGGCAGCTTTATCGGAATCTTCTGCGCCGTCTTCAGCGTGTCGGGGCCGAGGCGATTGGTGCCATGTGGCTGACATGCGGTTCTGCGCCTCCCAGCGGACCGCCCGGTGGTGGAAATCATGGCTGGCGTCTTGAGGCTTAGAAGGGCTCCGCGGCTCGGCTGGGGCTCGCCGAGCCACAGGATTCGTCAAGCGTGGTATCAAGGCTCGACCTGGACGGTGGCGCGTTCGGTCGAAGCCTAAGCGATGCTGCGAGCTGCGGGCGCCCTCGTCGGCGTCTGTGGCGGCGTCGCCGACTATCACGGACACCGATGTCTTCGTCCGGAGCAGGCTGAAAGGCGGTGAGGCGCCCGCCGGAGTGGTTGAGATGAACCGGACTCTGGCGAGACTTCAGCGGAGTGATCGACTCGGCAAGAGATGAAAGGCGAAGGCGGAGGGCGGAGGCGGCATGGGCGTCGGAAGGCGGAGATGGCGGCCAGCCTCAGCCCGACCCGCGTCTCGACAAGACGCGCCCTCCCTGAGCCAGCCGCTCACGAGACAATCAAGCCGAGGACTGCCCGGCCAGCCGCCCGGCGCTGGCCGCGCCGCCGCCTCCGGCCTTCAACCCCATCCATTGCTTCTTAGGCTGCTGCCTTGGCTTTATTTTATCTGCTTGTTAGTCTTTCGAAAGAACTTTGTTAATTCGCACAATTCCACCCGTGGGGTGTATTCTGAACCTCTGTTCGAAGATCCGGCCAAGGGCCTAAGTTTGTGTAAATATTATTCTAATTTCATGTTTCCTTGCTTATTGCTCTTGTGGCTTTTCCTTTTGCCTTCCTTAGATGCCGCCTTGCCCGTCCGAGACCGCTCTCTGCGGATTACCGTCTAGGTTAAGTGCTTGGCTACTTTGAGAAGGCAAGTGCTTAGCCATTTAGAGTCGTTTAAGCGAGTTGGGTGAAAAGCGGCAAGCGGCTTCTTAAGAGTCGGTTTTCAAGCGAAGGCAGGAGCCGATTAAAACTATGTTTATGCTTTGGGTCCTTAGCCCTTTTTTTCATTAATGGCGCCCGTTCTACCTTACTCATGTCCACCAAGCGGTCGCTCGTGAGCTGCGGCTTGACGAGGAGGCGGCTTGGGCACTGCGCTACTTGTCGGACTTGGGAAGCACTTCATAGCTCAAAAGCGAGTCCCGGGCCGACTAGTCAAGCCGGTGCCAAACAACATAATAAAGGGAACATACCCAAAGGCATAATTTTTATCATACGAGATAACAAAGAGGCAGTCCCGAGCTCGTCTCGAGGCGAAATCTTAATATTTCAAACACAAAAGGGTAGCGTGGTACATCTTGCATCAGCTGTAAAATCTTGAGGATTAGCATTCCATAGCCGCTCCGTCTCTTTGCTTGAGATCGTCCCTCTTCGTGCTTTCGGGAGCCGGCGTCGATCGGGTAGTAGGAGTCGTTGCCCAACACTTTCTGCGATGATGAAGCGGTCCTTCCCAAAGCGCCCGACAGCTTGTGCTGGCGGTGATTCGTTGGATCAGCGGAGCACAATGCCTTCTAGGAATGATCTTGGCTTGACCTTCTTGTTGTAATGCGGCGCGAGGACCTCTGGTAGATCTTTGGACGGTGAGTGCCCGGCGGTCGGCCCTCTTCCAGCGGTCGGCGCCGTCTTGAGAGTGCTTCTTACTGCTTCCTCCTCGGTGTACATGGTGACTTGCGAAGTCGAACTCTATATCCATTGGGATGGCGGCTTCAGCACCATAGACAAGGAAGAAGGGTGTGAAGCGAGTTGACTTGTTTGGAGTCGTGCCCGAGACTCGGAGGGCGGTAGCAACTCCTCAAGCCGGCGGCCGGCCGAGCGTTCCGATGGTTCGACGGGCGAGGCTTGATGCGGACAAGATGAGGCGTTCGCTCGCTCCACTGGCCGTTTGACTGCGGATGGAGCAGCGGGCGCTAAGTCGGTCGGATGCCTGCGTCAGCGAAAGCGGGCGAGGCGCCCTTGGCGAAATTGTGCCGTTATCGGTGATGATGCTGTGTGATGCGCCCGTGCAGTCGTGATGTCGGCGATAAAAGTCAGCTGTCGTGGGACCGTTCAACTTCTTGATGGGTTTTGCTTCTATCCACTTGGTGAACTTGTCCACGCGACAAGTATGTGAGTTAAACCACCTCGTGCTGTCTTGAATGGTCCCACCATGTCCGGGCCCAGAACGACAAGAAGCGAGCGATGGGGATAGTCTTGGCGCGAAGCCGGTGAAGCGGCTTGGAAGCGGAACACAGCACCTTGCATTTTGAACTAATTCCTTGGCTTCTTCTAGGGTAGTCGGCGGAAAAGCGTGTCCGGAAGGCTTTGGCGACAAGTGCTCTGGAGGCTGCATGATGGCCGCTTTTCATACGATGGATGTCTTGAGGATTGCTTGGCCTTGCTCTAATTCGCCTTGTATTTGGTGAACCTGGTGACACTGCGCTGACCAGCTCTCTATTGATTATAGTATAGGCTGCCGCTCGGCGTTGCACTTGCCGAGCCAAGGTTTCATCGGTTAGTAGCTCTCCGCTTACCAAAAACTTCAAGATGGGCTGGGCCCATGAGGTGCTACTATTTCTTGATTGCCGATCTGCTACTTGGGCGAGGCGGCTGGGCGAGGCGGCGGAGTTGGAGTCTGCAGCAGCTTTGTGTTGAAGAAGTCCCGGGCGATTAAGCGCGATCCCGGGCGAATCTTGGAGTCTTTGCAAAAGGTCGCCGCGGTCCCGGGCAGGTTCCGAAGTCCTGGGCGGCCATTGCCGCGTTCTTGGGGCGTCTTCAAGTATTCTTGTGCCGTCTGCCGAGGCTCTGAGTCGGATCTTCCTTCTTCGGGAGGCGGCACAAAAATGGAGTCTCGATTCGGTGGCGGTTTGACGGATGGCGAGAAGGCGCTGAAGGCGACCGGATGGTATTACTGTCGGGTGGAACCGATTCTTGCCGGGGCATATGCTTGGTCGTTGTCGTTCCTTGGTACATGGAGGAATTCGCATCCTCAAAATATCCACTCAGGCTGCTGTACGTAAAGCGGTAGCTTCGCCATATTTGCATCTTTGGCGTCGATCGCGGATGACTGTTGGACCACCAAGTCGGAGTCTTCATAGCCGCAGGATCCGGTGAATGCGGAGTTCTTTTGGCGGAGCCCGTGGATGGCGCCTACGTATTCGGCGGCGTTGTTGGGCGGCGAAATGGATCTGCAGCGTGCTTGAGCTTATCGCCTTTAAGGGAAGTGAGGACCACGCGGCTCCCAAGCGGTCGCGCATCTTGGAGCCATCAAAGTGCATCCGCCAATGGGTGGAGTCGGTGGCGGCGAATCTTTGGTCTCGCCCAATCGGCGAGGAAGTCGGCGGTGCTTGTGACTTGATGGCGGTCGGGCTGGTAAAGATGGTGTAGGGGCCAACTCTATGGCCCATTTGGCCATTCGGCCTGAAGCATCTCGGCCGATGATCTCGCTAGTGGGGCCGTGCAAACCACGGTGATTGAATGCTCTTTAAAGTAAGGCTTCAACTTCTTGGCGGCCAAGTGCGTGTAACACATCTTACGGTAGTGGGGTAGTTACTGCTTGGAGGTCGACGTTACCTCGCTCGTGTAATATACTTGGTCTCGGATAGGTGGCGCCTTGCCTTCCTCCTTGCGTTCAACCACAATAACTATCTTGACTATCCTTTGGTGGCGGCAATATCTGAGAGCATGGGCTCCTTTGGAGTCGGAGCTGCCAGCACTGGGGGAGTAGTCAGCATTCTTTTCAAGCTGGAGAAAAGCTTTGTCTTGGAATTCCATTCAAAGAAGGTGGTCTTCTTCATAAGCTGAGTGCAGAGGAAGGGCTTTCTCACCCAGCCGATCGATGAATCGTGATAGGCGTAAGCAGCGGTGAACTTCGCACATCCAGCGGTCGGTGCGGGCACTTCCATTCTCTCAATTGCCTTGATCTTCACGGGGTTGCACTCTATGCGCGTTCGGATACCGAGGAAGCCAAGGAGCTGGCCGGGTGGTACTTCAAGGCGCATTCTCGGGTTGAGCTTGATCGGAATCGGCGCAGGTTTTCAAAGGTCTCTTTGAGGTCTTCCAACAGCGTTCCTCGCCTCTCCGTCTTCACCACCACGTCGTCCACGTAAACGTGGGCGTTTCTGCCAAGCTGCTTGAGGAGGCACTTCTGCATGCAACGCTGAAAGGTGGCGCCGGCGTTCCTCAAGCTGAACGTCATGGTCAGGTAGCAGAAGGCTCCAAATGGCGTGATGAAGGCGGTCTTCAATCTATCTGCCGGGTTCAGCTTGATCTGATGATATCCTAAATATGCATCTAAGAAGCTCAACAGCTCGCATCCGGCTGTGGAGTCTATCACCTGATCCATTCTGGGTAGAGCGAACGGGTCCTTGGGGCAGGCTTTGTTGAGGCTTGTGTAGTCAATACACATCCGCCACTGCTTGTTCTTCTTTAGTACCATGACCGGGTTTGCCAACCATTCAGGAAAGAAAACTTCCATGATGAAACCGGCTGCAAGGAGCTGGGCTATCTCCTCTCCAACAACTCTTCTTTTCTCTTCTAACAGGCGGCGCAAGGGCTGCCTGACGGGCTTCACATCAGGTCGGACATGTAACATGTGCTCTCGTGAAATCCGTCGGTACACTGGCATGTCTTTGGGGACCATGCGAAGATGTCGATTCTCACGGAGGAAATCGACGAGCTCGCCTTCCTATTTGCTGTCGAGGTTCGCACCTATGAAAGCGTATTTCTCTGGGTGCTCCGGGTCCAAGGGTATCTTCTTGGTCTCTTTGGCCGGCTTGAACGAGCCCTCGGCTCCGACTCCTTGGGGTCGGACGATATCTCTGGCTGCTTGCCGGCCATCGCCACGACCCGATCCAGGAGCCGCTTCTCAGCCGCGATCACCAGGGACTCGGCTAGCCGGCTGCTTTCAGCCTGCACAGGCGGACGACTTTCTGTAGTCGCCGGCTACGGTCAAAATCCCCTTGGAACTCGGCATCTTCATCTTGAGGTAGGCGTAGTGGGGGACCACCATGAACTTGGCCAAAGCAGGTCGGCCAAGCAGGGCATGGTAGGGGCTTTCGAGGTCCACCACTTCGAACCAGACTGGCTCTCGGCGAAAGTGATCCTTGTCCCCAAAGAGGGCGTCTATCGAATCTTGCCAATCGGTGGCGAGGAAAGGCAGGTACAATTCCGTGGAACACAGTCCGACTATCTTTGAAGCTGCCTCGCTTGATTCCTAGCTTCTCCATCGTATCCTTGTACGGGATGTTGATGCTGCTGCCTCAAATCATCGATTACTCGCGAAGCGAGCGGCCCGCCTATCCGTGGCAAGGGTGTCTCCTAAGACCAGGGTGTAGGAGCCGGATTGGCATCACCTCTGGGTGATCGGCCGACGGCTCCGGCTGATGGGCTTCTCGGACGATGCATGAATTCGGGCGATTGATGCTCGGCATTCACCTCTTCTTCTTGCTGCCGCCGCTGCGGCGATCATCACCATTTAGTAAACACGACATAGGCGTCGTGCTCTTACGGTAATCGTCTTGTCTCGCGCCGACCGGGCGTACAGCCCGGCTCTTTGGGGGCGGTGGTGGAGGCGGCGGCCCAGCGGAGGAGGGCAAGGCCGTCTCCTTGGCGATCTGGTGAGCGGTGGCACTTCGGGTGGTGTGATTTGACGCCTTGGCGCGCTGTGGAACTTGCGAGGTCCGCCCGAGTCGCTTTCGAAGAGAAGGCCGGCAACCAGTTGGACTTGCCGCCTTTCCGCCGCTTGGCATGAGGCTGCCCTCTGGCTGCTGGTCTTCGACTGTCGCCACCTGCCGGCTGTTGGAAGCCGGCTGCGGGGCCTTGCGCTTGTGATCATTCTGCTGTTGTCGCCCGGAAGCGTCGCTTTGCTTGGAGTTACGGGAGCATGAGGAGCTACTTTGCGGTCGACCGACTTGATCTCTGTCTTCATGGAGGAGTCGGCGGTGGCGTTTGTATCTGCTATGACTAGCAGCTCGTCGAGGGTCTCCACTGCCGCAAAGGAGGTTGTGCTTGAGGAGGGTGCCTTCTCCGCACCCGGCGGTGAAGTACTGATTGCTCGCACTCGTGCACTCCTTCGCAGAGTTCGAGCTTCGCCCAGTAGCGTGAGGTAGTCGCGAGTGGACTCGTTGGGGCCTTGTACGCACAAGGACAGCTGACGAGGCTTGGGAGGTCGCTTGTATGTGCTCGTGAATTTGCGGACGAAGGCCTCGGTGAAGTCGACCCAGCCGTTGATGCTGCGGGGCTTCAAGCTGTTCAACCATATCCGGGCCGTGCCCTGGAGCATGAGGGGAACATACTTTACGGCAACGCGCTTGTTGCCGTTCGCTATGCTGACGGCCGTGGAGTAGTCCACCAGCCAGTCCTTCGGCTTCACGGAGCCGGTGTATTTGGGTGTGTCTCGGGGGAGTGTGAATCCTCGGGGGAAGGGCTCGTCGCGGATGCGAGGTCCGAAACAGGGTGGGCCCAACTCATCTTCTTCTTCTAGCGCCAGGGATCGGTGGAGTCGCTCGATCCGGTTGCGGGCGTCGTTCTCTCCGACTCCCTCTCGGCGGCCAAGGCGATCGCCGAGAGTCGGATGCTCGACGGGTAGCGGGGAGACTCGCCTTTCTCTGCGGGGAGGAGGAGGCTGATAGTCGTCCCGCCGCTCCACCGCCCTGGGGCGGCCGTCTTCGTCGCGTTCGATGGAGATGTGAGTCCGGCTATGGCTGACAGCCGGATCCTGGTTCTTTCTTCCGCGGACGCCGCCAGTCGGCGTCCGAGATGTCGCGCCTTGATCTCGGCGAGGAGGCAAGTCGCCGTGTTGTCGCCGTGGCGCCTCCGTGCGGCAGCCGGCTTCGTCTTGCGCGGCGGCCGCGTCGAGGAGCTGTTGGACTCGCTCCGTCATCAGGCGGCGCTCCTCGCCCTCGAAGTTATCCAGCTCGTCCGCCGCCGCCTGGGCAGCGCGAATGTTCTCCGCTGGCGTGGCGTACACAGGGCGACCGGCCCCAAACAGACTGGCGAGGGCCGCGCCGCGCTGCCGGACCGCGCCTAGGCGGCTAGGCCGGTCGGACCAGTGAGCCGCCCGCGCGATCCATCTCGCTAATAGGCTTCCGACAAGCGCCTCATGCTTGCCAGCTTCTGTCGCCCACGAGAGCTAAAAGCGGCGCGCCTCCAGCATTTCGGGCCGGCGTCCTCCGGAATGGAGGCGGTCAGGTCTTGCGTAACAGCGTCGAGGGTCACGAGCCCCCGCCGGAGGGCTCGCCGTGATCGATGACGAGTACTTACGCGGACGGTGCTCCCGCCACTCTCCGCGAGAGGGAGAGGTTTCGTGAGACCACCACGTTGGTGGGGAACAGCGTCGAGCGACGCGTGTCGGAATCGACCAGCATCGGGTCGGTGGAGCCCACGGACTCAGTCGGGCGGCGAGCTCGCCCGCCGGGTGGAGCTGCTCGAGGAGGCCGCGCGAGGCTTCCGGGGCCGTCCGTGCCTGCGTCGGACGCAGGCTCGTCGGAGAGGCGAACCTCGCCGACAAGTTCGGCGAGGCAAATGGCCGCGCAGGCAACCTCAGCGCCATGCAGCGCGTCGGCGCAAACTCCATCCGGCGTGCCGGGCTGGCTACGCTCGCCAGGGAGGAAGAGGGTTCCCGTCCAGAGCAGGTCTCCAGACGACGGTGCACCAGGCCCCACGGTGGGCGCCAAATGTGGAGGGTTGGGTGCGACATATGACAAAGGATGGCTTATCATGGAGGGGGCGAGTAGAACGTCGCTGGTGCCTGGAAACGGGATGAGGCGAAGACATGCACGCTGGCGAATCTTACCTAGCTTCAGGGCTCTCCGAGGAGATAACACCCCTACTGCTGCTCTGCGGGGTCTCCGCATGATCACTATGGCAAAGTGGGTACAAGAGGCTCCTTGAGCTGTTCGGGGTGAGGAAGGAGAAGGGCACGGCTTGCTCTTCTCTCCTCTATGTGTGTGTCTAAAACTACTAGCTTCCAACCCTTTGCATGGGTGCCCGGGGGTTCATATAGGTCTACCCCGGGGTACAACAGTAATCCGGCTGGGTGTGGGTCCAAGCCGTCCGGTCTCGAAGTCGCCGTCTTCTCCGCCGACTTCAGGGGCCCGCCGACTAGTGGGCCTGCTGACGCCTTGACATGGGGCCGACAGCCCTTGTCCGCCTTGTGATCGGGTCTTGCCGCTGCAGATTCATTGAGCCGTGCTTCTAATGACGCGAAGCTTGGTCATGGGGTTATGGCAGTGATGTAAATGCGCTGGCGGGCGATCACCGCTGCCATTCCCGTCTTGTGCGGTTAATGGCGCGTGGATCCCGCGGGAGGAGCCGGCCGACTCCCGGAGGCCGACTCCATCGGGTCCGTCCATGGGGTGCTCTCGCCGTCTTCAGTACTCCCGCCGACAGTCGGGTCCCGCCGTCTTCGGGTCGTACAGACAGGCCATCGTGGGTACAGGAATCTGCCCACGGTGCTGATGTCAGGGCCGACATGGCAACAAATCTTTGCGCCGGACGGAGATCTCCGTCGACGGGCGCTCAGAGCCATACCCGCCCTTTATGGACTAGGCGGGATGGGCGCGAGGCGGCTTTACCCCATAGTCGCCCAAGCGTGAGGTGGTGGAGGTCGCGGGCCGACTCCTTGTAGCCGGCCTCGCTGGAGGTCGCTGGCTTGGAGTCGGCTTGTCCTGAAGGCGGCCTCTGGGACTCGGCCCAGAGGGGTAGTCACGACTGTCGCCGACTATCAAGGCGGCTCTTTGTCTTGGGGTCTTGAGGGGCGCAGTCTGCCCCGATGTTTTGAAAGGTTCAGGGGCTCGGGTCTGCCTACCCGTAGTCCATTGCTCCGACATCGGCCCACTGGGCCATCTGTTCGTTCAGCAATAGCGGGCGCTTTGGCATGCCGAATTGTGACCAGAAATGCTTCTCCATTGCATACCCTTCTCGCGCTTCATAAAACTGCGCTGCATCAGAGGCGCTCTTCAGCAAGTCCAAGAAGGCGTCTGGAGAGCTCCACATTTGATTAAGCAGAGAATACTTCGGATCACCGAATTTAGTCTGTAATAAGAAAGGCTTACCGGCCGCTATCTCCCCAGCTTGCCGGATCTCTTCCTGAGCCGCTCTAGACTCAGATCATGCTTCTCTCGCCTCTTGTAAGGCCTTGACGAGATCGGCCACTTTGGCTTTGTTATCCCTCTCGAGGAATTCACACTGAACAGTGGCTTCCTTTAACTCACACGCCATAGTAGACATTCTCTCCTCACACTGGCGCTGAGCAGCCTGTCCGGCTTCTAACTCATCAGCTGCCTTCTTGGCAGCCACATTACTCATTCGGGCCTGCTCCTTGGCTCGAGCAAGTTCAGCCCGAAGCATCTCAACCGCGGCAGCACCATCTGCAGATACGCATGTCTCAGAATATAATTCTAGCTTCGTGCTCATGTTATTATACATACATACACTGACCGCCCCAAACAATACCTTGTTCCTCGTCGAGTCGCCTGTTAATAAGCATGATGTTGTCATCCACCACATCAAGTTTCTGCTTCAGGCATGCAACCTCTGTAGTGTGGGCAGTCGTCATGGAGGTAACAGCCTGTGTTCCAATTAATTAGATTATTTCCTGGGCACATCTTTTTTGATCCTCTTATTGCCTCCCTTTGGACGCCAACCAGAGTCTCAGGGGCTACTATCTATACACAGGTGTATTTTGCGTATAGAGCACAATCGAAAAACTAACATTACGTACCTAGAAGCCTCTTAGCAGGCTCATGAATGCTTCATTCAATCCGCTTTTCGCGGACAGAACCCTCTCAACCACCGTACCCATCAAGGTACGATGTTCCTCTGAGACGGACGAATATCACAACATGTCCATCAGTGTATCTGGCGCCTTGATACGTCTCCAACGTATCTATAATTTTTGATTGTTCCATGCTATTATATTATCCATCTAGGATGTTTTATATGCATTTTAATGCTATTTTATAGGATTTTTTGGACTAACCTATTAACCTAGAGCCCAGTGCCAGTTTCTGTTTTTTCCTTGTTTTTGAGTATTGCAGAAAAGGAATACCAAACGGAGTCCAGTTGACCTGAAACTCCACGGAGATTATTTTTGCACCAGAAGAAGCCCACGGAGTATCGGAGATGGGCCAGAAGAGTCCTGAGGCACCCACAAGGGTGGGGGGCGCCCTACCCCCCTTGGCGCGCCCCCCTACCTCGTGGTTGCCTCCGAGACCCCCCTGATTTGTTCCGGACGCCAAAACCTCTTATATATACAGAAACCCCCATAACATAACCTAGATCGGGAGTTCCGCCGCCGCAAGCCTCTCTAGCCACCAAAAACCAATCGGGACCCTGTTCCGGCACCCTGCTGGAGGGGGGATCCCTCACTGGTTAACATCTTCATCATCCCGGCACTCTTCATGACGAGGAGGGAGTAGTTCACCCTCGTGGCTGAGGGTATGTACCAGTAGCTATGTGTTTGATCTCTCTCTCTCTCTCTCTCTCTCTCTCTCTCTCTCTCTCTCTCTCGTGTTCTTGAGGTGGTACGATCTTGATGTATCGCGAGCTTTGCTATTATAGTTGGATCTTATGATGTTTCTCCCCCTCTACTCTCTTGTAATGGATTGAGTTTTCCCTTTGAAGTTATCTTATCGGATTGAGTCTTTGAGGATATGAGAACACTTGATGTATGTCTTGCATGTGCTTATCTGTGGTGACAATGGGATATCACGTGATCTACTTGATGCGTGTTTTGGTGATCAACTTGCGGGTTCCGTAACATTGTGAACTTATGCATAGGGGTTGGCACACGTTTTCGTCTTGACTCTCCGTAGAAACTTTGGGGCACTCTTTGAAGTTCTTTGTGTTGGCTGAATAGATGAATCTGAGATTGTGTGATGCATATCGTATAATCATACCCACGGATACTTGAGGTGACATTGGAGTATCTAGGTGACATTAGGGTTTTGGTTGATTTGTGTCTTAAGGTGTTATTCTAGTATAGACTCTATGATAGATCGAACGGAAAGAATAGCTTCGTGTTATTTTACTACGGACTCTTGAATAGATCGATCAGAAAGAATAACTTTGAGGTGGTTTTGTACCCTACAATAATCTCTTCGTTTGTTCTCCGCTATTAGTGACTTTGGAGTGACTCTTTGTTGCATGTTGAGGGATAGTTATATGATCCAATTATGTTACTATTGTTGAGGGAACTTGCACTAGTGAAAGTATGAACCCTAGGCCTTGTTTCAACACATTGCAATACCGTTTGTGCTCACTTTTATCATTAGTTACCTTGCTGTTTTTATGTTTTCAGATTACAAAAACCTATATCTACCATCCATATTGCACTTGTATCACCATCTCTTCGATGAACTAGTGCACCTATACAATTTACCATTGCATTGGGTGTGTTGGGGACACAAGAGACTCTTTGTTATCTGGTTGCAGGGTTGCTTGAGAGAGACCATCTTCGTCCTATTCCTCCCACGGATTGATAAACCTTAGGTCATCCACTTGAGGGAAATTTGCTACTGCCCTACAAACCTCTGCACTTGGAGGCCCAACAACATCTACAAGAACAAGGTTGTGTATTAGACATCACGCCTCCGGATTTTTGGAAGCAGCTGTGGGAGTACCGACTCCCTTTGAAAAGGTATGTTTGCTCGACCCTAGAGTCGTCTCCGGCTATAAACCGAGTAGTCCGGAGCCTTTATTGTTAGCCCCTGTAAGGACCGCACACCCCAGACCCCGGGCGGCCGAAGTTTCACCTTGGGGCGTTGTCTCCATTATCCTCTGTTGATCGGGAGAGATCCTCCGAGACGACACCTTGACGTCGTCCGCCCTGTTGGGCGAGGAAGCTTGTGGATGCGTCTCGCTTTCCATCGTCTCTGGAATAAGGTCCCCTTAAGAGGAGGATTGTTGAGCAAGACTGTGTGCCGGAATACAAAACATGTATTCTAGATGTTACCCTTGTAACAAAAAAAGGAACGGGATATGTTTAAAACACCTTTGTTCACTTACGATTCGGCTGAAGGCTTGTCCTTATGAAGGAACTGTGTGACAATGTCGCCTTCCGAGCCCGAACCGCCCGATAGGGGCGTCTTGCCTCGCTTAGGAGCCTTTCCCTCCCAACTTTCAGAGGCGGCCCTTTTCTTACCATATGGAGAAAGGATGTCAGCTTCTCTTTCCCTTTTGTCTTCGGAAGAGGGAGGTTTAATCTCCCCGGACACAGTATGTGGTGTACCTTCGGGATGGAAGATACCTTTGGCTCCCCGGCTCTCCTCATTGTCCTCTTCCACCGGCACCTAGTATGGCGCCGGGACCAGCATCCTTGTTAGCACGGGACTAGCTGAGTCCTCAGGAAGAGGGGCCGAACACCTGATTCACTCCGCCTTGTTTATCCAGCCCTGGAAGAAGATGGTTTTCTCAGTATCTTATTATGAGATGTTTAACTAAGCTGTGTTCGGGAGTCGAGTGCTTACCGAGGTATCCGGATGATTGCAGTCAAGGCTGACATCCTCTGTAGTATCCGGCCACTATTTTCGTGTCCCGAAGAATAATTTCCACATTCATCTGTGTGTTGTGCCAAAGAAGTGCTGAAGGGTTCGTGGTCCTTCCGGATTGAATTCCCACAGGCGGAGAGGCTGCCGCTGGCATGGTAGGACCCGGCAGACTAGCATTACTTGGATTACGTTGATAAGGCCAGTGCCCTTCTCAATAAGGCTCCGGATGCGGCTCTGTAGAGTCTGCACTTCGTCGATTGATCCCCAGTCCAACCCCTTATTAGTCCATGATGCGAGCTGAATTGGAGGGCCAGACTGGAACACGGGTGTAGCCGCCCACTTGGTGCCACGGGGTTCAGTGATGTAAAACCACTCTTGCTGTCATAAGTCGGAAGATTCTGCGAAGGATCCCTTTAGCCAAAAAGCATTGATAAGTTTGCTCATGGTAGCACCACCGCACTCTGCTTGTCTCCCATCAACTATCTTCGGCTTCACATTAAAGGTCTTGAGCCACAAGCCAAAGTGTGGGGGAATGCGGAGGAAGGCCTCGCACGTGATAATGAACGTTGAGACGTGAAGTAAAGAGTCTGGAGCTAGATCATGAAAATCTAACCCGTAATAAAACATGAGCCCTCGAACGAAGGGGTGGAGAGCAAACCGTAGCCCTCGGAGGAAGTGGGAGACGAATACGGCCCTCTCGCTGGATCTGGCAGTAGGAATAACCTGTCGTTGGGCAGGAAGCCTGCGGGGGATTTTCGCGGTCAGGTATCTTGCCGCCCGGAGCTTCGCAATATCCTCCTCTGTGGCAGAAGAAGTCATCCACCACCTTGAGAACTAGGTCCGGACATGACTAGGAAGCTCGAAACAATTAGATTGAACCTTGGGTGCTGGAGCTCGAGGTTGGAGAGGTTGAGGAAAGGGTTGGCGTGAAGAAGCAAGACAAGTATTAGTCCCTTTATAAAGGCAATGAATATCGAACGCCTCCTCCTAAGCCTTAAAACCTGCTTATTCTTAAGGAATCATGCCAACAAGACGGTTGGGATACCCAAGCCCGTATTGATGAGGATCCCGCAATAAGGGGCACGATCTCTGCTTCGACAAGACGTGCCAATGGAACCGCGTCTCGGAACATGGAGCTACGGGCTAAAAAATGATTCGATATAATAATCGGGTGGTGACGTGATATCACGTTACAGAAAAGTTGTCAGCAGATTGGACTCGTAAAATATTGTACCCTCTGGGGTGGTGTGTGGTATTTGTTTTGCAGAGCCGGACACGTTCGTTGTGTTTGAAGACTATGTTGGAGCATTCGGAGAAGGAACCCGCCTTGCAATGCCGAACACAATCTGCGTGCCTGACACCTCGTCGTTGAAGCCTGGTTCAGGGGCTACTCAGGGAGTCCTGGATTAAGGGGTCCTCGGGCGTCTAGACTATGGTATGTGGTCCGGGCTGATGGGCTGTGAAGATACAAGACCGAAGACTCTCTGCCGTGTCTGGATGGGACTCTCCTTGGCGTGGAAGGCAAGCTTGGAGTCCAAATATGAAGATTCCTTTCTCTGTAACTGACTATGTACAACCCTAGTCCCCTCCGGTGTCTATATAAACCGGAGGGCTTAGCCCATAGAATCATAACCATAGTCATACAGGCTAGGCTTCTATGGTTATAGCCATTACGATCTCGTGGTAGATACACTCTTGTAATACTCATATTCATCAAGATCAATAAAGCAGGAAGTAGGGTATTACCTCCATAGAGAGGGCCCGAACCTGGGTAAACATCGTGTCCCCTGTCTCCTGTCACTATCGACCTTAGACGACAGTTCGGGACCCCTACCCGAGATCCGCCGGTATTGGCACCGACAGTCGTCCCTAGAGGGATCGATGGCTCGCCTTGTCATTAATGACGATATCACTTCTGGAAGGGCCTTAACTCCAGGACAGGTGCTCCAGCTCGGCATTTTTACCATGGGCACCCGCTCTACCGTCAAGCCAAGGGCGGCCCATACAATCGCCAAACACCATCTCCATATCAGCCTCGAACACTCCAAAAAGATGGATCCAGCAGATGTCTCATCCTTGAACGAGCTGCTAGATCACATCGCCGCCCTGGGATCGCAATAGACTATGATCGGGTTGGGCTTAAACCCGATTAGAGGGAAATCAAGTCCCCGCCGCTCACCCATCTGGTAGCGGTCGTTGAGGAACGAGCTAAGAACGCCTCTCCCCCTAAATTGAACACTAGCTATGTTTGGATTTCCAAGCCTTGTGAGCCGGATATCCACCCTCAAGAAGAGACCTCATGACCTCCGAACAAAGGATCGGGCACTGAGTCCGGAAGTCTTCAGGACCTTACTGGCACTGAAATGGTAACCTCGGAGATTCTTCGAACTCCTGATCCAATAGTGGGTCAGGATTCGGATTTTAGCCCGCCCACCCACCACAAGCAATATTTCCCAAGCAATTCAGGTCCTCCAGGCGTATGTGACCTAATGTATGTACGGCAGCAACCTCAGGAAACGGTCCATCACTTCTGGGTCAGATTCCTCCTTATTAAAAACAACATTAAAGATTGCTGCGACGACGACGCGGTTTCAGTTTTTTGCCGTAACTGTACGAACGAGGGAATCCTCAATGCCCTCAACCGCCGCTGCATACCGCACTTTGCAAATTTGGACACATAGTACAAAAGTACTGCGCAATGGAAAGCGCCTGGAAAGCCCAGACAGCCCGGTGGGAACCTCCTGCCTTTAAGCAGCCCATCGGACAGGCAAAAAGGGTGCACCCTTATGGGGCACCCGATCATCAGCCTATTGACAAGAAAATCAAGCCCTTCATGGGACATAGAACTGTCCTCGATGAATTTCTCGACAAGCCATGTCAGATACACACGAGGCCGAATACCAAACCAACTCATAGCTTTCGGGCATCTTGGGTACTCCGGCAGGTGGCTAAGAGCAACGAGGCCACCCTCACCAATACTACCCCAGAGAAGAACTCTTCGTAGGATGACGATCTCAATGTCTTTACGGTCTTCGAGACCTTTTCTTCAAATAATCAGCGCAAAAGGGTGCTCCGCGACCTCATGGAAGTTAACCAAGTATCCGCAATAAATCCTTGGAATGATACGGCAATAACTTCTACCACTGACGACGAACCAAGGGCCCGATCAGTCCGAGAACCAGCTGCCTTGGTCTCAAACCCAATTGTGGATGGCTTTCGACTCACCAAAGTGCTCATGGACGGCGGCAGTGGACTGGACCTCATCTACGAAGACACGCTCAATAAAATGTAAATGGACAAGAGCCGCATCGAGCAAAGCAGTACCACCTTTCGAGGCATTATCCCCAGTCGAGAAGCACGATGCTCGGGGAAAATTAAACTTGATGTAGTATTTGGCACGCCAGAGAACTATAGGTCCGAAGAGTTGCTCTTCCACATGGCACCTTTCAATAGCGGATATCACGCCCTGTTGGGGCGAGACGCCTTCACACGCTTTCAAGCCATACCCCATTATGGGTACATGAAGCTCAAAATGCCAGGGCCCAACAGAGTTATCACCATCACCAGTGATCTAGATATAGCACTCCGCGCCTAAAACAAAACTGCATCCTTGGCCCTTGAGGCACTATCTGAGGCCCTCGCGGTCGAGGAGCTAACCACTCTGCATTCCATAATGGACAAAGATGACGTAATCCTCGACAAGAGGCCCAAGTCCACTTCTTTCAAGCCGGCAGATGAAATAGTCAAATTTCAAGTGCACCCGACGGATCCTAATTAACAAGACAACATCCATTGGAAAACAACTGGATCCAACGGTTGACGCCACCCTACGAGCGTTCCTGCGCGAAAATTGGGACATCTTTGCATGGCATCCTTCGGATATGCCAGGAATCCCACATAGACTGGCCGAGCATAGCCTCAACATAATACAGGGGTTCAAAGCAGTCAAGCAAACGCTGCGGCGATTTTCCGAACCCAAGCGACAAGCTAATGGGGAGGAGCTAGCCAAACTACTTGAAGCCGGGTTCATCAGAGAGATGAAACACCCGGATTAGCTAGCGAACCTGGTCATGGTGCCGAAGAAGGATAAATCCTGGCGCATTTGTGTCGATTTCAAAGACCTCAATAAGGCTTGCCCTAAGGACCCCTTCCCGCTGCCCCATATTGACCAAATCATTGACGCAACCGCAGGACACGACTCACTGTCGTTCCTCGACACATACTCCGGATACCATCAAATTAAGATGAAGGTTTCTGACCAGGCCGCAACTGCATTCATTAACCCGTATGGGCCTTTCTGCTTCAACATTATGCCTTCCGGACTCAAAAACACTGGCGCCACTTACCAACGCATGACTCAAACATGTCTGGAAAAGCAAATTGGCAAGACAGTGGAGGCATACGTAGATGATGTAGTCATCAAGACTAAACATGTTTAATCATTGGTGGACGACCTCCGCCTCACATTCGACAACCTCCAGACATATGACATACAATGTGTTTTTGGCGTTCCAGCCGGAAAACTACTCGGCTTCATTGTTTCCAATAGAGGAATTGAAGTGAACCTAGCCAAAATCCAAGCCCTGTCATAGTTGGCAACGCCAACAGACCTAAAGCAGGTACAAAAACTAGCTGGGTGCGTGGCAGCCTTGAGCCGCTTTATCTCTAGATTAGGAGAAAAGGCATTGCCACTTTATCGACTACTCCGACGCACTGACTGAAGGAAATATGCCCTAGAGGCAATAATAAATGTTATTATTTATTTCCTTATATCATGATAAATGTTTATTATTCATGCTAGAATTGTATTAACCGGAAACATAATACATGTGTGAATACATAAACCTACAGAGTGTCACTAGTATGCCTCTACTTGACTAGCTCGTTGATCAAAGATGGTTATGTTTCCTAACCATGAACAAGGAGTTGTTATTTGATTAATGGGATCACATCATTGGTTGAATGATCTGATTGACATGACCCATTCCATTAGCATAGCACCTGATCGTATAGTTTGTTGCTAGTGCTTTTCTTCATGACTTATACATGTTCCTATGACTATGAGATTATGCAACTCCCGTTTGCCCGAGGAACACTTTGGGTGCTACCAAACGTCACAACGAATCGGGTGATTATAAAGGTACATTACAGGTGTCTCCGAAGGTACATGTTGGGTTGGCATATTTGAGATTAGGATTTGTCACTCCGATTGTCGGAGAGGTATCTCTGGGCCCTCTCGGTAATGCTCATCACCTAAGCCTTGCAAGCATTGTAACTAATGAGTTAGTTATGAGATGATGTATTACGGAACGAGTAAAGAGACTTGCGATAACGAGATTGAACTAGGTATTGGATACCGACGATCGAATCTCGGGCAAGTAACATACCGATGACAAAGGGAACAACGTATGTTGTTATGCGGTCCGACCGATAAAGATCTTCGTAGAATATGTAGGAACCAATATGGGCATCCAGGTCCGCTATTGGTTATTGACCGAGAGGTGTCTCGGTCATGTCTACATAGTTCTCGAACCCGTAGGGTCCGCACGCTTAACGCTTCGATGGATGGTTACTATGAGTTTTATGATGTTGATGTACGAAGGTTGTTCGAGTCCGGATGAGATCACGGACATGACGAGGAGTCTCAAATGGTCGAGACATAAAGATTGATATATTGGAAGCCTATGTTTGACTCGGAATCACTCCGGGTGAAATTGGGAATTTTACCGAGTACCGGGTTACGGAACCCCGGGGGTCAATGGGCCTTGATGGGCCTTAGTGGGAAAGAGAAAAGGGGCCCTATAGCTGGCCGCAGCCTTCCCCCTTCCCTAGTCCTATTAGGATTAGGAGAGGGGTGGCGCCTCTCTCCCCTCCCTTGGTCAAACCCTAGTTGGACTAGGATTTGGGGGAATCCTACTCCTAGTAGGAGTAGGACACCCCGTGCGCCTCCCTCCTGGCCGGCCAGCCCTCCCTTCCCTCCTTTATATCAGGGCAGGGGCACCCCATGACACACAAGTTGATCGATTAGATCGTTCCTTAGCCGTGTGCGGTGCCCCTTCCACCAGATTACACCTCGATCATACCGTAGCGGAGCTTAGGCGAAGCCCTGCGTCGGTGGAACATCATCATCGCCACCACGCCGTCAGGTCTTGTGAAACTCTCCCTCAACACTCGGCTGGATCGGAGTTCGAGGGACGCCATCGAGCTGAACGTGTGCAGAACTCGGAGGTGCCGACGCTCGGTACTTGGATCGGTTGGATCGGGAAGAAGTACGACTACATCAACCGCGTTGTTATAACGCTTCGCTTTCGGTCTCACGAGGGTGCGTGGACGGATACTCTATCCTCTCGTTGCTATGCCATCACCATGGTCTTGAGTGATCGAGGAAAATTTTTGAAATTACTACGTTCCCCAACAGTGGCATCCGAGCCAGGTTTTATGCGTTGATGTCATATGCACGAGTAGAACACAAGTGAGTTGTGGGCGATACAAGTCATACTACCTACCAGCATGTCATACTTTGGTTCAGCGGTATTGTGAGATGAAGCGGCCCGGACCGACATTACGCCAGACGCTTACGCGAGACTGGTTTCACCGCTGTGAGCACTCGTTGCTTAAAGGTGACCGGCGGTGTCTGTCTCTCTCACTTTAGTTGAACCGAGTGTGGCTCGCCGGTCCTTGAGAAGGTTAAACGGAGTCTATTTGACGAAGTATCGTTGTGGCTTTGATGCGAGGTAAGAACGGTTCTTGCTCAGCCCGTAGCAGCCACGTAAAACTTGCAACAACAAAGTAGAGGACGTCTAACTTGTTTTTGCAGGGCATGTTGTGATGTGATATGGTCAAGACGTGATGCTATATTTTATTGTATGAGATGATCATGTTTTGTAACCGAGTTATCGGCAATGGCAGGAGCCATATGGTTGTCGCTTATTGTATGAGATGCAAACGCCATGTAATTGCTTTACTTTATCACTAAGGAGTAGCGATAGTCGAGAAGCAATAGTTGGCGAGACGACAAACGATGCTACGATGGAGATCAAGGTGTCGCTACCGGTGACGATGGTGATCATGACGGTGCTTCGAGATGGAGATCACAAGCACAAGATGATGATGGCCATATCATATCACTTATATTGATTGCATGTGATGTTAATCCTTTATGCATCTTATTTTGCTTTGATTGACGGTAGCATTATAAGATGATCCCTTACTAAATTATCAAGAAGTGTTCTCCTGAGTATGCACCGTTGCGAAAGTTCTTCGTTTGAGACACCACGTGATGATCGGGTGTGATAGGCTCTACGCTCAAATACAACGGGTGCAAAACAGTTGCACACGCGAATACTCAGGTTATACTTGACGAGCTATGCATATAAGATATGACCTCGAACACGGAGACCGAAAGGTCGGCGTGAATCATATAGTAGATATGATCAACATATTGATGTTCACCATTGAAACTACTCCATCACACGTGATGATCGGTCATGGTGTAGTTGATATGGATCACGCAATCACTTAGAGAATTGGAGGGATATTTTTCTAAGTGGGAGTTCTTAAGTAATATGATTAATTGAACTTTAATTTATCATGAACTTAGTCCTGGTAGTATTTTGCAAATTATGTTGTAGATCAATAAGCTCGCGTTGTTGCTTCCCTAAGTTTTTATATGTGTTCCTAGAGAAAATTGTATTGAAAAATGTTAGTAGCAATGATGCGGATTTGATCCGTGATCTGAGGTTTATCCTCATTGCTGCGCAGAAGAATTATGTCCTTAATACACCGCTAGGTGACAGACCTATTGCAGGAGCAGATACAGACGTTATGAACGTTTGGCCAGCTCAATATGATGACTACTTGATAGTTTAGTGCACCATGCTTAACGGCTTAGAATCGGGACTTCAAAGACGTTTTGAACGTCATGGACCATATGAGATGTTCCAGAATTGAAGTTAATATTTCAAGCAAATACCGAGTTGAGAGATATGAAGTCTCCAACAAGTTCTATAGCTAAAAGATGGAGGAGAATCGCTCAACTAGTGAGCATGTGCTCAGATTGTCTGAGTACTTCAATCGCTTGAATCAAGTGGGAGTTAATCTTCCAGATAAGATAGTGATTGACAGAATTCTCTAGTCACCATCACCAAGTTAGTAGAACTTCGTGATGAACTATAATATGCAAGGGATGACAAAAGAAATTCCCAAGCTCTTCGTGATGCTAAAATCGACGAAGGTAGAAATCAAGAAAAGAGCATCAAGTGTTGATGATTGACAAGACCACTAGTCTCAAGGAAAAGAGCAAAGGGAAGAAGGGGAACTTCAAAAAGAACGGCAAGCAAGTTGCTACTCGAGTGAAGAAGCCCAAGTCTGGACCTAAGCACGAGACTAAGTGCTTTTGCTGCAATGGAACTGGTCATCGAAGCGGAACTACCCCAAGTATTTGGCGGATAAGAAGGATGGCAAAGTGAACAAAGGTATATTTGATATACAGATTATTGATGTGTATTATACTAGTGTTCGTAGCAACCCCTCGGTATTTGATACTGGTTCAGTTGCTAAGAGTAGTAACTCGAAGCGGGAGTTGAAGAATGAACAGAAACTAGTTGAAGGGGAAGTGACGATGAGTGTTGGAAGTAGTTCCAAGATTGATATGATCATCATCGCACACTCCCTATACTTTCGGGATTAGTGTGGAACCTAAATAAGTGTTATTTGGTGTTGAGCATAAATATGATTTGATCATGTTTATTGCAATACGGTTATTCATTTAAGTAAGAGAATAAATTGTTGTTCTGTTTACATGAATAAAACCTTATATGGTTACACACCCAATGAAAATGGTTCATTGGATCTCGATCATAGTGATACACATATTCATAACATTGAAACCAAAAGATGCAAAGTTAATAATGATAGTGCAACTTATTTGTGGCCTTGCCGCTTAGGTCATATTGGTGTAAAGCGCATGAAGAAAACTCCATCTTGATGGACTTTTGGAATCACTTGATTATGAATCATTTGATGCTTGCGAACCGTGCCTTTTGGGCAAGATGACTAAAACTCCGTTCTCGGAACAATGGAACAAGCTCTTGACTTATTGGGAATAATACATACCGATGTATGCGATCCAATGAGTGTTGATGCTCGTGGCAAGTATCATTATTTTCTGACCTTCACAAGATGATTTGAGAAGATATGGGTATATCTACTTGATGAAACATAAAGTCTGAAATAGTTGAAAGGTTCAAAGAATTTCAGAGTGAAGTGGAAAATCATCGCAACAAGAAAATAAAGTTTCGCGATCTGATCGTGGAGACGAATATTTGAGTTACGAGTTTGGTCTTCAATGAAAACAATGTGGAATAGTTTCACAGCTCACGCCACCGGAACACCACAACGTTATGGTGTGTCCGAACGTCGAGCCGTATTTTATTTTGATATGGTGCGATCTATGACGTATCTTACCGATTTACCACTATCGCTTTGGGGTTATGCATTAGAGACAGCTGCATTCACGTTTAATAGGGCAACCATCTAAATCCGCTGAGATGACACCGTATGAACTATGGTTTAGCAAATAAACCTAAGCTGTCGTTTCTTAAAGTTTGGAGTTGTGATGCTTATGTGAAAAAGTTTTCACCGATAAGCTCGAACCCAAATCGAGAAATGCGTCTTCATAGAATACCCAAAGGCAACTATTGGGTACACCTTCTATCACAGATCCGAAGGCAAGTTTTTCGTTGCTAAGATGGATCCTTTCTAGAGAAGAAGTTTCTCTCGAAAGAAGTGAGTGGGAGGAAAGTAGAACTTGATGAGGTAATTGTACCTTCTCCCTTATTTGAAAGTAGTTCATCACGAAATCAGTTCGAGTGATTCCTACACCAATTAGTGAGGAAGTTAATGATGATGATCATGAAACTTCAGATCAAGTTGCTACCAAACCTCGTAGGTCTTCCAGAGTAAGATCCGCACCAGTGTGGTACGGTAATCCTATTCTAAAAGTCATGTTACTAGACCATGATGAACCTACGAACTATGAGGAAGCGATGATGAGCCCAGATTCGCGAAATGGTATTGAGACCATGAAATCTGAGATGGGATCCATGTATGAGAACAAAGTATGGACTTTGGTTGACTTGCCCGATGATCGGCAAGCCATTAAGAATAAATGGATCTTCAAGAGGAAGACGGACACTGATAGTAGTGTTACTATCTACAAAGCTCGACTTGTCGCAAAAAGGTTTTTGACAAGTTCAAGGTGTTGACTACAATGAGATTTTCTCAATTGTAGCGATGCTTAAGTCTGTCGAATCATGTTAGCAATTGCCACATTTTATGAAATCGGCAAATGGATGTCAAAACTACATTCTATAATGGATTTATTAAAGAAGAGTTGTATATGATGCAAACAGAAGGTTTTGTCAATCCTAAAGGAGCTAACAAAATGTGCAAGCTCCAGCGATCCATCTATGGACTGGTGCAAGCATCTCGGAGTTGGAATAAACGCTTTGATAGTGTGATCAAAGCATATGGTTTTATCAGACTTTTGGAGAAGCCTGTATTTACAAGAAAGTGAGTGGGAGCACTACAGCATTTCGATAAGTATATGTGAATGACATATTGTTGATCAGAAATAATGTAGAATTATTCTGCAAAGCATAAAGGAGTGTTTGAAAGGAGTTTTTCAAAGAAAGACCTCGGTGAAGCTGCTTACATATTGAGCATCAAGATCTATAGAGATAGATCAAAGACGCTTGATAAGTTTTTCAATGAATACATACCTTGACAAGATTTTGAAGTAGTTCAAAATGGAACAGTCAAAGAAAGAGTTCTTGCCTGTGTTACAAGGTGTGAGATTGAGTAAGACTCAAAACCCGACCACGGCAGAAGATAGAAAGAGAATGAAAGTCATTCCTATGCATCAGCCATAGGTTCTATAAAGTATGTCATGTGTGTACCAGATCTATTGCATACCCTACCACTAAGATTGGCAAGGAGTGCAATAGAGATCTAGGAGTAGATCAATGGACAGCGGTCAAAATTATCCTTAGTAGAATAAGGATATGTTTCTCGATTATGGAAGTGAAAAAGGTTAGGTACGTAAAAGGTTACGCCGATGCAAGTTTTAAACACTAATCTAGATGACTCGAGTCTCAATCTAGATACATATTGAAAGTGGGAGCAATTAGCTAGAGTAGCTCCGTGCGAGCATTGTACACATAGAAATTTGCAAAATACTTACGGCTCTGAATGTGACAGACCGCTGACTAAAATTATCTCACAAGCAAAACATGATCACACCTTAGTACTCTTTGGGTGTTAATCACATAGCGATGTGAACTAGATTACTGACTCTAGTAAACCCTTTGGGTGTTGGTCACATGTCGATGTGAACTATGGGTGTTAACCACATATAGATGTGAACTATTGATGTTAAATCACATGGCGATGTGAACTAGATTATTGACTCTAGTGCAAGTGGGAGACTGAAGGAAATATGCCCTAGAGGCAATAATAAATGTTATTATTTATTTCCTTATATCATGATAAATGTTTATTATTCATGCTAGAATTGTATTAACCGGAAACATAATACATGTGTGAATACATAAACCTCAGAGTGTCACTAGTATGCCTCTACTTGACTAGCTCGTTGATCAAAGATGGTTATGTTTCCTAACCATGAACAAGGAGTTGTTATTTGATTAATGGGATCACATCATTGGTTGAATGATCTGATTGACATGACCCATTCCATTAGCATAGCACCTGATCGTATAGTTTGTTGCTAGTGCTTTTCTTCATGACTTATACATGTTCCTATGACTATGAGATTATGCAACTCCGTTTGCCCGAGGAACACTTTTGGTGCTACCAAACGTCACAACGAATCGGGTGATTATAAAGGTACATTACAGGTGTCTCCGAAGGTACATGTTGGGTTGGCATATTTGAGATTAGGATTTGTCACTCCGATTGTCGGAGAGGTATCTCTGGGCCCTCTCGGTAATGCTCATCACCTAAGCCTTGCAAGCATTGTAACTAATGAGTTAGTTATGAGATGATGTATTACGGAACGAGTAAAGAGACTTGCGATAACGAGATTGAACTAGGTATTGGATACCGACGATCGAATCTCGGGCAAGTAACATACCGATGACAAAGGGAACAACGTATGTTGTTATGCGGATCGACCGATAAAGATCTTCAGTAGAATATGTAGGAACCAATATGGGCATCCAGGTCCCGCTATTGGTTATTGACCGAGAGGTGTCTCGGTCATGTCTACATAGTTCTCGAACCCGTAGGGTCCGCACGCTTAACGTTTCGATGGCAGTTACTATGAGTTTTATGATGTTGATGTACGAAGGTTGTTCGAGTCCCGGATGAGATCACGGACATGACGAGGAGTCTCGAAATGGTCGAGACATAAAGATTGATATATTGGAAGCCTATGTTTGACTCGGAATCACTCCGTGAAATTGGGAATTTTATCGAGTACCGGGTTACGGAACCCCGGGGTCAATGGGCCTTGATGGGCCTTAGTGGGAAAGAGAAAAGGGGCCCTATAGCTGGCGCAGCCTTCCCCCTTCCCTAGTCCTATTAGGATTAGGAGAAGGGGTGGCGCCTCTCTCCCTCCCTTGGTCAAACCCTAGTTGGACTAGGATTTGGGGGAATCCTACCCTAGTAGGAGTAGGACACCCCTGGTGCGCCTCCCTCTGGCCGGCCAGCCCCTCCCTTCCCTCCTTTATATCTGAGGGCAGGGGCACCCCATGACACACAAGTTGATCGATTAGATCGTTCCTTAGCCGTGCGGTGCCCCTTCCACCAGATTACACCTCGATCATACCGAAGCGGAGCTTAGGCGAAGCCCTGCGTCGGTGGAACATCATCATCGCTACCACGCCGTCGTCTCGATGAAACTCTCCTCAACACTCGGCTGGATCGGAGTTCGAGGGACGCCATCGAGCTGAACGTGTGCAGAACTCGGAGGTGCCGACGCTCGGTACTTGGATCGGTTGGATCGGGAAGAAGTACGACTACATCAACAGCGTTGTTATAACGCTTCGCTTTCGGTCTCACGAGAGGTACGTGGACGGATACTCTATCCTCTCGTTGCTATGCCATCACCATGGTCTTGAGTGATCGTAGGAAAATTTTTGAAATTACTACGTTCCCCAACACTGACCACTTTGAATGGACGGATGCGGCTACAGTCAGGTTGGAAGAAATAAAGACTTTGTTAGCAAGCAACCCAATCCTTGTCGCACCAAGTGTTGGTGAACCTATGTTGCTCTACATATCTGCGACTCGCCAAGTGGTGAGCACCGTACTCGTCGTCGAGCGAGAGGAAGAGGGACACAAATTCCCACTCCAGAAACCAGTGTACTATGTATCAGCGGTCCTTACACCATGCAAATCTCGGTACCCACACTATCGAAAGATAGCGTATGCGGTCTTCATGGCATCCCGGAAGCTGTGGCACTACTTTCAAGAGTGTTCGATCACGGTGGCATCCGAAGTACCACTCAATGACATCAAAAATAATCGGGACGCCACCGGCCGCATAGCCAAATGGGCCATCGAGCTCTTACCATTTGAAATAACATACAAGCCAAGCCGAGCTATTAAACCTCAGGTGTTGGCCGACTTTGTCGCCGAATGGATGGAAGCCGAACTCCCTAAAGAGTGTAGTACATACTCCAACTGGGTAATGTACTTCGACGGCTCTAAAATGTTAGCCGGATTGGGGGCTGGTGTCATCTTAACATCCCCTACAGGGGACACAGTCCTCTACGTATTACAAATCATGTATATGGACTCCAACAACGCGGCTGAATACGAGGCACTACTGCATGGTCTCCAAATGGTTGTTTCTATGGGCATACAATGCCTAGAGGTCCGTGGGGATTCGAACCTCGCAATATCCCAAATCAATGGAGAATTCGATGCAAAAGATCCAAAAATGACGGCATACCGAAACGCCGTACTCAAAATATCAGCTTGGTTTGAGGGGCTCGAGTTCCATCACGTTGCTCGAGACAGTAATCAGGCAGCGGGCATCCTTGCTCGAATGGGCGCTAAACGCGACCCCGTCCCACCTAACACCTTTGTGGAAAGGCTCTTCAAGCCATCCGTGGTATTGCAGGATGAGAGCAGAAATACTAGTCCAGAGCCAATCATACCCCTAGATGCCGAACACAATTCTGATATAATCGGGGGCTCGGGCACCAAAATGACACCTTCCGCCCATGTAATCATGGCTGTCATTGCTCCATGGACCGAACCTTTCCTGGCCTACCTTAATAGGCAGGAGCTCCCTGATGACCAGAATGAGGCCCGTCGCATAGTTCGACGCTCTAAAGCCTACAAAGTTCACGAAGGCGAACTCTACAAGAAAAGTACTACTGGAGTCCTTCAAAGATGTATCTCTGAAGAGGAGGGACAGCAACTCTTGGCCGAAATACATGTTGGTCTCGGTGGCCATCACGCCGCAACTCAGGCCCTCGTAAGCAAGGCTTTCCGTACAGGTTTCTTTTGGCCAACAGCCGAGCAGATGCATGATAACCCACAAGTATAGGGGATCAATTATAGCCTCTTTCGATAAGTAAGAGTGTCGAACCCAACGAGGAGCTAAAGGTAGAACAAATATTCCCTCAAGTTCTATCAACCACTGATACAACTCTACGCACGGTTAATGTTCGCTTTACCTAAAACAAGTATGAAACTAGGAGTACTTTGTAGGTGTTGTTGGATAGGTTTGCAAGATAATAAAGAGCGCGTAAATAAAAACTAGGGGCTGTTTAGATAAAGAAGCAATAAAGTTAGTATAGCGAGTGTGGAAAAGTGGTGGTAGGAGTTGCAAAATTGTCCCTAAGCAATTGACTGCTTTACTAGACCAGTAGCAAGTTTTATGTGGGAGAGGCCACTGCTAGCATGTCATCCCTTACTTGGAATTCTATGCACTTATGATTGGAACTATTAGCAAGCATCGACAACTACTAACGTTCACTAAGGTAAAACCCAACCATAGAATTAAGATATATTGGTCCCCCTTCAATCCTGTATGCATCAATTTCTATGCTAGGTTGAAGCTTCTGTCACTCTTGCCCTCCAATACATAGTCTTATCAACATACAACTAACCCTATGGTGTGATCCACGCGCGCGCTCATATGATGGGCATTAAAGGACAGCAACATAACCACAAGAAAATTAAACCAATCATAGCAATTCACCAATTACCGATAGGACAACGAAAATCTACTCAGACATCATAGGATGGCAACACATCATTGCATAATAATATGAAGCATAGAGCACCATATTCAAGTAGAGGGTACATCGGGTTGCGGGAGAGTGGACCGCTGTAGATAGATGGGGGAAGGTGATGAAGATGTTGGTGAAGATGACGGAGGTGTTGGTGTAGATTGCGGTGATGATGTTGGCCCCGGCGGCGTTCCGGCTCCACCGGAAGAGAGGGGGAGAGGGCCCCCTTCTTCTTCTTCTTCCTTGACCTTCTCCCTAGATGGGAGAAGGGTTTCCCCTCTGGTCCTTGGCTTCCATGGCATGGGAGGGGCGAGAGCCCCTCCAAGATTGGATCTATCTCGCTGTCTCTCTCTGTTTCTACGTTCCCTGATTCTGGTCTTGCACTGTTTCTTATATTCCCGGAGATCCATAACTCCGATTGGGCTGAAATTTGGACACTATTTTTATCCAGATATTGCCTTTCTTGCGGCGAAAGAAGGGAACCAACCACCTTACGGGGTGTCCACAAGGGTCAGGGGCGCGCCCCCTGCCTCGTGGCCCCCTCGGGCATCGTCTCGCGTTGATTCTTCTTCCCAAAAATCACATATATTCCAAAAAAAATCTCCGTCAGTTTTTATAACGTTTGGACTCCGTTTGATATGGATTTTCTACGAAACTAAAAAGATACAACAAACAGGAGCTGGCACTGGGCACTGGATCAATATGTTAGTCCCAAAAAATAGTATAAAAAGTTGCCAAAAGTATGTAAAAGTTGTAGAATATTGGCATGGAACAATAAAAAATTATAGATACGACGGAGACGTATCAGCATCCCCAAGCTTAATTCCTGCTCGTCCTCGAGTAGGTAAATGGTAAAAAAGATAATTTTTGATGTGGAATGCTACCTAGCATAATCTTGATCACACAATCTAATCATGGCATGAATATTAAGACACGAGTGATTCAAAGAAATAGTCTATCATTTGACATTAAGACAATAATACTTCAAGCATACTAATAAAGCAATCTTGTCTTTTCAAAATAACATGGCCAAAGAAAGTTATCCCCACAAAATCATATGGTCAGGCTATGCTCCATCTTCACCACACAAAATATTCAAATCATGCACAACCCCGATGACAAGCCAAGCAATTGTTTCATACTTTTGATGTTCTCAAACCTTTTCAACTTTCACGCAAAACATGAGCGTGAGCCATGGACATAGCACTATAGGTGGAATAGAATATGATGGTGGAGGTTGTGTGGAGAAGACAAAAAGGAAGAAAGTCTCACATCGGCGTGGCTAATCAACAGGCTATGGAGATACCCATCAATTGATGTCAATGCGAGGAGTAGGGATTGCCATGCAACGGATGCACTAAGAGCTATAAGTGTATGAAAGCTCAAAATGGAAACTAAGTGGATGTGCATCCAACTTGCTTGCTCATGAAGACCTTGAGGATTTGAGGAAGCCCATCATTGGAATATACAAGCCAAGTTCTATAATGAAAATTCCCACTAGTATATGAAAGTGATAACTCAAGAGACTCTCTATATGAAGAACATGGTGCTACTCTGAAGCACAAGTGTGGTAAAAGGATCGTAACATTGTCCCTTCTCTCTTTTCTCTCATTTTTTATTTATTTCTCTTTTTTAGGATTCTTTGGCCTCTTTTTTTTTTGGGGGGGCTTCTTTGGCCACTTTTATTTTGATAACCTCACATGGGACAATGTTCTAATAATGATGATCATCACACTTTTATTTACTTACAACTCGATACTAGAACAAAGATATGCCTCTATATGAATGCCTCCGGCGGTGTACCGGGATGTGCAATGATCTAGCATATCAATGACATCAAAAAAATGGACAAGCCATGAAAATATCATGCTAGCTAGCTATCTTACGATCATGCAAAGCAATATGACAATAAATGCTCAAGTCATGTATATGATGATGATGGAAGTTGCATGGCAATATATCTCGGAATGGCTATGGAAATGCCATGATAGGTAGGTATGGTGGCTGTTTTGAGGAAGATATAAGGAGGCTTATGTGTGATAGAGCGTATCGTATCACGGGGTTTGGATGCACCGGTGAAGTTTGCACCAACTCTCGAGATGAGAAAGGGCAATGCACACCACCGAAGAGGCTAGAAATGATGGAAGGGTGAGAGTACGTATAATCCATGGACTCAACATTAGTCATAAAGAACTCACATACTTATTGCAAAAATCTATTAGTCATCAAAACAAAGTACTATGCGCATGCTCCTAGGGGGATAGATTGGTAGGAAAAGACCATCACTTGTCCCCGACCGCCACTCATAAGGAAGACAATCAATAAATAGCTCATGCTCCAACTTCGTTGCATAACGGTTCACCATACGTGCATGCTACGGGAATCACAAACTTCAACACAAGTATTTCTAAAATCCACAACTACCCACTAGCATGACTCTAATATCACCATCTTTATATCGCAAAACTATTGCAAGGAATAAAACATATCATATTCAGTGATCTACAAGTTTTATGTAGGATTTTATGACTAACCATGTGAATGACCAATTCCTGTCATCTCTCTAAATTGATATAAGTGAAGCAAGAGAGTTTAATTCTTTCTAAAAAAGATATGCCAACGCTCTAACAAATATAAGTGAAGCAAAAGAGCATTCTACAAATGGCGGTTTTCTATGTGAAGAGAAACAGACAATCCAAACTTCAAATGATATAAGCGAAGCACATGAAGCATTCTATAAATAAACCATGGACTATCTCATACCAGCATGGTGCACAAAAGAAAAAGTGAAAACTAAATGCAAAAGACGCTCCAAGATTTGGACATATCACATGAACAAAACGAAACCGAAAACATACCAATACTTGTTGAAGAAAGATGGAATGCCTTCTGGGGCATCCCCAAGCTTAGACGCTTGAGTCTCCTTGAATATTTACATGGGGTGCCTTGGGCATCCCCAAGCTTGAGCTCTTGCCTCTCCTCCTTTTCCTCATATCGAGACCTCCTCGATCTTCGAACACTTCATCCACACAAAACTCAATAGAAAGCTTGGTAAGATCCCTTAGTATAATAAAGAAAATCACTACTCTAAGTACTGTTGCAAAACAATTCATATTTTTTTTGCATTGTAGCTACTGTAATATAAATTTTCCATGGCTTAATCCACTAATAGAACTCGATAGTTTCATCAAAACAAGCAAACTATGCATCAAAAACAGAATATGTCTTAAACAGGACAGTCTGTAGTAATGTGAACATTCACCATACTTATGGTACTCCATAAATTCGTACAAAATTAGGAAAAATTAACAATTTGTATAGAAAGACAGTGCAAAAAGTTTCAGAACCGTTTGACGTTCCAGTAAAAAAATGTAAAATCGCGCACTACAGCCAAAGTTTCTGTTTTGCACCGCACAAACCAACAAGCAATGTAAACATCCTAAAGGAAAATCTTGGCACATTATTTTTGTTTTTAAACTTTACAAAAGCACACAACATAAATAAATGACTCTCTAAAACTTCCGGGTTGTCTCCCTGGCAGTGCTTTCTTTAAAGCCACTAAGCTAGGCATATAGTGCTCAAGTAATGGATCCACCCGACTCCCAAGGTATATCAAAGCCAATTTTAATTAACAATGATTTGTTATTTAGTAGTGAGCACAAAGTAACATATATCATGCAACAACGAAGTCTAACTCTCTTCCTATGCATCGACATGTCATAAAAGAACAATTCATGCACACATAGTAAAGGCCAATGCATAGTATAAACAGTTTCTTGCAATTTTATCATATTGGAAACATAGAGAGGCGGATATGTAGTTCCTCTCTCATAATAATTGCAAGTAGGGGCAGCAAGCACATGCATATTATATCTATCAAAATCATCATGTGTAGTAGTGAAACGCAACCCATCAATATAATCCTTAATAAGGGCAAACTTCTCCGATATAGTGTAGTCGGGAGAATTCAAAAAGATAATAGGACTATCATGCGTGGGTGCAATAGCAACAATTTCATGTTTAACATAAGGAACTATAGCAAGTTCATCTCCATAAGCATAATTCATATTGGCATCTTGGCCACAAGCATATCAAGATCATCATAAAGGGATATTTCAAAAGAATTAACGGGATCATAACAATCATCATAGCATTCATCCTTCGGTAAATTCGAAGGGAAATTAAACAATGTATGGGCTAAAGAGTTACACTCATTAGATGGTGGGAACGGGTGATCAATCCACTCTTCCTCATTTTGTTCTTCTCTCTCCTCCTCATCTTTTTCATCCAATGAGCTCAGAATGTCATTAATTTCTTCTTCCATAGACTCCTGCAAAATATTAGTCTCTTCTTGGACAGCGGAGGAATCCTCAATATATGGTTTAACATAGGCATTAGAAGCATAATTATCATAACAATATTTAAGTATGGCAAAATTTTCAGATTTGTAAATAGTAGCATCATACGTTTCAATCAAACAAGAAATTTCATAAGCACCCTTAAAAGCAACAAATTCTTCAATTTGTTGAACATCATAGTAATTATAAACACCCTTAGCATATGAAGAAATGATTCCATTATCACTAAACAAACATTGGTAGGGAAGGTGTTTCTTAGGGTCATTAGAACAACAAGTAAAATCATATATTTCACATAAATTCCAAGCATAGTGTTGCAAACGATGAATTTGATCCAGTAAAAGTTTCCCTTTTTCAGATATGCGGTGTCGCACATAACAAGCATGCTCATCTAAAGATTTGCCCTCAACTAATCTAGTTGGGGTTTCAGCACGAGCACATAGGGATCGAAGATGATCCAAGTAAAAAGCTTCAGTAGTGTGATAGATTTTGAGTGGTTCTTCAAATATTGGTTTAGTAGGTGCCACTAATTTTTTTGGTATTTTGCGTTTCCTATGCATAACTAAAGATAGAAAACAACTAAGAACAGCAAATAAAATATACTTAGTGATAAAGCAAACAAGCACACACGAGAATATTGACCCCACGCTATAACTCCCCGGCAACAGCGCCAAAAAAGGTCTTGATAACCCACAAGTATAGGGGATCAATTGTAGCCTCTTTCGATAAGTAGAGTGTCGAACCCAACGAGGAGCTAAAGGTAGAACAAATATTCCCTCAAGTTCTATCGACCACCGATACAACTCTACGCACGCTTAACGTTCGCTTTACCTAAAACAAGTATGAAACTAGGAGTACTTTGTAGGTGTCGTTGGATAGGTTTGCAAGATAATAAAGAGCGCATAAATAAAAACTAGGGGCTGTTTAGATAAAGAAGCAATAAAGTTAGTATAGCGAGTGTGGAAAAGTGATGGTAGGGTTGCGAAATTGTCCCTAAGCAATTGACTACTTTACTAGACCGATAGCAATTTTATGTGGGAGAGGCCACTGCTAGCATGTCATCCCTGACTTGGAATTCTACGCACTTATGATTGGCACTATTAGCAAGCATCCGCAACTACTAACGTTCATTAAGGTAAAACCCAACCATGGCATTAAGATATATTGGTCCCCCATCAACCCCGTATGCATCAATTTCTATGCTAGTTTGAAGCTTCTGTCACTCTTGCCCTCCAATACATAGTCTTATCAACATACAACTAACCGTATGGTGTGATCCACGCGCGCTCATATGATGTGCACCAAAGGACAGAAACATAACCACAAGAAAATTAAACCAATCATAGCAATTCACAAATTACCGATAGGACAACAAAAATCTACTCAGACATCATAGGATGGCAACACATCATTGGATAATAATACGAAGCATAGAGCACCATGTTCAAGTAGAGGGTACAGCGGGTTGCGGGAGAGTGGACCGCTGTAGATAGATGGGGGAAGGTGATGAAGATGTTGGTGAAGATGACAGAGGTGTTGGTGTAGATTGCAGTGACGATGATGGCCCCGGCGGCGTTCCTGCTCCACCAGAAGAGAGGGGGAGAGGGCCCCCTTCTTCTGCTTCTTCTTCTTCTTCTTCCTTGACCTTCTCCCTAGATGGGAGAAGGGTTTCCCCTCTGGTCCTTGGCTTCCATGGCATGGGAGGGGCGAGAGCCCCTACGATATTGGACCTGTCTCTCTGCCTCTCTGTGTTTCTACGTTCCCTGATTCTGGCCTTGCACCGTTTCTTATATTCCTGGAGATCCGTAACTCCGATTGGGCTGAAATTTGGACACAATTTTTATCCGGATATTGGCTTTCTTGCGGCGAAAGAAGGGCACCAACCGCCTTACGGGGTGGCCATGAGGGTCAGGGGCACGATCCCTGCCTCGTGGCCCCCTCGAGCATCGTCTCGCAATGATTCTTCTTTGCAAAAATCACATATATTCCAAAAAAAATCCATCAGTTTTTATCCCGTTTGGACTCCGTTTGATATGGATTTTCTGCGATACAAAAAACATGCAACAAACAGGAACTGGCACTGGGCACTGGATCAATGTGTTAGTCCCAAAAATAGTATAAAAAGTTGCCAAAAGTATGTAAAAGTTGTAGAATATTGGCATGGAACAATAAAAAATTATAGATATGACGGAGACGTTTCAATGCACATGCCCTTGTACAACGCTGTGTAGGATGTCAGCTCTTCGCCAATCAAAGTCATATGCCGCCCACTGCCCCAAGAACAATCCCCATTACTTGGCCTTTTGCGGTCTGGGGGCTAGATATGGTCGGACCCCTTAAAGGGGGCAGCCACAAGAAGAAATGTTTGCTGGTTATGGTGGATAAATTCACTAAGTGGATAGAGGCCAAACCGGTAAAAATGGCTGAAGCTGGGCCGGTGATCAACTTTATATCCAGCGTGGTACACCGTTATGGTGTCCCATATAGCATCACTACTTACAATGATTCTAACTTCACAGCCGATGAGGTGAAAAATTGGTGTGCTAAACTGGACATTAAGCTCGATTACGCCTCCGTATATCACCCTCAAACAAACGGTCAGGTCGAACGGGCTAATGGCCTGATAATGAGCTGCATGAAACCCAGACTAGTGCGATCCCTACGGAAGTCAGATAAACACTGGGTCGAGGAACTTGATTCCGTACTGTGGGGACTGCGGACCACGCCCAATCGCATGAACGGATACACCCCCTTTTCATGGTGTACGGTGCAGAGGTTGTTTTGCCCTGCGACATGATTCATGACTCACCTCGAGTGCGCATGTATGGAGAGAGTGAAGCTGAGCTCGATCGCCAGGATGACCTAGACGGCCTGGAGGAAGAGTGCAATATTGCAAAGGCCCGTTTCGCATTCTATCAACAACAGGTTCAGAGATACCAAAGCAAAGAAGTGCGGGCTAAGACTTATAATGTCGGTGAACTCGTTTTACGCCTCCCAGAGAAGAAGAAGGACAAGATCAAACCGAAATGGGAGGGTCCCTTCATTATAGATGAAGTTCTCATAGGAGGAGCCTATCGCCTTCATAATGCATCAGATAATCGCCTTGAGCCGAATCCATGGAATGCTGCTCGGCTCCGAAGATTCTACACATAAGTTCGACCATACTTATTTTTCGATTCTTTCTCTCCTTTTCATTTTGTTTTTTGTTTTCTCATTTTTATGATTTCTCGGATAAGCCGAACACTTGAGGGGTACACATCCTAAAATGTATACACCCCACCATGACCGGGGGCTTCTTTAACCGAAGCTTATTATTATTCCGAGCCTGGAGCTCACAATATATGTGTCATTTGTTCATATACACCCTTTTGCCATTATATGCACCTCTATGACTTAAGTTTTTGCCAAGCTGGGTTGCCTTGCTCCTGTGTTTATGCCCCGCGTTCTCGATCGTTTGGCTAGGGCGTAAAGGGAGCACCTCTGCGATTGTTACAACCGGGTCATCGGGACATGTACCTTAGACGGGTGAAGCCGAAAGCTAGCGTTCTTAAGAGAATAATTGGTCGGCAATCAAACAACAGATTGTTACATCATTGTAACCACTCTAACACTGTGGGGCAGTTTCTCCGTCATACGAATCAAAGCCCAGGCACACACAATTACAGCATGCCGACCCAAGGAAAAGAACCGTTAACGGAACTATTCTCCTTGGAAGATGTTTCTTACATACCTAATATAACATACCTCCCAAACTGAACTTTTTGTCTGTTCAAGCACTATGACTGGTTGCCTGGTTTACGGACATTGTGAATGCTTCTTTTCATTGCAAATAGTATCCGGAAACACTCCACCATTTTGGTTTGGAGGTTAAAGCTGAAAGCCTGCAATGACAAACTTTCCACAGGTTCGGCTAAAGGTACAGGTTGATCATGAAGTACATTGATACATTGAATCAAATAGCTATTCCTTATCTATTCCATCTATAAGACTGTCTAACTTACAGTCTTCCTGCAAATACTTTGCAGCTATCATTACTTGGTCATACACCAAGTTCAAAGGAATTTCTTTTCCCATCTGGTCCCTGTGGTCCCACTCGGGTTATATGATTTGGATCTAGCTTGGTGAAGCGTGTTTTCACCATGGCCCAGGCTTCTCGTGCGCCTTCACGGTAGGCGGATGTCTTTCATAGCTCAAACCGGCGTCGGGTACCTCCGAACAGGTTTGCCAAGCCCTCCTTACTTTCCGGAGGGGTCTCAGACGGCCATAATGCCTTGACCATGCTCATCATGGCTTTCTGGGCCCGAGCATGTACCACGGACAATTCCTTCAGCACGTCGCCTTGAAATTTGGATACTTCTGCCTCCAGTCGACCAGTTAACAGACCTGTAGAAACTAAGTCATGACGTTCCGAATTATGGACTGAACATGAGCCCTTTGGGTGGTTTTAAAAAGAGAGGAAAGAAGACATACCGAACATGCCGCCCTTCAGCTTCCCATTTTCTTTCTGCGCGTCCGATTACTGAGCCTTTAAGCTCTCTATCTCTTCAGATTATTTGTCTTTTTCCTCCTCGTGTTTTTCCCGGATGCGCTCATTGCGGCCTTTTTCATTTCCGCCAGTTCGGCGGTAACGAAATTTAGCTGCATCTGATTTATCTTCAGCTCCAGGGATAGCGCAACATTCTTCTCTTTGAGAACCTTTAGGTCATATCGATTCTTAAATTGGTTTGCCTCACCACTTCAAGGCTCAGGGGCTACTGGCATACGACTATCAAAATTGCATAAACTTTTACCTGTATATCATTTGAGAACAACTGAGTGACTCCGGCAAGCCCATCTCGAGCGGCTCGGATATATGCATCCACCGAGCTGAGTGCGGTAAACTCTTGCTCGGAAAAGGCCGGAGCACGCATGGCCTCTTTCAATTGATTGTGATTCATCATGCTTTCCACTTCGGAATTCATGACAGATACGTTGTCTGAATCCTCATGAGGCGGCAGAACTGGCATTGCATCAGCTCTCGTCCTAGTCGATGAATCCGGCACCAGATTGGCGGACATTTGGCTAACAGGGCATTTTCCCACCGTCTGCCGCATGTTTCTCCTGACATCAAGGATAAAAGGAGACTTTAAAAATCCGGACTCATACCCAGGCATGTATTAATGGACGTACCTCTTGGAAGGCTGCGAGGTTTCTGCAGCACTTCCAGTCCCCTTTCATTTTGAATGACTACCCTGCGTAGGGGCTGCTCTTGAGGAGGTACGGTCCACCGAGCACCGATCCTATTAAATGTCTGGATCATTATAATGGACAAAGGTGCAAGTAGGGTCTTCCTTTTAAAGAGTCCTCCGAATACTTACTATGGCGAAGGGATATAGGCGGGGATAGTCGGCGGTGATAGCCACTTCCGAGCCCTCAAGGCTTGCTTGATAAAATACCCCATCATCAAACTCTATGTATATATACGGATCCTCGCGAAAGCCAGGATCTCCATTGCGATTATGATCCTCTGGCTGTAGGGCAGGATAGTGACGTCCTCGGTCATCTTCCTCCATACTGTTTTAATAAATAACAAACTGGATTAGCATGCCGTGACAGCAATAAAGGCAGCACAGGCAATCAAAATCTTACCCATTCAATAGGATTGTACATGGAATAGCCTTCCCGGCAATTTAAGCGGAGGAAATATTCTTTTTCACCCTTATACAGATCGGCCAAGATTGTGGCCAGTTCGGCAGGGGTATCCGGACCCTTGCATCTGTAACGGGATGCGTCATCTTCTCTGTTGTAACACCATAAGGGAGTTACTCTGGAATTAAGAGGCTGGGCGCACCTCTTTATTGCGATAGCCATAACCTCGATTATCGAGAGCTTAGTATGGGCTAGCAATCTGACCTTGCTAACCAGCCTTTTTATTTCCGCACTGTCTTCCTCCTAGGGACTTCGGGGATGCCAGTTGAAGCGCTTCTTCAAAGGAGCGTTGGAAAATTCAGGAAGGCCGCGCCGAACTGGGTCCTGCAGTGGGACGTCATCCATATAGAACCATTCCGAAGCCCACAGTGAGTATACCTCTTTTGGAGTTCCTGTGAGGTATCCGGATCCGGCTATACGCCATACTTCGGCGCCCCCACTTCAAATATGGAGCCTCCTCGATGGCGGGGAATGAGGCAAAAGAACTTCCTCCATAGTCCAAAATGGGCCTCGATGCCTAAAAATAGTTCGCAGAGGGAAACGAAACCTGAGATGTGCAGAATCGAACCTGGGGTAAGGTTGTGCAGTTAGATGCCGTAAAATTCCAATAGGACCCTAAGAAAGGGATGGATTGGAAAGCCTAGGCCCCGCAATAGGAATGGGACGAAGCACACCCTCTCCTCCTTATTGGGGTTGGGGAAATTTTCAGCCATCACGTCATTGCCGATTGAGGCCATTCCTGCTCGTACGGAGACTAGATCTGCGAGGGAAAGGTAGCCCTGCGTCTAGAGCCGACTCAACTGAAGATGAGGCATTGAGCAACTATGCCAATCGCCCTCTGAGGGCCATGGAGGCGCGAAGAGGAGCCTGGAGCACTGGCCATGATGGAAGGCTTTTTTTGTAGCTAATCATGAGGACTTGTCTTTGCGCAATGTCAGATGGCATTTGGGCGTCTAATCTCCTTATATAGGAGCTGCCCGAGCATGGTGAGGGGCTTATTTGCAAAAAGTAATGGATTGTTTGTATTCACCCAACACATGGAAATCGAAGCGACAACAGGAGGGAATCATAAAGACAGAACATAGAGGTCTGAACCAGACTATCGTTGGTCCGAAGTATAATGAAGAACCCTCCTTGCAAAGCCGAAGACATAAGTCGGATACTACATCGTCATTGAAAGGCAAGTTCAGGGGCTACTGGGCCGGGCTGATGGGCTGTGAAGATAGAACGAAATATTATTCCCCTTTTTCGGATAGGACTCCTGGATGCGTGGAGGGCAAGATTGGAGTCCAGATGTATTGTTTCATTCCCTTGTAACCCGCCTCTGTGCCCCTCCAGTGTATATATAAATTGGAGGGTTTAGTCCATAGGGATCATCCGAATTCATACAGGCTAGAGATCTATAGGGTTTAGCCATTACGATCTCGAGGTAGATCAACTCTTGTAACCCCTATACTCATCAATGTCAATCAAGCAGGAAGTAGGGTTTTACCTCCATTAAGAGGGCCCAAACCTGGGTAAACATCGTGTCCCCTTTGTCTCCTGTTACCTTCGATCCTCAGACGCACAGTTCGGGACCCCCAACCCGAGATCGGCCGGTTTTGACACCGACAGATTGCATACCAAAGATGATTATATCTAGATCTATTCGTGTTTTATGCCTTGCTAGGGGCGTTAAACAATAGCGCTTGTTGGGAAGCAACCCAATTTTCTTTTTTCTTTTTTCTTTTTAGTTTTTTTTTTGCTTTAAATAGTTCATATAGCCTTTGTTTAGATGTGGTTTTGTGTTTTAATTAGCATTTGTGCCAATTAGGACCTTTGGGATAACTTACGGCGATAGTTGATTTGATCTTGCTGAAAAACAGAAACTTTTGCACTCAGTCCCAGAATTGTTAAAAATCACAGAAGCGTGATAAAATATTGATTACTTTTCAGAAGATTAATAAACAAATTTATTAGGTCGTCCTAATTTTTCAGAATTTCTGGAGTTACAGAAGTATTCAAAATATCCAGATTGCTACAGATTGTTCTGTTTTTGACAGATTCTGTTTTCTTTGAGTTGTTTGCTTATTTCGATGAATCTATGGCTAGTATCGGTGGTTACGAACCATGGAAAAGTTGTAATACAATAGATCTTACACGAATATAAATAAAGAATGAGTTCACAACAGTACCAAAAGTGGTGATTGATACGTCTCCAACGTATCTATAATTTTTTATTGTTCCATGCTATTATATTATCCATCTTGGATGTTTTATATGCATTTATATGCTGTTTTATATGATTTTTGGGACTAACCTATTAACCTAGAGCCCAGTGCCAGTTTCAGTTTTTTCCTTGTTTTTTAGTTTTACAGAAAAGGAATACCAAACAGAGTCCAATTGACGTGCCAATTTTTGATGATTTTTTATGGACCAAAAGAAGCCCCGGAGTAAAAGAGTTGGGCCAGAAGAGTACCGAGCCATCCACGAGGGTGGAGGGCGCGCCCTACCCCCTGGGCGCGTCGTCCTATATCATGGATGACTCGGAGACCCCCCCTGACGTGATACCGACGCCAAAAATTCCTATAAATAAAGAAAACCCCGGAAAGAAACCTAGATTGGGAGTTCCGCCGCCGCAAGCCTCTGTAGCCACGAAAAACCAATCGGGACCCTGTTTCGGCACCCTGCCGGAGGAGGAATCCCTCACCGGTCGCCATCTTCATCATCCTGGCGCTCTCCATGATGAGGAGGGAGTAGTTCACACTCGGGGCTGAGGGTATGTACCAGTAGCTATGTGTTTGATCTCTCTCTCTCTCACTCTCTCTCTCTCTCTCTCTCTCTCTCTCTCGTGTTCTTGATATGGTATGATCTTGATGTATCGCGAGCTTTGCTATTATATTTGGATCTTATGATGTTCTCCCCCTCTTCTCTCTTGTAATGGATTAAGTTTTCCCTTTCAAGTTATCTTGTCGGATTGAGTCTTTAAGTATTTGAGAACACTTGATGTATGTCTTGCATGTGCTTATCTATGGTCACAATGGGATATTCACGTGATCTACTTCATGTATGTTTTGGTGATCAACTTGCAGGTTCAGTGACCTTGTGAACTTATGCATAGGGGTTGGCACACGTTTTCGTCCTGACTCTCCGGTAGAAACTGTGGGGCACTCTTTGAAGTTCTTTGTGTTGGTTGAATAGATGAATCTGAGATTGTGTGATGCATATTGTATAACCATACCCACAGATACTTGAGGTGACATTGGAGTATCTAGGTGACATTAGGGTTTTGGTTGATTTGTGTCTTAAGGTGTTATTCTAGTATGAACTCTAGGGTAGATCCAACGGAAAGAATAGCTTCGTGTTATTTTACTATGAACTCTTGAATAGATCGATCAGAAAGGATAACTTTGAGGTGGTTTCGTACCCTACAATTATCTCTTCGTTTGTTCTCCGCTATTAGTGACTTTGGAGTAACTCTTTGTTGCATGTTGAGGGATTTTTATATGATCTAATTATGTTATCTTTGTTGAGAGAACTTGCACTAGAGAAAGTATGAACCCTAGGCCTTGTTTCGAAGCATTGCAATACCGTTTGTGCTCACTTTTATCATTAGTTACCTTGCTGTTTTTATGTTTTCAGATTACAAAAACCTATATCTGCCGTCCATATTGCACTTGTATCACCATCTCTTTGCCGAACTAGTGCACCTATACAATTTACCATTGTATTGGGTGTGTTGGGGACACAAGAGACTCTTTGTTATTTGGTTGTAGGGTTGTTTGAGAGAGACCATCTTCAACCTACGCCTCCCACGGATTGATAAACCTTACGTCATCCACTTGAGGGATATTTGCTACTGTCCTACAAACCTCTGCACTTGGAGGCCCAACAACGTCTACAAGAAGAAGGTTGCGTTGTACACATCAAGCTCTTTTCTGGCGCCGTTACCGGGTAGGCTAGGTAAGCGGCACTAACACCCTGCCAACCAAGCTCTTTTCTGGTGTCGTTGCCGGGGAGGTTAGTGCTTGAAGGTATATCTTTAGATCTTGCAATCGAATCTTTTTGTTTCTTGTTTTATCACTAGTTTATTTATAAAAGATAACTACAAAAAAATGGAATTGAGGGTGCCTCATATGCTTCATCTTTTTAATGTCTTTCGTGAGAATAAGGATTCCGCTAATTGTGCTCAAGTGCTAGAAGAAGAAGTCTATAGAATGTTTGGCACTAAATATTTGAATGATGAGCATGATTGCAATGTTGTTAGTATGAATTCCTTGAATATCCATGATGCTAATGATATGCAAAGCCACAAGCTTGGGGAAGCTATGTTTGATGAAGATGATATTTTTTGTCCCCCAAGTTTTGATGAGAAAATTTATTATGATGAAAGCATGTCTCCATGATGATTATATTGATGAAAGTGGATTTGGAGAGGTCATGACTTTATTTAGTGATGAGTCCACTATTTCGGAAGAGGTTCCAATTTATTATGAGAACAAAGTTGCGATCTATGATGATTATTCTGATGAAATGTATGCTATAAAGAAAAATGATAACCATGAAACTTGTCATTATGATTTTAATTTTCAATTGGATTATGCCTCACATGATAGTTATTTTGTTGAGTTTGCTCCCACTACTATTCATGAGAAGAAGTTTGCTTATGTCATGAGAAGAAGTTTGCGTATGTGGAGAGTAATACAATTTCTATGCTTGTAGATCATGAAAAGAATGCTTTATGTGATAGTTATATTGTTTAATTCATTCATGATACTACTGAAATTTATTATAAGGGAGAAATATATGCTTGTAGGAATTGCAATAATATCAATTTTGCTCTCTATGTGTTGAAAATCTTGAAGATTTGCTTGTTTTACCTTCCTATGCTAGTTGTTTCTTGTTCCCATAAGTTGTTTGATCACAAAATCCATATGCATAGGAAGTGGGTTAGACTTAAATGTGGTAGTCATATTCTTCAGATGCTCTCTGTGTGTTTCAATTCTTATCTTTTATGTGAGCATCATTGAAATCGTCTTGCCTAGCTAAAAAGGAAATAAAGAAAAGCGCTTGTTCGGAGACAACCCAGTATTTACCTTTACTATTTTTGTGTTTTCACATGATTATGCTACTGTAGTAATCATGTTTTATAGCTTTTGTTTCAATAAAGTGCCAAGTAAGACCTTTAGAATAGCTTACGGTGATAGTTGTGTTGATCCAGCTGAAAATCAGAAACTTTTGTGCCCAGTAAATTAGTTTTGATAATTCACAGAAACATGCTTTTGATCTGATTCTTTTTTCTATGGATTGGTACACAAATTTCTCAGGTTTTCCTAATTTGGTAGGATTTTTGGAGTTGTAGAAGTATTCGGGAGTTACAGATTACTACAGACTGTTCTGTTTTTTACGGATTCTGTTTAGCATGTGTTGTTTGCTTATTTTGATGTATCTATGAGTAGTATCGGAGGGTATGAACCATAGAAGTTGGAATACAGTAGATATTACACCAATAAAAATAAAGAGTGAGTTCACAACAGTACCTAAGTGGTGATTTATTTTCTTATACTAACGGAGCTTACGAGTTTTTTGTTGAGTTTTGTGTTGTGAAGTTTTCAAGTTTTGGGTAAAGATTCGATGGACTATGGAATAAGAAGTGGCAAGCGCCTAAGCTTGGGGATTCCCAAGGCACCCCAAGGTAATATTCAAGTATAACCGAGAGCCTAAGCTTGGGGATGCCCCGGAAGGCATCCCCTCTTTCGTCTTTGTTCATTGGTAACTTTACTTGGAGCTATATTTTATTCATCACATGATATGTGTTTTGCTTGGAGCGTCAATTTATTTTATTTTGCTTTGCTTTCTGTTTGAATAAAATCCCAAGATCGGAAATTCTTAAATGTTAGAAAGTCTTCACATAGTTGCATAATTATTCGACTACTCATTGATATTCACTTATATCTTTTAGAGTAGTTTGTCATTTGCTCTAGTGCTTCACTTATATCTTTTTAGAGCACGACGGTGGTTTTATTTTGAAGAAATACATGAACTCTCCTGATTCACTTATATTATTTTGAGAGTCTTTAGAACAACATGGTAATTTTATTTGGTTATGAATTTAGTCCTAATATGATAGGCATCCAAGAGGGATATAATAAAACTTTCATATAAAGTGCACTGAATACTATGAGAAGTTTGATTCTTTATGATTGTTTTGAGATATGAAGATGGTGATATTAGATTCATGCTAGTAGAGTAGTTGTGAATTTGAGAGATATTTGTGTTAAAGTTTGTGATTCCCATAGCATGCATGTATGGTGAACCGTTATGTAACGTAGTTGGAGCATGAGATATTTTTTGATTGTCTTCCTTATGAGTGGCGGTCGGGGACGAGCGATGGTCTTCTCCTACCAATCTACCCCCCTAGGAGCATGCGCGTAGTACTTCGTTTCGATGACTAATAGATTTTCTCAATAAGTATGAGAATTCTTTATGACTAATGTTGAGTCCATGGATTATACGCACTCTCACCCTTCCACCATTGCTAGCCTCTCTTGTACCACACAACTTTTGCCGGTACCATACACCCACCATATACCTTCCTCAAAACAGCCACCATACCTACCTATTATGGCATTTCCATAGCCATTTCGAGATATATTGCCATGCAACTTTCCACCGTTCCGTTTATTATGACACGCTTCATCATTGTCATATTGCTTTGCATGATCATGCAGTTGACATCGTATTTGTGGCAAAGCCACCATTCATAGTTTTTTCATACATGTCACTCTTGATTCATTGCACATCCCAGTACACCGCCGGAGGCACTCATATAGAGTCATATTTTGTTCTAAGTATCGAGTTGTAATTCTTGAGTTGTAAGTAAATAAAAGTGTGATGATCATCATTATTAGAGCATTGTCCCGTGTGAGGAAAAAAAAAGAGGCCAATGAAAAAAAAGAGGCCAAAGAAGCCAAACAAAAAAAGAGAGAGAAAAAAGAGAAGGGACAATGCTACTATCCTTTTTCCACACTTGTGCTTCAAAGTAGCACCATGATCTTCATGATAGAGAGTCTCTTATTTTATTACTTTCATATACTAGTGGGAATTTTCACTATAGAACTTGGCTTGTATATTCCAACGATGGGCTTCCTCAAATGCCCTAGGTCTTCATGAGCAAGGAAGTTGGATGCACACCCACTTAGTTTCTTTTTGAGATTTTATACACTTATAGCTCTAGTGCATCCGTTGCATGGAAATCCCTACTCACTCACATTGATATCTATTGATGGGCATCTCCATAGCCCGTTGATAGCCTAGTTGATGTGAGACTATCATCTCCCTCTTTTTGTCTTCTCCACAACCACCATATTCTCTTCCGCCATAGTGCTATGTCCATGGCTCATGCTCATGTATTGCGTGAAGATTGAAAAAGTTTGAGAACGTCAAAAGTATGAAACAATTGCTTGGCTTGTCATCGGGGTTGTGCATGATTTGAATATTTTGTGTGCTGAAGATGGAGCATAGCCAGACTATATGATTTTGTAGGGATAACTTGCTTTGGCCATGTTATTTTGAGAAGACATGATTGCTTTGTTAGTATGCTTGAAGTATTATTGTTTTCATGTCAATATTAAAGTTTTGTTTTGAATCTTATGGATCTGAATATTCTTGCCACAATAAAGAAGATTACATTGATAAATATGTTAGGTAGCATTCCACATTAAAAATTCTGTTTTTATCATTTACCTACTCGAGGACGAGCAGGAATTAAGCTTGGGGATGCTTGATACGTCTCACACGTATCTATAATTTTTGATTGTTCCATGATATTATATTATCCATCTTGGATGTTTTATATGCATTTATATGCTGTTTTATATGATTTTTTGGACTAACCTATTAACCTAGAGCCCAGTGCCAATTTCATTTTTTTCCTTGTTTTTGAGTTTTACAGAAAAGGAATACCAAACGGAGTCCAATTGACGTGCCAATTTGTGATGATTTTTTATGGACCAAAAGAAGCCCCAGGAGTAAAAGAGTTGGCCAGAAGAGTCCCGAGCCATCCACGAGGGTGGAGGGCACGCCCTACCCCCCTGGGCGCGCCCCCCTATCTTGTGGATGACTCGGAGACCCCCTGACGTCAGACCGACGCCAAAAATTCCTATAAATACATAAACCCCCAGAAAGAAACCTAGATCGGTAGTTCCGCCGCCGCAATCCTCTCTAGCCACCAAAAACCAATCGAGACCCTATTTTGGTACCCTGCCGGAGGGGGAATCCCTCACCGATGGCCATCTTCATCATCCCGGCGCTCTCCATGACGAGGAGAGAGTAGTTCACCCTCAGGGCTGAGGGTACGTGTCGGTGTCGAAACCGGCGGATCTCGGGTAGGGGGTCCTGAACTGTGCGTCTAAGGTCGATGGTAACAGGAGATAGGGGACACGATGTTTACCCAGGTTCGGGTCCTCTCTATGGAGGTAATACCCTACTTCCTGCTTCATTGATCTTGATGAATATGGGTATTACAAGAGTTGATCTACCACGAGATCGTAATGGCTAAAACCCTATAAGTCTAGCATGTATGATTATGATTGCTTCTACGGACTAAACCCTTCGGTTTATATAGACACCGGAGGGGACTAGTGTCGGTGTCAAAACCGGCAGATCTCGGGTATGGTGTCCCGGACTATGCGTCTAGGATCGATGGTAACAGGAGACGGAGACACAATGTTTACCCAGGTTCGGGCCCTCTCTATGGAGGTAATACCCTACTTCCTGCTTGATTGATCTTGATGAATATGAGTATTACAAGAGTTGATCGACCACGAGATCGTAATGGCTAAACCCTAGAAGTCTAGCCTGTATGACTATGGTAATGTGTCTATCCTTTCCGGACTAACCCCTCCGGTTTATATAGACACCGGTGGGATCTAGGGTTTACATGGAGTCGGTTACATAAGAAGGAATCTTCATAGCTGGTCGCCAAGCTTGCCTTCCACGCCAAGGAGAGTCCAATCCTGACATGAGTATGATCTTCGGTCTTTATGTCTTCACAACCCATCAGTCCGGCCCATAGATAATAGGCCGGACGTCCGAGGATCCCTTAATCCGGGAATCCCACGGTAGCCCCTGAACCTGGCTTTCAATGACGAGGAGTCCGGTGCGCAGATTGTATTCGGCATTGCAAGGCGGTTTCTACTTTCTCCGAACTCCAAGATAGTCTTCGGACGCGATGATTGTATCCGGACCTGTTACACACACCATACACAACCGCAGAGAGAATACAATATTTGCACGAATCTAATCTATTGGCAGCTTCTTTTCAACACGACATCACGTCTGTCCGGTCATAATTTCGATCTGTTTTTCTTCTGCCATCCCACGCTTCGAGACGAGGTTGCTATTGGCTCGTCTTGTCGAAGCAGAGATCGTGTCCCCTTATTGCGGTATTCTCATCAATGCGGGCATGGGTAACTCAACTATGCCGTTTATACAGCCCTTGGGAATAGGGGAATCCTAAGGCGAGCGAGGAGGCGTTTAATATTTGCTGCCTTTATAAGGGGATAAGGATTCCCTCTTCCTCTTCTCACGCTCTCTCTCTGTCTCCGCCTTTCCGATCTCGAGCTCCAGCGCCCAAGTTCTCATCTCCTTTCCACTCAAGCAACCATGTCCGGATCCGGCGGTCAGGGAAAGTGGATGGTCTCCTCCGTCAAGGAGGAGGACATTACTGAGCTTCGGGCGGCCGGATATTTGGCGAAGGAGATCGCCCATCGTCTGCCGGCCGAGGGACAAGTCGTCCCCATGCCTGAGCCCACGGAGAGGGTAGTATTCATCCCCCATTTCTTCCGCGGGCTAGGGCTTCCACTCCACCCCTTCGTCCACGGGCTGGTGTACTATTACGGGATAGATTTCCATGATCTGTCCCCGAATTCCTTCCTCAACATCTCGCCGTTTATCGTCGTGTGCGAGGCCTTCCTCTGCATCCACCCCCACTTCGGGCTGTGGCTCAAAATCTTCAACATGAAGCTGAAGGTGGTGGACGGCCAGCACGCGGAGTGCGGTGGAGCCATGGTGAGCAAGCTGCCCAACGTCTCCTGGCCGAACGGTACTTTTGTGGAGACAGTGAAGGAGTAGCAAAGACAATGGTTCTACATCACATAACCCCGCGGCACCACCAGGGCCGCGGCTGCCGAATTCTGCTCCGATTCTCCCATGTGGCTCACCTCTTGGGTCGAGAAGAGTCCGGACTAGTGTTCGTCTTATGAGCTGATAGCGTTGCAGACGCGCATCCAGAGCATGATAGCCAAGGACGTCAAGCTCGTCGACGTGATCCATGTGATGCTAGTTTGCTGGATTCTTCCATGCCAGCACAGAGGACGGCCTCTGTGGAATTTCAACCCGAAGAAGCACCGGACCCTGGTGAGGCTCTTCGGGACCACCCATGAAGATGCCTGGAGGTTGCTCTTTAAGGGCAACGAGAAACCGCCGGCCACGGATTCAGATCGTGGTCACAACTGTAAACACCCCGCCAACGAGGTATGTTACTTTTGACGTGTCCCCAACTTAAATGTTTCGAGGATGATGTCTGAGATTTTAGTATTACTCCCTCGGGACTGGGTGGAGAAGGCGAAGCGGATCCAGTGTCTGGCTCGCTGCCCGAAGAACCGGTCATCCCACACCCAGCGAAGATGCTGGTGCCGACGCCATACAAGGCGCCGGAGAAGAAGGCCAAGAAGAAGGCCAAGGGGGCCAAGAGTGGCCCCCGTCGCAAGGGCACTTCGGACGCGACATCCGAAGACGACGAGGCCCATTCCTCTGTCCCTGAGGACAATGACGAGGAAGAGGAAGAGGAGGAGGAGGAGAACAACCCTCCTCCTGAGGAGAAGAAGAAAAAGAGGGCGGCCTCGGCCTCCTGAGGACAATACCGCGTGGGACGTTGACAGTAGTCCGGAACGACGCCCCCGCACTAAGCCCCAGGCCACATCGTAAGTGACATGGCTTATTTATGCGCACATCCAGCCCTTTCTCTTCATTATAACACGGTTAACTACACTATTGCAGTCTGGCCCGTGACCTTATCCACCGATCCTCATCTGGAGGTTCATTTGCTCCATCGGAGATGGCGAGCATGTCGCCACTGCCTGCTTACTCCCCCGGGGCCAGGGATGACATCAAAGTGCTGTCCTGGAAGACCACTCCGAAAGGAGGAGCCCAGGATGTTGTCTGAGAGGCGCCACAAGGCGAGGCCTCCACTGCCGGACACATGGGGGAGCCAATCCCCATGGAGAGTGGCAGAGAGGGCCGTATCTAGTTCGGCCCTCATCCAAATATGATTCCGGAGACCCATATGGCTCCGGAGTCGGGCGAACAGCCCCCTTTCAAGGAGGGGGTGCGCCACCTCCACCGGTGGCCCCTGTCCATCAAGGAGCACCGGATAACCTGATGGGGGCGCTACGAAGCGCCTCCGTCGTGGACGAGCACCGTGTCCTCATGGGTGCGGTGATCAAGAAGGTTCGGTCCACCAAGAGCGGATTGAATGAAGCCTGCAGCAGCCTGTTAACAAGTTTCGAGGTAAGAAAGAGAAAAACCCCATGTATTCCATAGCCCCTGAGGCGTTGTCCGGTGTTCGACGAGAAGAACCGGACAGAGGATCAATCCTTAATTATAAGAGGCTTACTGAATATGTATCGATAAGCAGGCGTCCCTGTTCGCCGCGACCATGCATGCTGCCGAGGTCTCCGAACTGGAGAGGAGGCTGGAGCGGACCGAGAACGAGCTCGGCGAGGTTAGAATTCGGCTCCAGGAGAAGCAAGGTGAGGAACGACCTGCTATATGTTCGGGAAAGAATAAGCGTTGTATATTGACAGTGGTATTGTGATACGTGCAGAAGCCGCGACCGAGGTCGAGGCCCTGAGGAAGGCCCTGCGCGAGGCCGAGGAGAAGGCTGTCCAGCAGCAAGCCGCCCATAAGAAGCTAAAGGCCCGGGTCAAAGAAGTCCAGCAGGAGCTCCAGGATGCGGTTAACAAATGTGAGACATTAGAGAATGATGCGTCGGCTCAAGGGGCCGAGCTCACCAAGGCTCGTCAGAGCGCGGAGACCGCACGGAATGATGCCCAGGCCGCCCTCCAGGAGATCCAGGAGGCCAAGAAGATCACGGTGGGTAAGGCTTTTAAGATGCAAAGCAAGTATGTGGAGAAGCAGTACCTTTTACTAACCCAGGTTCAGAGTTCCCCAGGGGCTTTTGCTGATCTACCACGCAGTGTATCGGACGCCGTGGAGTTCTATCAAGCCGAAGGAGGGGGTTCCACGGAGAAGCTCTTCTGGTCGCAATATGCGGTGTCAAAGCCTCCCGTGTCCTTCACCGATCAGCTGAAATAGCTGGTGGAGCTGCACAAGGTGGCTGAATTAGCCATGAAGGATTTGACAATCCGGCTATGGCCAGCCGAAGCTATGCCTGGCAGCTACTTCGGACTCGTGAAGCGGATGGTGAACGCCTGTCCTCGGTTGGACGTCATCAAGTGCTCCGCCTGCATTGAAGGTGCCCGTATGGCCTTCACTTGCTGCAAGATGTGGTGGGCGAATATGAACTCTGTTGAAGTTGCCAGCGGGCCGCCGGAGGGCAAGGAGCACCGCACACCCGAGCGATATTTCGCGGATGCCGTAGAGGGGTCTCGACTTGTAGCGGCGCAATGTTCGCAGGACATTGTATTTGAATAAATGTATTCATGTTGCCTTTGCCTTGTATTATGGGTACAAAGCCGATTTTTGTAAAGTAATTTTATTATGCTTTGAATTGTTTCCTCCTGTGCGGCCGTGTTGCATGTAATCTAAGGATTAGCCAGTCGTCGGCTTCTGCCCTCACGTAGGTAGTACGGAGGTGTTTGGGATGGAATCTAAACAATCTTGATCCAATTACATGGTCCTTGAAGGACTTGTTTAGTGCAACGAACAAGGAAATCAGACTTTACGGCCTGAACACCCTCACTTAGCCATAGGAGTTTTATAATAAAGCATGGGCGCAACCCCTGGTTTAAACAAGAGTACTGTCAGCATCTGATCGGGAAGTGCCGATCTCTCGCCTAACGCGGAAAAAATCTCCAACGATTTGTAACCCTCGAGTAGCTGACTGGCTCTCGCCATATCATGACAGTCAGTTTTCGGCTTTCTCTACTGAGGTGCTCATCTGGTCAAGGCCAGGGCACAATCGCAGTAGTTCTCCCTTTACTACCCTAGCCGATAGAACGGAACAAAGGGTAGCAAGCACAGGAGCCAGGCAACCCAACTATTGACCAAAGACATAATTCGGAGCCAATGCATATAATGCTAAATTCGGGGTGCCGAACTTACATATAAGAAGTGTTCGAACTGTGCTGCCGTATTGTGGGGCGACAGGTAGCCCCTGGCGAATATGAAACGTACAAAAGAGTGTCGATGCAGCAAATAAGTAGATCAAAATAAAACGAAGTAAGAAGCGGAAACCACAGCAAGTGGGCTACGAACCATTTTTATTATAACTTGATGGATATGTCAAGGCGTATCTTGTACAGATGGTGCAGAAGTATCCGGGCTATTTAACATGCCGGAATCAATAGGGCGCAGCGTGCGGGTCCTGAGAAATAAGTATGAATACCGTCAAGAAGAACCTATAAAGGTTACCCTACACATCTGTGCTGCTTGTCTCCGTTGTATGCCTATCTTTCTAAAGGACTTGCGATCAGGCCCGCGGAAAAAGGTACCTGAAACAAGAAAGAGAAGTAAAAGTATGTGTGTCCGGGATCGGTCTGGCCGAAGTGTAGACCCCGGGTTATCTTGTGCCACCGTCGATGTCCATGGAATTTTGAGTGCGTAATTGTGTACGCGTGGTACGGATGCCACGACCTCATTGGGACTGGGATGGAGGCCGAATTGCTAGTCGAGCTCTTGACGAGCCGCGCTGTCCTGTTGCAGTGTAGTCCAGAACCTCTTAGTGATGTCCGAGGGCTCGACAACCATACTATGGTGCTGCTTGAGAAGGCCGCTCAGTACTTCTGCTGCTAGGGCGGCGGTGTGCTCCTCTGTTTGGAGGGAGCGTTCTGTATTGCCATTGATATTATTACGCCACATGGACCGGGCATCTTGAGCTTGAGATAAGCATAGTGTGGCACCGCGTTAAATCTAGCAAACGCGGTTCGTTCGAGCAGTGTGTGGTAGCCGCTGCGGAAGGGGACGATATTGAAGATTAACTCTTCGCTTCGGAAGTTGTTCGGAGAACCGAAGACCACCTCCAGCGTGATTGAGCCCGTACAGTGGGCCTCTACGCCTGGTATGACTCCTTTAAAGGTACTCTTTGTTTGTTTGATTCATGCGGGATTAATGCCCATCTTCCGTACTGTATCTTGGTACAGCAGGTTGAGGCTTCTTCCACCATCCATCAAGACTCGTGTTAGGTAGAATCCGTCGATGATTGGGTCAAGGACCAGTGCGGCCGAACCACCATGGCGGATACTAGTTGGATGATCTCGACGATCGAAGGTGATCGGAAATGACGACCACGGATTGAACTTTGGGGCGACATGCTCTACCGTGTAGACGTCCCTGAGTGCCCGTTTGCGCTCCTTTCTGGGGATGTGCGTGGCGTATATCATGTTCACCGTTTTGACTTGGGGGGGGGGGGGGGATTTCTTCTGCCCCCCCGGTGTTCGGCTGCCGGGGCTCTTCATCCTTGTCCTCACTTTGTGATCACTTTTCTTTGTTTTCGGCATTTAAGTTGCCAGCCTGCTTGAAGACCCAACAATCCCTGTTGGTATGATTGGCTTGCTTATCCCGGGTGCCGTGAATTTGGCATGGACGGTCGAGTATGCGGTCCAGGCTGGAAGGTCCTTCGTTGTTTCTTTTGTAAGGCTTCTTCCGTTGGACTTGGAGCCACTGAATCCGGCGTTGACTGTGGTGTCATCGGTGTTGTCGCCATTGCTTTGGCGTTTGTGTCTATTGCGCCGGAGCTTGCTAGTGCTGTTCTTGGCCTCAGTGGGGCCTGCCTCGCTGGCTGTGTTTTTGCTATGAGCCAGCCAGCTGTCCTCACCTGCGCAAAAGCGGGTCATGAGTGTCGTAAGGGCTGCCATAGACTCCGGTTTTTCTTGGCGAAGGTGGCATGCTAGCCATTCGTCACGGATGTTGTGTTTGAAGGCTGCTAGGGCCTCGGCATCCGGACAGTCAACGATCTGGTTCTTATTGGTTAGGAACCTAGTCCAGAATTTTCTGTCTGATTCTCCAGGTTGTTGAACTATGTGGCTTAGTTCATCGGCATCTGGTGGCCAGATATAAGTTCCTTGGAAGTTATCAAGGAAAGCCTTTTCCAAGTCCTCCCAGCTGCCGATGGAATTCTCAGGCAGGCCATTTAACCAGTGTCGAGCTGGTCATTTGAGCTTTAATGGGAGGTATTTGATGGCGTGGAGGTCATCTCCTCGGGGCATGTGGATGTGGAGAATAAAATCTTCGATCCACTATGCTGGATCGGTTGTGCTGTCATATGATTCGATATTGACAGGCTTGAACCCCTCGGGGAATTCATGATCCAGTACTTCATCTGTGAAGCAGAGAGGGTGTGCCGCACCTCTGTATCGGGCCACATCACGGCGTAGCTCTAATGGAGTCCGCCTGCGGCATTCGGCCCGGGCATAGTTAGGTTTGTCATGTCCGAATAGGTAGCCGTCGTCGTGCCTCGAGGCACGTCCTCACGATCCGTAGATCGATCTTGTATGTCCTGTTCTACTGTCCAGGGTTTGCCGGAGGTCATACGTGTGACCCCGAACTCTTCCGTCTCTATTTTTTCGGGGCGGTGGGGCCGGCTGCTGTTCGGCCTGAGTTGTCGCTTTATCCCGACCGCGGGGTGGCCGGTCGGCCGCCCTGTCTCGACCACGTGGCGGTCGTTCCGCGTTACGCAAGGGAGATATGTGTTCCAGCGCCTCCTCATCGAATTGAGGTAGCAGTCTGCATTTCAGATAGCTCTTGGCTGGGCGCTTGAGGTCGTATTCTTCAGCTGTCAGGACAATGGTCCACCTGTCGACGAGCAGATCTTGTTTGGCTTGAAGCTGTTGTTGTTTCTTTTTCAGGCTCCTTGCAGTGGCTATGAGCTGAATCTTAAAGTGCTCCTGCTCCAAAGGATCCTCACGCACGATGAAGTCTTCGTTGCCGAGGCTTGTCTCCTCCTCGGAGGGTGGACGATAACTATCGTCCTCCGAGTCAGCTTCTCTGGCCTATTCATCAGGGTTGTCTTGCCTGTTGCCGTGTTCCTCCTGTTCGGATGCAGCTCCGACAGGGTCTTCATTGTTTTTGGCGTCGCCTGGAGTACTATTTTCTCCGGTGCTAGTGTTGCCGTCCTTTGAGCGACGAGGCTTAGAACGACGCTTGGGGCGTCGGCGCTTGGACTGCGTCTCAGAGGTTTTATTCACATCTGGCTCTTCTTTGTCGTCGCCAGATCCTTTGGGTGTATCAACCATGTACACGTCGTAAGAAGAGGTAGCCGTCCAACGTCCGGTGAATGGCGGGTCTTGGCCTTGCTCCTTATCGGCATCGTCGTCCATATCGTCGTTGTCTTCGGAGCCATAGTCAAGCACGTCGGTTAAGTCATCGACAGTGGCTATGAAGTGGGTGGCGGGTGGGAGGCAAAATTCCTCGTCATCTGTCTCTAGCTCGAACCGGAGATAGTTTGACTGTGAGTCCTTCTCCAAGGACAAATTCTTTAAAGATTTTAGCACGTCACCCAAAGGCGAGTGCTGGAAAACATCAGTGGTGCTAAACTCGAAGATCGATAACCGATCTAGCTCGGTGTCCGCAGGCGTACATAGTCTGGAACTTATAGCCAGAGACAAGTCCGAAGTTCCGTTAAAGCGAATATTGCAGGGCGTTGAGTCCGTGTGCAGCTCCAACACTGCGGACTCTGCGGCCTCAGATGGCACGATCTGCTTTGGTTCTAAGGCCGTTGCAGCAGCATGAACCATCTCCTGGGTGTGATCCGATGACAGATTTAAGTCACGTTCATCGGGGTGAGGGGGAGCGATCGTCGCTGGCTCAAATCCTTTGAAGATCAAGTCTCCACGGATATCCGCGACGTAGTCCAAGCTTCCGAATCTGACCTAATGGCCAGGGGCGTAGCTATCGATCTGCTCCAGATGGCCAAGTGAGTTGGCCCGCAGTACGAAGCCACCGAATATGAAGATCCGTCCGAGGAGGAAGGTTTCTCCCTGGGTAGCGTCATTACTGACGGTTGAAGGGGCCATCGTGCCCTTTGCTGACGGCACAGTGGAACTCTCAATGAAAGCACCAATGTCGGTGTCAAAACCGGCGGATCTTAGGCAGGGGGCCCCGAGTTGTGCGTCTAGGATCGATGGTAACAAGGACGGGGGACACAATGTTTACCCAGATTCGGGCCCTCTCTATGGAGGTAATAACCTACTTCCTACTTGATTGATCTTGATGAATATGAGTATTACAAGAGTTGATCTACCACGAGATCGTAATGGCTAAACACTAGAAGTCTAGCCTGTATGACTAAGGTAATGTGTCTATCTGTTCCGGACTAACCCCTCCGGTTTATATAGACACCGGGGGGGGGGGGAGATCTAGGGTTTACATGGAGTCGGTTACATAAGAAGGAATCTTCATAGTTGGTCGCCAAGCTTGCCTTCCACGCCAAGGAGAGTCCAATCCGGACACGAGTATGGTCTTCGGTATTTATGTCATCACAGCCCATCAGTCCGGCCCATAGATAATAGGCCGGACGTCCGAGGACCCCTTAATCCAGGGCTCCCTCAACTAGGGTTGTGCAAAGTCGGTTACAGAGAAAGGAATCTTCATATCTGAACACCAGGCTTGCCATCCACACCTAGGAGAGTCCCATCCGGACACGGGAGAGAGTCTTCTATCTTGTATCTTCACGGCCGATCAATCCGGCCCATGTCCAACAGGTTGGATGCCCGAGGACCCCTTAATCCAAGACTCCCTCAGTAGCCCCTGAACCAGGCTTCAATGACGAGGTGTCCGCTGCGCAGATTGTCTTCGCCATTGCAAGGCGGGTTCCTCCTCCGATCACTTCAAAGCATCTGACTTAAAGAGCTGTATTCGGCCTTCCATTTAATGTCGCACCCATCGGCTTCTGTGCCTCCACACCTTCTGCTTCCACGTGTCGAGCGAATACGAGAGGTCGGGGTATTTTTTGCACATAACTCCCCGGCCACGTAAGAAAGGCCTCCATTTAAAGGGATTGGATCTCAGATCCATTCCACACCCAGCGGAAAATCCTCAGGGTCTTGCCTGGGGAAACCATTCAACATGGCTAGCATCCCCAGTTCTTCCTCCCGCCCTCACGGCTCCGAAAAAGGCAATCGGGAGAGATGTTCTGTATCCCATGAGCAGTTGGTTAAGCTCCAAACACAGGGATTCCTTCCCCCCGCGGATCCGGTCCCTGTTCGAGCAGGATTGACCTTCTTCACAGGCGAAGTTCTGGCAGAAAATTTCCCCAATCCAACCAGGGGGAACGGGTGTGCTTCTTATCTTACTTGTTGGGAGGCGTCAGGTTTCCAATCCACCCTTTCCTCGTGGACTCCTGGAGTATTACGGCATCCAACTACACAACCTCACGCCGGCCTCTATCCTGCACATCGCAGGTTTTGTTGCCCTTTGCGAGCTTTTCCTAGGCTGTGAAGCCCACTTTTATTTGTGGAGTAAGCTATTCTGCCTCGTCCCTCGCAACCAAGAGGGGTTGATATTTGAGGTGGGTGGTGCCAAAGTATGGCGCGTAGCGGGGATCGGATACCTGTCCGGCACGCCGAAGAAGGCGCCCAAAGAATGGCCCTCAGAATGGTTATATATTGAGGACGTCGCTCTCCCCGACCCAGTTCGAATGGGTCTTCCCGAATTTTCAAATGCTCCGTTGAAGAAACGCCACAGCTGGTGCCCTCGGAGACTCGAGGAGGAAGATAGCGCAGAAGTCCGTCAATTGATGGGCAAGATAAGGACACTTGCCCATTCCATATTATCAATAATCGAGGTAATGGCGACTTCCATAGTGTGGGGGGTCCAGCCACTCCAATACAGAGGGCTTCCCATGTGGCACTATAATGGGGAAGATGACGCCTCACACTGCGGTCGGAAGGGTCCGTACACCCCTGCCGCTTTCGTCAAAATATTGGCCGAACTGTACAAAGGGGAGAAAGAGGAGTTCACTTGTCTTAAATGTCGAGATGGATTTTCCATGTACTACCCTCCTAGCTGGATGAGTTCTAATCCCACCACTTTACTCAATCCTCTCCCTGAGTCACTTTTAATGGACATTAACCCATCCATTTGTAACAGGATTGGCGGAAGGTTACCGAGGGGATCCATAGCCCCGCCCCACAGCTAGAGGATCACAGCCGGGACCTTCACCCCGGATTTGAAGAGGATCCAGACGTATTTGTGGAGCTTGAGGATGGAGTATTCTACCAGGCGAGGTATGAAGGCACGGAAGTGGCCATCATCGCCGACTATGCCGGCCTCCTCCCTACCTCGCATGTAAGTAATCAAGAGACACCTTCTTCGAAAGAGCTTCCTCATTACACCTCACCCACCGCACTATTTCGTGCTCCAAAGGGGAGGCGCCCAACGCCTCAACGTGCACCAGAGGCATCTCCTAGGACAGTGGCGCCCGCGCCGAGCAAATCTTCAAAGAGGAAGGTGAACGACAACACGGCAGAACCTTCATCAAAGAGGTATGGTTTTTTAATCATGCCCCTGGGAGTCACATCAGGAAAAGCGTTCGCCGGACTATGTCCAGGGATCCTGGCCGCGGCGCCTCCAAAAGTCAGGTTCCAGACCCTGCCTTAAAGGCAAGGGCTGATATGAGAGTGATGCCGGATTGTCCTTCGGTAGAGGATACGGATGATGTATCCGTCACAAACACTGAAGTGGAAAGCGCCATGAATCATCGGCGCCGGTGGGCCGCTCTCACGACCCCGGCTTTACAAATGAGGCATTTGTGGCGACCGAATGCTCCGGGTGCTAATCCCAAGAAAAATGGTCCTTGTGCTTATCAACCCCAGGATAACTGTTAGCTGATAAGGCACTAACTTGATACAGAAAATCCAAGCAAAAAAAATACAATAAGTGTAGCACAAGACCATTCTGGCCTGTGAGTACAACAAATGGTTTCTAGTGGTTGATGGCGGAAGCGGGTTGAAAATCATCAGTGTCTATGGGACTCCATTTCCCACAGGAACAGCTGACCAGGTTAACTCCTATCTCCGCGTGGCTAAAATCACCGTTGCCTAGGTTCTGGGACAGTCACCGCAACGCTCCTCTCCAAGCATGAAATCTGGCCAAGACAATAGCCAGGGACAAGCCAGTGAGTACTTTGAATGTACTCGCAAACACAATGAACACAGGCATGATTTAATAAAGATGTGCTGAAATATATTATGCTCAAAACGTTAGTCACATGAGATAAGTAAAACTCTGCTGCGTGCAAGCATGTTATTTATGGATATGCAATAATATGGTAGTATAAAAACCATGAAGTAAATAACACAAAAGAAATGCCACAATCAAGGCCCGAGCGACACCGCATAGAGGGCTTATAAATAAACAAGAACAATGCATGATCAAGGCGTCGAGCGACACCGCATAAAGGGCTTTAAAAGAAATGCCACATTAAATGCGTCGAGCGACACCGCATAAAGGGCTTTAAAAGAAATGCTACAGTCGAAGGCGTCGAGCGACACCGCATAAAGGGCTTTAAAAGAAATGCCACGATCAAGGCGTCGAGCGACACCGCATAAAGGGCTTTAAAAGAAATGCCACGATCAAGGCGTCGAGCGACACCGCATAAAGGGCTTTAAAAGAAATGCTACGATCGAGGCGTCGAGCGACACCGCATAAAGGGCTTTAAAAGAAATGCCACAGTCGGGCGTCTGAGCGACACCGCATAAAGGGCTTTTAAAAGAAATGCCACAATGAATATCCAGGAGGTAGAACCATCCCAGGGATATTCAGTAATACCAATAAAATCATGGGTTAGTCAACAATAATAATAATAGTAATAATCTTCACAATCCACAAGTTGTGAAATTCAATTCTGGTTTAACAGTTTCACCCCCGAAGACCGACACTTGACCCATCCCAGACTGTAATCCTTAACCATGGACACGGCTATTCGAATAGGTTTATCTCTGCAGAGGATGTACTCTTTACCCGTGAGTAACGGATTTCTTTAGTCCATCGAGACTAATTCCGTCTACGGCCTTTTTGTTGAAAACACACCTAACTTGCACACACTAGCTTAACTCACATGTGTCTGGAATCACCCATGACACCTGTTAAGCAAAACTCTAAGTGGGGAGGCCACAACCTCGACGTAACATGGGATCACAAAATTTTTACCGATCGCAAACTGGGGAGCTACCCCCTTTCGGCTACAACCGAAACACCCATGCTCCCGGACCCGGTGGCATGACTATCGGATGCCTCCAGTATCTTCCACCATGGCCTCTCTGTACGGTGTGTGCTAGAAAAGGGTTGACAACTTATCGAACCGCACCCTACTTGGTGTAGGGACGAGTGGTAGTCTGAAGCAAGTATGGGGTTATCGCACAAGACTCGATCTACGGTCGACTCAGAGGTGGTAATATTTCCGGCATGTTTAGCATAACAATGCATATATCTCAAACAACAGATGGAAACATCACGCGACATCCCCTCATGTCATATCGAACACGATCGTCTCGACGGAGGACTAGGGGCAAGCCCGTGTCTACCAAGACAGAGGCCTTCCCGTCTTTCCTTCTAGTATGCATGAAAGTCGTATGACGGTGATTTCCATCACAAATCATGTCAACTTCATTAGCATAAACTTATTAATATGCACCCATGAATAGGATCACATCCTCACATAAAATGACGCATGTATGTGTCGGGGTGGTGTTGCCACGGTGCTATGCAACACATACAAAATTTCACCAGGGTTCAGAATGCTTGCCTTCAGGTCATGAGAAGGAAGGGTGCATCCAAATCATCATGAAATATTCAAAAACCCTATTTAAAAATAATATGTTTGAATTAACACATAAAATAAAAACAGCACAAAAAGTTGTTTTGAAATTTTTTCAAATAAATCTTAAAATAAACTAGACAATATTTGAGAGAGGTAGCAAAAAGAATCAGTTCATTTGGAGTTGTTTTCAAAAAGATACAGCTGGTCAAAGTTTGGTCAAAATCTGATATTTAAAAAAAGGGCCATTCGCATTTCTGTCCCTAACTCGAACCCACTACTCAGATTTACCCCTAATTTCAAAGTGTGCTCAAATTTGCCCCTCTGCCGTTATGTGACCTTATAGAAATGCCCTTCCGTGCCGTCTCCGTTAGGTCAAAGGCCTTTGACCGTCTATCAGACGTTTCCTGGACATTTTGCCCCTACCTCCATGTGTCACTTACATGTGGGACCCACCGAGAGGAAAAATAAAAAAAATACTCTCCTATTCTAAGTCAAGCTAGTCAACATTGACTAGGTCAACAAAGTACATGTGCCCACATGTCAGGGCCTCATTATTTATTTATTACTATGATAATTAGCTTTGCTTTTTAGCACACCCGCAAAAAAACATGTCAGGGCCTGGATATTTAGCACTATTAATTATGGAGGGCCCACAAGTCATACTAACAGGTGATAATTACCTGACCTATCAGGCACACTTGGCCGTACCTCATCCCGGCGATTTCACCGTCGGCGACCACAAATCACAACTGAGGCACATCGGGTTCGCTCTACACAGGACGGTTGGACGCACTGCTAGCACCTACGCGTAGCTGGAGACTAGGCCCATCTATTGGTGGTGGAGTTGGTCCAAATGGTCGCCGGAATCGGGGACGGCGACGAGCGGAGCGGCGGCTGAGCTACAGTTTGGTCGTGCGCATTGCCGTGTGATGAAAACGAGCGAACTACGCGTCTTGGTGGCTTCCAATGGCCTTCGGGATCACTCTGTAACAACACAAGGGCACTGGGGGCTTGACATCGATTCGTGCAACGGCCATGGCGGCTAGCGGCGCTCAGGCTTGTGGGGATGCAGCTAGCGGAAGAAATCGACGGGCTTAAACACAAGGGGGGAGCAGGAGCGCACAACGATCTCGCCGGAATGAACAGAAGGCTCGGGGAAGATCAGACGACGGTGAATCTAGGCCGGTGGCCGACGGGCAGAGGCGGCCGAGATTCCTTCGATGGCGGAGTTGTAGGGCACCCGAGGTCATGATCCACGATGTGGTGATGCTATGCTTGACGGCGGGCCTCGGAGACATGCCGGTGCGGCTTCTCTGTGCCGTTGTCCACGAGAACGGCGGTGCTCGGGTGAGCGTGCGGGCGACATGCCATCGGGAGAGGAAGACGATGGCCAGCCAGAGAGCTGGGCTGACTGGGCCGTCCCTGGCCAAAAGGTAACTGCGCCCTGTCTCTTCTCTTTTTAATTTTTTTTCAGGGGCAAAACTGTCCATCAAACGTCTAGAAAACGGTCAAAGGCCTTTGACCTAACGGAAACGGCACGGAAGGGCATTTCTATAAGGTCACCTAACGGTAGAGGGACAAATTTGAGCACACTTCGAAATTAAGGGTAAATCTGAGTAGTGGGTTCGAGTTAGGGACACAAATGTAAAAGACCCTTAAAAAAATATAAACAGAAAGAAAATGTTTCGAAATATACATACACGTCGAAGGCGCATTTTGAAAATGCGCTTCCACTTATCCAGCGTGGACTGCGCCTGAGTCACAGCTAGTGGGTCGAGGGGGCCCCACTGGTCAGGTTTGACCAGTCTCCTACCCTCTCTTTCCTCTAGCCGAACGGAGGCGGGAACTCCGGCGATCTTCGCCGGCGTTAGGCGGCTCCTCGAGGGCATCCGAGTGCGGGGATGGATCAGCCACTCCTAGGCAGTCCTCCCGGTGGTCGTAGGATAGCCGGGGGTGGAGGAAGTCGCCGGCGGCGAGCTCCGCGGCGGAGGGGGCATTCGGGTGGATAGTGAGTTTGGGGCTGCGGTGGTCTCCGGCAAAAATTGAGCGAGCGGTTGTGCTCGTGAGAGGAAGGGAGAGTTCTTGGTGGAGAGAGTGGAGAGGGAGAGGCACTGGTGGTGATGGAATCGGCCTGGGCTTGGCGGCGACCGTACCGGCCGGACTCGGGGAAGAAGGCCTTCCCTTGCTCGACAGCTGGCCAAGGCAACACTAGGAGGATCAAATGAGGTTGCTCGAGGACTCGGTTGAGCTCTGGGGTCCTTATATACGCGGTGGAGGTTGGTTCTGGGGCGGCCGGTGATAAGGACGACGACGAACCGCCTCCCTGTAGCTTGGGCGACGTGGCGGCGACGAGCGCTAGCGGACGAGGCTGCGGATGAGCTCGCACTGTTCCAGGGGGCAGGTGGCGAGCTGGGGTGGCTTTGGCGACGCCGACCACGGTCGGGCCTGCTAGCGGCCGGTAGCTAGCTGCCATGGCCATCCTGGCGGTGGCGCCTGTGAGGTGCCAGGGTGGTCGGGTGGCGTGGCGGTGCAAGGGACACGGCGAGCTGGTCAGCCGAGTTTTGAGGCGGGTGTGACGCGCGGCTCGGGTGCATGCGGGTGCCAAACGACGCCTGGCGTGCCTGAGCACGCATTTAAAGGTGCTCGATGAAATGCCATGGCCTGCTCTGAGGCTTGGGTGAGGTTGGCAAGGAACCAGGCTAGGTTGTTGATAGAGTGAAGCTCAGGGGACAAGGTGGTTTGGTTAGGAGACCAAGTTCATAATGCCAACAACAACTCATGTCATATCGATCATGCACCTGTGTGTTTGACAAAATGCCACGAGCACTTAGGCTATTCTTGAGGGGCCAAATCTTCCAGATCAGTGTCTCCTTGGATGCACAAGAGGGTGGTGAGGTTAGTTGGTGGAAAGCACAAACTTGCTAGTGCAAGTTTTGCTGAACTTCAAATCTGGACAAGATGTGAATGGCATTATTTCATGAACCAAAAATATGCCAATGGTTGCATGCTCCTGGACTTAGGGGTTTAGCATGGAAGACTACAAGTAGGGAAAAGAATCTAGGGCCAAAGAGCAAGCAAGAGTATGGTTGCTGTACAAACCTTCATGTTAGGCCAGAATGAAGATGAGGTTGATTTACTCAAAAATTCCAAAGAGCAACCCTGGGTTTTTGCATATAATGGAATCATATGCTCCTACTGACTTCCCATAATTTTGGTGAAAGCTAGAAACAAATATTTAAAAGGGTTGTAGTGCAAAGTTGCCCACTGGACCAGAGAAGAAAGAATGGGTGTTGGGCTCAAAATAAGCAATGAAATAATATTATTAATGTACATAATTGATTTAGAGACATCACATGACCTCTCCAAATTTTGGTTGGAATTTTAAGTGATTCTATCAAAAGGTTGTAGTTCAAAAGGAGCTCCAAAAATTTAATCCAGTTCATTTTAATGAATAAAGCTCAGGGTGAAATAATTTAATAAACAATTCTACTTATTTAGAAATTGTTTTGATGAGATGGCAAAGAAGTCCAATATATTTTGGAAAGCTCCACTTGGGAAAATTACAAAACTCCTTAATAATAAAGGAGAGTTCTGAAAGTCCACAGAAATAAAAATTTAAAACTCCTGGCAAAAATTTTAATATCAAAAACTTGGCCAGAAAATTTGGGGTGTTACATCTACTATCCCCCTTAGGAAAAATCTCGTCCTCGAGATTTGCAAGGAGTTAAAATTTAAACGAATAAGAATTTAAACGAAAGCGGCCACAGTGAGAGCAATAAGTGATGCAAAAAATACAGTGTGGGATACTGGCGCGGTGTGGGGGGGGCGGAATCCACGGTTGTGGGGGAAAACTAGCGATTTCTACACTGGACAAAAATTTAGAATAAATCCTAAATCTTAAAATACGTTGGTCGCACCCGAGAGCACAGTGCTCTCTCTGGTTGATTGGTGGACCCGGGCCCACGGTCAGCCTGTTCTCCTTCCTCCGGCTCCTTCTTCTTCCTCTCTCCCGCGTGCTTCCCTGCGCTTTCTCCACCGGCGACGCCTAGCGCGTAGGGTACCAAGGCCGCATCATGCAGTAGTGCGTGGTGCGCTAGCTGCCGGTGCAGCGTGCACTCACCTCATGGGCCAGCGCTGTCGGCATCGCCATGGATTCGCCTCCGAACACCGGTGGTCGGGCGACGAGCGGCGCTGGTGGACCTCGAGCTTATAAAACGACCGCGGCGTTCTCCTCTTCTTCCTCACATCTGGCCTCGCTCCTCCTTCTCTCTTCTTCTCCTCTCTTTCCGTTTGCCGGAGCTCGAGACGAGGCGCTAATGGCGGAGGCGGCGCCGGACTGGTACGTGATCCTCGCCGGCGGAGGGTTGGCAGCGTGCTGGGGCTCTCGGTGCTCTCTGCGCGCGATGATCTCGACGATCATCGCGATGCCGCTCTTTCGGCTGCTGGCTCTCCGCGGTCGCGTGGCCACGACAGTAGGTGGGTGTGCCGGTGATAACTATTGTCCGGAGGTGCTTAGTTAGACGCAACACGTTGCAAAATTTTGCGAAAGCAGTGTATGTGTTCGTGTAATTGTGGGGTGAGTCTGCTGTCGTGGTGCTGTGTGAAATAAATGATCTATGTCGTGAGAAAATATAATGGCGCGGCAACTCAGGAAAAGAAATCACGCCCGTGATTTCTCGCGAGGGAAAATAGTAATACATTAAAGTCCAAAAGCGACAGAGCTGCTTATATTAATGATTCACTCATTGCGTAAACTCAGGGTACTAAACATAAGTTACAACACATGAATAAAATGCGATAATAAATACAGCGGTGCATCTAAATTGAAAACGGTAATTGGACGGGTCTTGAGAAAACGCTTCCGTACTAGGATACACTCTTCTTCTATCGGAGGAGTGGATTGACCAGTCGATGTATGCGTCTCTCTGGTCGGGCCTTAGTGATTCGCCGATGGCGATCCGAGGGTTTAAACCGCGAGGCTCGCAGATAACCCATCACACGCTGGGTCAAACGTTCTTGCGCGATGACGATTGGACGAGGTTGGCCAAGACCGGTCTCTCTCAATACGCCCACCGAAAGGACGTTATCCTCCGGTGCTGCACGGCTCGGAAAATAATAATACCTCGTCATTTGGCGAGGGTACCGCGAATCGAAGGCGCAGCAAGCGCTTCACACGCAGCAGCTTCTACGGCCATGTGCGGGTTGGCATAGATTTCCCACTGAAGGAGACTTGTGGGGTCTTGGTTTGGGTTTACTGGGCGGGATGTGCACAGCTGCCCAATATCTCGAGGTGGAAGGGTGATCCTCGATTTGAACAGCTCGTCTTTGGGGTGGCTGGGTAGCGCCCATGGTATCAAGGGTAAAATCCCACAATATCTTGACAAAACTACTGGGTAGCATCCGAGTCCTCGATAAATACTAGGGCTCGGCATGGCAAGAAATGGTTGTGGGGATGGTGCACAAGGTGAGGGTGCTTGGAAAGGTCACTCGGTGGCCCTTTTATAGCGCCAGGGCTGGGTCATTTACCATGGTAAAAAGTAAAGACTTGGCCGGCTCAGCTTGGGTCAACCACAGATACACACCTCTTACTAAAGTGACGTATCACTGTGGATGTTGTTGTGGCGGTTCTGGGTAGCTGCGCCAAGGATAGAGAAATCACACTGCATGCTAATACATCCATGCAAAACTACTATATAAAACAGATGCACGGGCCGTGCTGCGCTAATTTAAGGACTCACAGAATTACAAAGCGAGGATACACCGACTCGCACTACTCGAAAGTGTCTCGGTCTACTTGTTTACATCAAGCGGGCGCCCCTTGTGGACGTTGAGGCTTCTCCACAGTTCTCACCGTCGGAATTTGGCCGGAGAGGGCTGAGGGCTGCAGGCTCGGGTAGTGATGATGACCGCCACGGGATTGTTGACCAAAACCCGTTGGAGTGTGCTCCTGTGAGGCGATTTAAGCACTTCGGGGTCATCAAAGCACCTTGGGCGACGGTCGGGCTGACCTCGTGGTCTCGATCGGTTGTCCAAACAGCACGACGGGGTTGTCGGTGTTGGGCTCGATCTCCTCCCTCGCCTGGGCTCGACGAACCAGCTCTCCACGAGCTGCGACCATATCAATAGTGATCTGATCGAATAGGTCCTCCAAAGGCACTTACATAGCGCACTAGATGCAGAATGCAGGTCTCATCTCATGGTCTCCGCTGGCAACTTGAGGTGGTCTACCATACCCTTCACGCTCGGGCGTAGTAGTGGAACGAGCGACGATTAACTCGGGCGACAGTGCCACGAGATGAACTATAGCCTCTCGAGCAGCTAGTTGGATGGCTTGTGGCTCAAAGGAAGTTGTTCTTCCGTGAACTCAGAGGCGCCGAGTGATGCTTCTCACCGTAGATATGTACGGTGGCCCTGTAATTGACGGCTCGCCACTAATGGGTCCTTGGTACACAACATATTCGGGTGGCTCTTCTAACGATAGGCACGACGGGTAAGGTTTGCAGTATGGTCACAAAACCTCCAAGGTTGGTTGCTGTAGTCTCATGGTGTACTACGGGACCGGGCATTGTGGCTTGGTTTTGGGGTAGCGGCCGTCTTTGGGATGGGTTGAGGCGAAGCGCCCTTTTATAGAAAAAGGAGACGGAGTCTTCCTTCGCACGCTATGTAATGAGACGCCTATGGTGCTGGTCACTGGTGGGTGATAGACGGGCTAGTTGATAGGTTGGGCACCGATCGCGTAAAGCGCCGGGTCACCGTGGTGGCTATCTTGTGCGAGAAGCTCGGTTGAGGTTTTGGTTATGGCTCTGTGGGTTATTAGCCTAACTTTATTGACCTGGCTAAGATAGGATTAGCCAATGGTCAGCCTGGCTCTGATACCAAGTCTGTGGCGACCGAATTCTCCGGGTGCTAATCCCAGGAAAAATGGTCCTTGTGCTTATCAACCCCAGGATAACTGTTAGCTGATAAGGCACTAACTTGATACAGAAAATCCAAGCAAAAAAATACAATAAGTGTAGCACAAGACCATTCTGGCCTATGAGTACAACAAATGGTTTCTAGTGGTTGATGGCGGAAGCGGGTTGAAAATCATCAGTGTCTATGGGACTCCATTTCCCACAGGAACAGCTGACCAGGTTAACTCCTATCTCCGCGTGGCTGAAATCACCGTTGCCTAGGTTCTGGGACAGTCACCGCAACGCTCCTCTCCAAGCATGAAATCTAGCCAAGACAATAGCCAGGGACAAGCCAGTGAGTACTTTGAATGTACTCGCAAACACAATGAACACAGGCATGATTTAATAAAGATGTGCTGAAAATATATTATGCTCAAAACGTTAGTCACATGAGATAAGTAGAACTCTGCTGCGTGCAAGCATGTTATTTATGGATATGCAATAATATGGTAGTATAAAAATCATGAAGTAAATAACACAAAAGAAATGCCACGGTCAAGGCCCGAGCGACACCGCATAGAGGGCTTATAAATAAACAAGAACAATGTCATGATCAAGGCCCGAGCGACACCGCATAAAGGGCTTTAAAAGAAATGCTACATTCAAGGCGTCGAGCGACACCGCATAAAGGGCTTTAAAAGAAATGCCACAGTCAAGGCCCGAGCGACACCGCATAAAGGCTTTAAAAGAAATGCCACAATCGGGCGTCGAGCGACACCGCATAAAGGGCTTTAAAAGAAATGTTACGGATCGGGTGTCCGAGCGACACCGCATAAAGGGCTTTAAAAGAAATGCCACGGCCGGGCATCGACCGACACCGCATAAAGGGCTTTAAAAGAAATGCCACAATGAAGGCGTCGAGCGACACCACATAAAGGGCTTTAAAAGAAATGCCACAATCAAGGCGTCGAGCGACACCGCATAAAGGGCTTTTAAAAGAAATGCCGCAATGAATATCCAGGAGGTAGAACCATCCCAGGGATATTCGATAATACCAATAAAATCATGGGTTAGTCAACAGTAATAATAATAATCATAATCTTCACAATCCACAAGTTGTGAAATTCAATTCTGGTTTAACAATTTCACCCCCGAAGACCGACACTAAGACCGACACTTGACCCATCCCAGACTGTAATCCTTAACCATGGACACGGCTATTCGAATAGATTTATCTCTGCAGAGGATGTACTCTTTACCCACGAGTAACGGATTTCTTTAGTCCATCGAGACTAATTCCGTCTACGGCCTTTTTGTTGAAAACACACCTAACTTGCACACACCAGCTTAACTCACATGTGTCTGGAATCACCCATGACACCTGTTAAGCAAAACTCTAAGTGGGGAGGCCACAACCTCGACGTAACATGGGATCACAAAATTTTTACGCACAAGAACTGGGAGCTACCCTTTCGGCTACAACCAAACACCCATGCTCCCGGACCGGTGGCATGACTACCGGATGCCTCGAGATCTTCCACCATGGCCTCTACAGACGGTGTGTGCTAGGAAAGGGTTGACAACTTATCGAACTGCACCCTACTTGGTGTAGGGACGAGTGGTAGTACTGAAGCAAGTATGGGGGTTATCGCACAAGACTCGATCTACGGTCGACTCAGAGGTGGTAATATTTCCGCATGTTTAGTATAACAATGCATATATCTCAAACAACAGATGGAAACATCACGCGACATCCCTCATGTCATATCGACACGACTGCCTCGACGGAGGACTAGGGCAAGCCCGTGTCTACCCAAGACAGAGGCCTTCCGTCTTTCCTTCCGTATGCATGAAAGTCGATGACGGTGATTTCCATCACAAATCATGTCAACTTCATTACCATAAACTTATTAATATGCACCCATGAATAGGATCACATCCTCACATAAAATGACGCATGTATGTGTCGGGGTGGTGTTGCCACGGTGCTATGCAACACACACAAAATTTCACCAGGGTTCAGAATGCTTGCCTTCAGGTCATGAGAAGGAAGGGTGCATCCAAATCATCATGAAATCTTCAAAAACCCTATTTAAAAATAATATGTTTGAATTAACACATAAAATAAAAACAGCACAAAAAGTTGTTTTGAAATTTTTTCAAATAAATCTTAAAATAAACTAGACAATATTTGAGAGAGGTAGCAAAAAGAATCAGTTCATTTGGAGTTGTTTTCAAAAGGATACAGCCGGTCAAAGTTTGGTCAAAATCTGATATTTTAAAAAAATAAAACAGAAAGAAAACGTTTCGAAATATACGTACACGTCGAAGGCGCATTTTGGAAATGCGCTTCCACTTATCCAGCATGGACTGCGCCTGAGTCACTGCCAGTGGGTCGTGGGGGCCCCACTGGTCATGTTTGACCAGTCTCCTACCCTCTCTTTCCTCTGGCCGAACGGAGGCGGGAACTCCGGCGATCTTCGCCGGCGTTAGGCGGCTCCTCGAGGGCATCTGAGTGCAGGGATGGATCAGCCACTCCTAGGCGGTCCTCCCGGTGGTCGTAGGGTAGCCGGAGGTGGAGGGAGTCACCGGCGGCGAGCTCCGCGGCGGAGGGGGCATTCGGGTGGATAGTGAGTTTGGGGCCGCGGTGGTCTTCGACCAAAATTGAGCGAGGGGTTGTGCTCGTGAGAGGAAGGGAGAGTTCTTGGTGGAGAGAGTGGAGAGGGAGAGGCACTGGTGGTGATGGAATCGGCCAGGCCTTGGTGGCGACCGAACCGGCCGGACTCGGGGAAGAAGGCCTTCCCTTGCTCGACAGCTGGCCAAGGAAACACTAGGAGGATCAAATGAGGTTGCTCGAGGACTCGGTTGAGCTTCGGGGTCCTTATATACGCGGTGGAGGTCGGTTCTGGGGCGGCCGATGATAATGACGACGGCGAACCGCCTCCCTGTAGCTTGGGCGACGTGGCAGCGACGAGCGCTAGCGGACGAGGCTGCGGATGAGCTCGCACTGTTCCAGGGGGCAGGTGGCGAGCTGGGGTGGCTTTGGCAGCGCCGACCACGGTCGGGCATGCTAGCGGCCGACAGCTAGCTGCCACGGCCATCCTGGCGGTGGCGCTGTGAGGTGCCACGGGTGGTCGGGTGGCGTGGCGGTGCAAGGGGACACGACGAGCTGGCTGGGGCCGAGTTTTGAGTGCGGGGTGTGACGCGGCAGCTCGGGTGCATGCGGGTGCCAAACGCACGCTCTGGGCGCGCCCAGAGCACGCACGAAAGGTGCTCGATGAAATGCCATGGCCTGCTACAGGGCTTGGGTGAGGTTGGCAAGGAACCAGGCTAGGTTGTTGATAGAGTGAAGCTCAGGGGACAAGGTGGTTTGGTCAGGAGACCAAGTTCACAATGCCAACAACAACTCATGTCATATCTGATCATGCACTCCAGGTGTTTGACAAAATGCCACAGGCACTTAGGCTATTCTTGGAGGGGCCAAATCTTCCAGATCAGTGTCTCCTTGGATGCACAAGAGGGTGGTGAGGTTAGTTGGTGGAAAGCACAAACTTGCTAGTGCAAGTTTTGCTGAACTTCAAATCTGGACAGGATGTGAATGGCATTATTTCATGAACCAAAAATATGCCAATGGTTGCATGCTCCTGGACTTAGGGGTTTAGCATGGAAGACTACAAGTAGGGAAAAGAATCTAGGGCTAAAGAGCAAGCAAGAGTATGGTTGCTATGCAAACCTTCATGTTAGGCCAGAATGAAGAGGAGGTTGATTTACTCAAAAATTCCAAAGAGCAACCCTGGGTTTTTGCATATAATGGAATCATATGCTCCTACTGACTTCCCATAATTTTGGTGGAAGCTAGAAACAAATATTTAAAAGGGTTGTAGTGCAAAGTTGCCCACTGGACCAGAGAAGAAAGAATGGGTGTTGGGCTCAAAATAAGCAATGAAATAATATTATTAATGTACATAATTGATTTAGAGACATCACATGACCTCTCCAAATTTTGGTTGGAATTTTAAGTGATTCTATCAAAAGGTCGTAGTTCAAAAGGAGCTCCAAAAATTTAATCCAGTTCATTTTAATGAATAAAGCTCAGGGTGAAATAATTTAATAAACAATTCTACTTATTTAGAAATTGTTTTGATGAGATGGCAAAGAAGTCCAATATATTTTGGAAAGCTCCACTTGGGAAAAATTACAAAACTCCTTAATAATAAAGAAGAGTTCTGAAAGTCCACAGAAATAAAAATTTAAAACTCCTGGCAAAAATTTTAATATAAAAAACTTGGCCAAAAAATTTGGGTGTTACAGCATTCAACACCTTCAAATCTCCTGATGCATACATCTGAGCTACTCGAGATGGGCTTACTAGAGCCACAGACTAGCATTTGAAAGATATGCGGGTAAGTACACATTTGTACAAATATGATAATTATATACCAGCAACCCCCGAGACTTGAAGCAGTTGATACAACTGATTTAAGGATCATTGCATAACCAGGTGCTCACAGAGAAGAACAACCTGTTGATTCAAGAGCTGGAAAAGTGTCAGACCCAACTAGCTGCTGCTACCGCTGAACTGGAGAGATCCAAGAAGGCATCGCCTGGTAATGTTCCCCTCCATCGAGAAAACATAATCATATACTAGTAATATTAATACTTTTTGCATTCCCCATGGCAGGATCGTCAGATCAACTCAAGGAGGCCCTGAAGGTCGCACAAGCGGGTGAACAAGAGGCCAAAAGGCAAGTGGCCGCGGGCGAACGTGTGCTGACACGGGTCAGGGATGATAAAAATAAGCTGCATGATTCCAATACCCTGCTGGGCGAAGAACTAAAAGATGTGCGAGCCCATCTGGCCGACTCCGTGATGGAGAATAAGAGACTACGAGGCGGCATATTCAGTATGCTTTGCGAACTTGCCTCTATATAATTCAGCGAGGACAGGAATTGGCAGATTTATGTCTGCAGGTATGCTGACTGGCCGTCCCGAAGATGAAACGTCCGAATCTCAAGGCGACCTGCTACAAGAGCTGTCTGAAATGCACGAGCGAGCTCGGCAAGCAATGCGGAGTGTTGCCAAGGCTTTATGGCCATCCGCCTCCCCTCCAGGAAGTATGGCGGAGCTCGTGGAGCTATTCAAAGGAGCACGACGGCGTATTCGATTATGGAAGTTATCAGCCTGTCGAGAAGGTGCGCGGGAGGCCTGGGCCATGGTGAAGACATGGTACACCAGGCTTGATCCGAATCATATGGCCCGGGTCAGGCCTAAGGGGTCAGATGGAAAAGAAATTCCAGTTAGTTTGGTATATGACCAAGTAAAGGCACCCGCCAAATATTCCCAACAAGATTGTAAGCTAGACAGCCTGTTAAACGCCATAGAGGAAGGAGTTTTTGAGTCCAAATGACTATGTACTTCAATTGACATAATTGTCCCTAGCCGGATTGTAAAACGATTGTCATGGAAGACCTTTTCGCTTCGACCTCTGGACCCGAAGGTGCGGAGTGTTTCCGAATACCAAAGCGGCCATATAGACCGGGGTATGCGTGGAAACCAGGCGTAGGGGTCATAGTTGCTTGAACAGACATGTTGTATCCGGCTAGCTATGTTATATTCCATTGTAATTGTAAGAAACATCTTCCAGAGAGAATAGTTCCGTTAAGGGTTCCTTTCCCTGGGTGAACATGCGTTAGTGTGCATGCCCGAACTGTGATTGAAAAAAAATCATAGTGTATGTGACATCTGGGGGTTCATATTGTAATGAACACGTCCTTAGTCCGCCGATCGAATATTCCCTTAAGAATGCTAGCTTTCGGCTTCACCCAGTCTGAGGTACACGTCCGGATGTCCCAGCAGTAACAATCGCAGAGGAGCTCCCTTTATGCCCTAGCCGAACAAACGGGAACGTAGGGCATAAGCACAGGAGCCAGGCAACCCTGCTTGGCCAAAACTTAAGTCATAACGATGCATATAATGGCGAAGAAAAGGTACATATGAGGAAAAAGACACATGTGTGATGAGCTTGATGCTCGAAAAATAATAATAAGCTTCTTGTACAAGAAGCCCCCAGGTATTATGGGCATACATATTTAAGGATGTGTACGTCATAGGTGTGTGGTTTAGCCGCACAAGAGCTTAAAGCTAGAAGAAAAGTTAAAGAGAGGAAAAAAATAATGGAAACAAAAGGAGAAGAAGACGAACAACGAGTGTGGCTCTAGGCGTAGAATCTTCAGAGTCTGGCGACAATCCACAGGTTCGGCTCTAAGCGGTTGTCCGATGCATCATGTAGGCGGTATGCTCCTCCAGTGATAACTTCATCTATGATGAAGGGACCCTCCCACTTGGGCTTGAGTTTGTCCTTTTTCTTCTCTGGTAAGCGTAGAACGAGTTCGCCAATGTTATAAGTCTCGGCCCACACTTCTCTACTTTGATATCTGCGAGTCTGTTGTTGATAAAATGCGGAACGGGATTTTGCGACATCGCGCTCCTCCTCCAGAGCATCTAAGCCGTCCTGCCGATCAAGCTCGGCCTCTCTCTCTTCATATATGCGCACTCGAGGTGAGTCATGAATAATGTCGGAGGGCAACACAACCTCTGCGCCGTACACGATGAAGAAGGGTGTATATCCGGTAGTGCGATTGGGCATGGTCCGCAGCCCCCAGAGTACGGAGTCGAGCTCCTCAACCCAGTGCTTGTCTGATTCTTTCAAAGACCGCACTAGTCTAGGCTTAATGCCGCTCATAATAAGAACATTAGCTCGTTTGACTTGACCATTTGTTTGTGGATGATAGACAGAGGCGTAATCAAGCTTAATGCCCAGGTTAGCACACCAGGCTTTCACCTTATCGGCTATAAAATTGGAGCCGTTATCGGTGATGATGCTGTGTGGGACGCCATAATGGTGCACAACACCGGATATGAAGTCTATCACTGGTCCGGCTTTGGCCGTTTTAACCGGTTTGGCCTCTGTCCATTTGGTGAATTTATCTACCATGACCAGCAGATATTTTTTCTTATGGCTTCCTCCTTAAGAGGTCCGACCATATCAAGCCCCCAGACCGGAAAAGGCCAAGTAATGGGGATTGTTTGTAGAGCGGTGGGAGTCATATGGCTTTGGTTGTCGAAAAGCTGGCATCCGACACAATGTTGGACAAGGTCCGTGCATCTGCTCGGGCCATCGGCAAATAGAAACCTGTACGGAAGGCCTTACTTACAAGGGCCCTAGCCACGGCGTGGTGATCACCGAGACTGGCGTGAATTTCGGCCAAGAGTTTTCGTCCCTCTTCTTCGAAGATACATCTTTGAAGTACCCCGGTAGCGCTTTTCTTGTAGAGCTCTCCGTCATGGACCTTGTAGGCTTTCGAGCACCGGACAATGCAGCGAGCCTCATTCTGATCCTCAAGGAGCTCTCGCCTATTAAGGTAGGCCAAGAAGGGTTCGGTCCATGGGGCAATTACTGCCATGATAAGATGGGTCGATGGTGTTATTTCGGTGGCTGAGCCCCCGATGATATCGGTATTGTGTTCGGAATCTGGGGGTATAATCGGGTCTGGACTGGTGTTGCCGCTCTCCCCTTGCCACACCACGAATGGCTTGAAGAGCCTTTCCAGGAATATGTTAGGCAGGACGGGGTCACGCTTGGCGCCGATGCGAGCAAGGACATCTGCCGCTTGATTACTTTCTCGAGCCACATGATGAAACTCGAGCCCCTCGAGCCGACATTTTGAGAACGGTGTTACGATAGGCCGCCATCTTCCGATCTTTGGCGTCGAAATCTCCATTTATTTGGGATATTGCAAGGTTTGAATCCCTGCGCACCTCCAGGCGTTGTATGCCCATGGAGACAACCATCTGAAGACCATGCAATAAGGCCTCGTATTCGGCTGCATTGTTGGAGTCTGTGTATAATATTTGGAGTACGTACTGAACTGTGTCTCCAGTGGGGGACGTTAAGACAACGCCGCTCCTAAGCTCGCCAGCATTTTGGAACCATCGAAGTGCATGACCCAGTTGGAATATGTTCCGTACTCTTTAGGGAGTTCGGCCTCTGTCCATTCGGCTACGAAGACGGCCAGTACTTGGGATTTAATGGCATGGCGGTGGTTTGTCTGTTATGTCGAATGGAAGGAGCTCAATGGCCCACTTTGTGATTCGGCCCGTGGCATCGCGGTTGTTTATTATCTCATTGAGTGGTACTTCGGAAGACACCGTGATTGAGCACTCTTGAAAGTAGTGTCGTAGCTACCGGGATGCCATGAAGACCACATATGCTATCTTTTGGTAATGAGGGTACCAGGATTTGCATGGTGTGAGGACAGCGGATACGTAGTATACCGGTTTCTTAAGTGGGAATTTGTGTCCGTCATCCTCTCGCTCGACGACGAGCACCGTGCTCACCACCTGGTGTGTTGCTGAGATGTATAATAACATGGTGTAACGCCCTCGATGCGGCTATATCTCCCACGTGTCGAAGCACGACTTAGAGGCATAACCGCATTGAAAGCAATGTCGCAAGTGAGGTAATCTTCACACAACCTATGTAATACATAAGGGAAAGAGATACATAGTTGGCTTACAGTCGCCACTTCACACAATACATAAGTAAACATCCATCATCCAGATTACACTCAAGGTCCGACTACGGAACCAAAATAAAAGAAGACTACCCCAAATGCTACACAGATCCCCGATCGTCCCAACTGGGCTCCACTACTGATCATCAGGAAAAGACACATAGTAACGACCACATTCCTCGTCGAACTCCCACTTGAGCTCGGTTGCGTCATCAGCATTGGCATCGTCGGCACCTGCAACTGTTTTGGTAGAATCTGTGAGTCACGGGCACTCAGCAATCTCACACCCGCGAGATCAAGACTATTTAAGCTTATAGGAAGGACAGAGTTGTGAGGTGGAGCTGCAGCAAGCGACTAGCATATATGGTGGCTACATTCGCAAAAGCGATCAAGAAGTGATCCTGAAACTACTTACGTCAAACATAACTCCAACACCGTGTTCACTTCCCGGACTCCGACGAGAAGAGACCATCACGGTTACACACGCGGTTGATGTATTTTAATTATGGTCAACTTCGGGTTTTCTACAACCGGACATTAACAAATTCCCATCTGCCTCATAACCACGGGCACGGCTTTCGAAAGATAATACCCTGTAGGGGTGTCCCAACTTAGCCCATTATAAGCTCTCACGGTCAACGAAGGATATTCCTTCTACCGGGAAGACCCGATCAGTCTCGGAATCCCGGACTACAAGACATTTCGACAATGGTAAAACAAGACCAGCAAAGCCGCCCGGATGTGCCGACAAATCCCAATAGGAGCTGCACATATCTCGTTCTCGTGGCACACCGGATGAGCCAGACGCCGGGTTGGCATAGACCCGATTGCCCAAGGGCGCCGGACATCGCTGTTGGACCAGCACTCGAAGGAGAACTGGCCCGGGGGGTTAAAATAAAGATGACCCTCGGGCTCGCGAAAACCCGGGGGAAAAAGGCTTAGGTGGCAAATGGTAAAACCAAAGTAGCAACGCTATAAGAGGGGCTGAGCAAAGCGGTAACATATCCAATCAACGGTTTGCTAGGAAAGGATGGTTAGGGGTTTGACATGGCAATATGGGTGGCATGATATAGCAAGTGGTAGGTAACGCAGCATAGGCATAGCAAAAGAGCGAGCATCTAGCAAGCAAAGATAGAAGTGATTTCGAGGGTATGGTCATCTTGCCTGCAAGGTTCTCAGAGTTGTCAAAAGCTTGATCCTCGTAAGCGTTCTCAACAGGTTCCTCGCTCACGCACTCGCCTCCGGCTCTACCCAAAGCAAGAACACAAACAATGGAACCACAATAAATCACGGTGCAATGCACAAGCAACATGATGCAATACATGGCATGATATGCGAGATGTGATATGCAATGCGATGCGTGTTCGAAGGAAAATGATGAATAAGGCATCAACTTGGCAAACCAAGTATGCCGCTGGAAGGTGAGATGATTTCGTTCAAATCGATATAAAGATCACCGGAATCGGATGCACGGTTTGCAAATGACAAGCAAAACAAGAATGACACAAATCTGACATTTACAGCATGATGCCACATAGCAAGCAACAAGAAATTAAGCTACTGCAACCAAACGTACCAGAAAAGCATATGGCAGTGATCTACACAAGATACTTGACAAAGGATGAACACTGACCTACGGCTAAATCACACCATAACAGGTCCAAACAAGCATGGCAAAAGTGCAAAATATATCGGCTTCACAGACTTGGAGAAAATACTAACATGGCAGAATCAGCATCAGGAAGCAATGTTCAGAGCAAGCAAACAACATGCTACAGGAACATATAATAGCAAAACAAGGCATGGAATGAATCTACTCAAAGGATAGAACAAAAGTCCTTTACTGACCATGATCCAAAAAGGATCAGAAGATATGATGGAACCCACGTAAACATAGCAAGTTTCGTTACAGATTTCAGACTTAGCAGAAAACTGGACATGGTAAAAACTGATAACAAGTAGGCATGTTTAAGAGCTCGATACACTCAGTATAGAGCATTACATGATAAACTAATCATACATCTATCAAGAAGACATGGCATAGAAGCTATACATGGCAAGAACAACATCATAGCATGCAAGGATCAACTACAACAACCTTGGCAAAATTGAATAACATGTACAAAATCTGCCAGGAAACATTTTATAGCAAAAGTAGAGCTCGATTGGCTCAAGCTATGGCACTCCATAATTGCAAACAAGGGCATGGATGGATAGACAATAACCATATGTTCAAAACATCCTTAATGAAGTATCTCAAAATATGCATGGATCTCTCTGTAGCATCAAGTTTACATGGCATAAAAATATCAGCAGAACAGGGGCTGAAATCAGCAACATCATGAAGCCTAGTTTGCATGCTTGTGCTAGTCACCACAGAGATCACAAAAATACATGGCATACACCCCTGTAAAGATGGCTTGGCATATTACAAAACACATGTAGGACTCAAGTTCATAGGATGCACACATCAATCATGGCAAAAATGACAAAAGTGCATGTTCTGATAAGAATCTGAAACTAACATCACATAGCCCTATTCTAACAGCATTTCGGGCATCAATATGAGTTCAAATGGAAATGATGCAATGATATGCAATGATTTACTCATCGAGGCGAACATTTCGGTATGCTACACGCCCAAAACGGAGCCACGGGTGCAAAGTTATGATGCGATGAACATGCAACAAAATATCTGCAGAAAAAATGACTTAGAGGATTCGGGGGAGAAAGAAGTCAACCCTCGTTTTGGATCTCGGATCCGGAAGTCGAGGTCGCCGGAGTTCGCAGCAGCGGCGGCCGGAGAGGGAGAGGACGCCGGAGGAGGGAGCTGCCGGAGGAGGGCGCGCTGCCGGATCCGGGGCCGGGCGACGCGGAGGCGCCGCGCCGGGACGGGCGACGGAGGCGGCGGCGCGGGCGGCGGGTCGAGGCGGAGGCGGCGGACGGCGGAGGCTGGTGCGGCCGCGGCGGCGGCGGGCCGGGGAGCAGGCGACGGTGGGGTCCAGCAAGGCGGAGCTGGGCAGGAGGGTTTCCGCTGGCCCCGCGGGCTGGCGGCGCGGCGGCGGGGCACGCCACGTGGCGGCTCCCGATTCGCCGGGGCTGGCGGCGACGCGTCTGCCCCGTCCGGACGTGTCCGTGGGCGCGAGAGGAGCGGGCTAGGTTAGGTGGAAATGACCCGGATTTCGGGGAGGGGTGTTTTATAGGTAGAAGGAGCTAGGAGTGTCCAAAAGAGGTGTAGTTTTCGCCCACACGATCGTGATCCGACGACGGAGAGCATGGAAGTGACTTAGATGGGTTATTGGGCTGTTTTGGGCTGCAACCCAAAAGAGGCCTTTGCGGTACTGCGGTTACCCATTGGAGTATCAAACGACCTCCAAATGGCACGAAACTTGACAGGTGGTCTACCGGTGTTGTACCAAGGCCACTTGACAAACCTCGGTCCATTCCGAGAAAGTTTAGTACCCGCTCACGGAAAAATGTAAAAGGGGATGTCGGGGAACATAGGAGTACCGGGTTGCAAAACGGACAACGGGGAAAATGCTCGGATGCATGAGACGAGCACGTATGCCAATGAGATGCACATGATGACATGATATGAGATGCATGACACGAACAACATGCAAAACGAAAAACAAAACCCAACCACGGAGGGAATATCATATCACAATGCCGAAAATGGCAAGAGTTGGAGTTACAAATATGGAAAGTTACATCCGGGGTGTTACAACACTCCACCACTACAAGCGGATCTCGTCCCGAGATCTAGGACTGAAAGAACTCCGGATATTCGGAAAGGAGGTGATCCTCGCGCTCCCAAGTGGCTTCTCGGTCGGAATGGTGTGACCACTTCACTTTCAGGAATTTGATTGACTTGTGCGAGTCTTGCGCTCGGTTTCTTCAAGAATAGCAACGGGGTGCTCATGATAGGACAGATCTTCTTGGAGGTCAATTTCTTCGTTGATAGTGCGCCAGAGTCTTGAAGCACTTGCGGTTGTGACACGTGAAACACATCGTGCACGCTCGCGGGTTGGACGGAAGCTCGTTGATAGGCTAGATCGCCTCTTTTGCTAATGATCTTGAAAGGACCCACGATCTAGGGGCAAGCTTCCTTTGATACCGGGCGACGAGTGCCTTTCATTGAGAGACGCGGAGGTAGACATGGTCTCCGATTTCAAAAGCCACATCACGGTGCTTGTCATCATAATAGTTTTCCGCGCGATTATGCGGCTTTGAGATTCTCACGAATGACTTTGCACATTTCTTCGCTTCGTGATCAAGTCGCTGCCAAGAAGTTGGCGCTCACCTGTCTCGGACCAATTGAGAGGAGTACGGCACTTTTCGCCATAGAGAATTTCGAATGGGGCCTTGCCCAACTCGCTTGGAAGCTGTTGTTGTAGGAGAACTCGCATATGGAAGACAATCTTCCCACTTCATACCGAAAGAAATGACACAAGCCCTGAGAATATCTTCAAGGATTTGATTGACTCGCTCGACTTGGCCACTTGTTTGAGGATGGAAAGCTGTGCTAAAACGAATGTTGGTGCCCATGGCCTTCTGAAAGGAGTCCCAGAACTTAGAAGTGAAGATGCTTCCACGGTCTCAAGAGATCAATTGTGGAATGCCGCAAGGAGACAATCTCGAGGTGTATAGTTCTCGCCAACCGAGCTGCTGTGATAGATTCTTTGATAGGAAGGAAATGAGCCACTTTAGTAAGCTTGTCAATGACAACGAAGATAGCATCATTTCCGCTTGGACTTAGGAAATCCAGTCACGAAGTCCATTTCGATATGATCAAACTTCCATTTCGAATAGCAAGAGGTTGGAGGAGACGAGCTGGTCATTGGTGTTCTGCTTTCACCCTTCGCGACATCACATTCATTCACGAATTGAGCAATTTCGCTTCATTCGAGTCCACCAATACGATCGCTTGAGGTCATGGTACATCTTCGCATTTCCGGATGAATGGATAGGAGGGAATTGTGCGCCTCATTAATAATGACTTTACGTAGATCACCCTTAGGAACCACAATCCGTCCTCAAGAAAAGAGTATCTTTGTCATCAATGTGGAAGCACTTGTATTTGAAATGCCCTTGTCGATACCACGCTTCACCTTTTTCACCATGGTATCCAGGAGTTGGGCCTCACGAATTTGGTCTTCCAAAGTAGGAGAGACTATGAGGTTGGCAAGAAAGCCTTGAGGAACAACTTGAAGATTTAGCTTATGGAAAGCTTCACAAAGGTCCGTTGGAAGGGCTTGAGGATTAAATCTGTTAAAGAAGCCTTCCCGCTCAAAGCATCTGCAATCACATTCGCCTTTGCTCGAGTATATTCAATACTGGGTTGTACTCTTGAATCATTTCACCCATCGAGTTTGCTCGAGGTTGAGGTTGGGTTGAGTGAAGATATACATGAGACTCTTGTGATCGGTGAAAATGTCCACTTTCCTTCCCAACAAGAGATGTCTCCATGTTATCAATGCATGGACAACTGCCGCCAACTCAAGATCGTGAGTGGGGTAGTTCTTTTCTGGGCTTCGGTGACGAGAGGTATAGGCCACAAATTTATTCTCTTGCATTAACACAGACCGAGACCTTGAAGAGAAGCATCACGTAAAACTTCAATGGCTTGGATTCATCAGAGGAGTCAAGACAGGAGCTGTGACTAGCTTCTCTTTGAGGGTGTTGAAAGCAACATCACACTCAGGAGACCAGACATACTTGACATGCTTCTGGAGGAGGTTGGAAAGAGGCTTTGCAATCTTAGAGAAGTTCTCAACGAATCTTCGGCAATAGCTTGCAAGTCCAAGAAAACCGCGAAGCTGCTTGACATTCTGAGGAGGTTCCCAATTCACAACTGCAGACACCTTCTCGGGATTAACAGCGATGCCCTTGGCGGATATGATGTGACCAAGATAAAGAACTTCATCAAGCCAAAATTTACATTTGGAAAACTTCGCATAGAATTGATGCTCTCTGAGCTTGTCGAGCACCAATCGCAAGTGTTTGGCATGATCCTTCTTATTCTTGGAGAAGACCAAAATATCATCAAGATAGACCAAGACGAATTCATTGGTATAGGGGTTGAAGATGAAGTTCATCATTCGAGATAATGTTGGAGGAGCATTGACAAGGCCGAAAGACATGACAGTATATTCATAAGAACCAAAGCTTGTTCTGAATGCTGTCTTGGGAATATCTTGTTCACGAATGCGAATTTGATGATAACCCATACGATGGTCAAGCTTGGAGAATACTTTAGCACCTTTGAGTTGCTCGAAAAGCTCATTGATGTTGGGAAGTGGATACTTGTTCTTGATAGTCTTCTTGTTCAATGGACGGTAATCGACGCAAAGTCGGTCCGTGCCATCCTTCTTCTGGACAAAAAGAACACCACAACCCCAAGGAGATGAACTCGGTCTGATCAGACCCAGACGCTCTTGTTCATTGAGCTGTTTCTTCAATTCCTTCAGCTCATTAGGTCCAAGCTTGTATGGACGCTGTAAACGGGTTCAAGGCCGTGCTCAAGATCGATAACGAACTCAATCGCCGGTGAGGAGGCATTCTGGAAGCTCTTCCGAAAGACATCTTGGTACTCACAAACGATCGAATCGAGAGATAGCATCCAATTCGCCTTCTCATTGAGAGAAAACAACCGAATGGTTTCATCACGAAGCGGCATAGATGATCACATCCTCGTAAGAGTGTGTTAATTGAATTTTCGCAGCACAATCAAGCTGAGCTTTGTGCTGAGAAAGCCATCCATCCCGAGAATTAGATCAATATCCGAGTCACCAAGGACAATTGGTTTAGCCAGAAATCTATAATCGCCCATCTTGATAGAAACATCCGAACCAAGGAGCTTGCATGCATGAATTTACCCGAGAGACAACCGATAACGGTTTAGGCAAATCTTGAAAACCAACTCATGCTTAGATGCAAAAGGTCTTGAAATGAAAGAATGCGATGCACCAAAGATCAAATAAAACTTTTGCAGAATATCATTAATCGGAAGATTACCCATAATCACATCAAGAGATTCCTCCGCTTGAGCTGCATTCATCATGTTCACCTTTGCGCACTTGGGATTATGCTTGACCACCGCACATCGGAAGATCTCACAGAGGAGGAGGCGGAAGGCGCTTTGGTTGAAGCACTTGTTCGCGTAGTGACCTTTCTCACGACATTTGTTGGAAGTCACCTCGAGAGCGGACGGTGATAAGGAGCATTTGACCTTGGAGCTTGAGAATTAGACTTGTTCGATAGCCCGGGTTGGTTGGGTGGAAGATCCATGACCACCTGAGTTCTTCACTGGTAAGGCTGACGTAAACGGAGGAGGAGGAAGGTAGAACTTTGCTGCTTAGCTGCCACTTGAGAGGAAGAAGAAGACTGAATCTGCATCCCCGATTCTCTTCTTAGAAGCCTCACATTTGAGCTGGGCAGCTTCTTGCTTCAAAGGCCATGTTGTAGAATTCATCATACTTTTCCGACTCAAAAGCACGAGAGCTAATTGCAGATCTTCTCCGAGACCACCTCTCAATTGATAGATCATACTCTTTTGATCGTGGACGCCTTGCTTAGCGGCGAAGCGAGTTTCTCGAACTGGATATTGTATTGATACACGACATGTTGCCTTGCTTGAGATTGCGGAACTCCTCACGCTTGCTCTCAACAACACTTTGCGGAATGTGGTGAGCTTTGAAGTCTCATGAACTCATCCTGTAATTACACGACCTCCTCTAGAATCTTTGTATTGTCGATACCACTCGGCAGCTTGGTCCTTGAGTTGAAACGGCAAAATTGACAAAGTCCTCGTGTCCGACATTGCTACATTCAAAACGCTTGCAGATGTCCACAAGCCAATCGTCGGCGATGCGGCCTCGCACGTAAGTTGAAAGACTTCGGCTGATTAGCAAGGAACTGATTGAGGGTAGCAAAGTGCGGCTGGTTGTTGCCTTGGCCTTGATTTCCTTGATTGCCTTGCCCTTGGGTACGCTCTTGCAAGAGTTGCAAAATCATCTGAGCATTTGCGTTGGTGGTTGCCATGATAGCTTGCAATGCCTCCGGAGGCGGAGGTGGAGGTGGAGGGTTCGACTGACTCCCATCATTGCGTTCCGGATTCAGACGCGCATGGAGCCATCCTCAAGAGGGTGACATCCGTTAGCACTTTGATAGACAGATAGACAAGTTGAATCAACGGATAGAAATTGCAACATATAGTCTTCACAATAAAAATTTGAACAAGGATGAACGAATGAATTCCAAAAGCTAACATCACACATCAATTAAGGTGAGAAGCCACTTGATTAAGGGTTGATGAATGAAAAAAAACAAGGTATGACTGGAACAAATAAGTGGTAAGGATTACCCAATCACAAACCAGATATCTGCGGGAAGAAATGCTAAGAGCTACTTGAATCCCACCTATAAACTCCCGAAACTTTCTGGTTATGCAATCTGGTGTTGGGGATACAGGGGACACAAAATATATCACCCAAACTAACAATACCTAGATCCAGCTGTATCCATCCACAACACATAACCAATAAACCTTCGAAATCGTGGTACCTCGACCTTGAAAAGCATCCGTTATATGAAGTCATGGCAATACTCCCGAGCTCGCCCAAAGATCGGGTTATCGGGTTATCTCACCAACAACTGCATAAAAGAGATTTTCGATGTCGGCAAAGCGCAGTATTCTAGAACTGCAACGATAAAATTGTGACGACAACACCTCGGAGCTCAACTCCCCGGACACCGCCACAACCCCTAAATGTCGAGGCACCAAGAACAATGTTCTCGCCACAAAACCATCGAACGATTCCAAGATACCCGTGTGATCCTAAAAAATTAGTGAAATTTGAGGAGAGGAGAGTCAAAACTTCTACGCCAGAGACCTCACCAGAGCGATTTAAGGACTGGGGAGTAAAAAGAATCCTACTCTCCGATATATATAATCCTAAGACTCAAAACATTTTTGATCTAGACTCAACAACGCCAAAGAAACAATCAAGCAGGGGCTCCTAAGTCGGGGATGGCTCTGATTACCAACTTGTAACGCCCTCGATGCGGCTATATCTCCCACGTGTCGAAGCACGACTTAGAGGCATAACCGCATTGAAAGCAATGTCGCAAGTGAGGTAATCTTCACACAACCCATGTAATACATAAGGGAAAGAGATACATAGTTGGCTTACAGTTGCCACTTCACACAATACATAAGTAAACATCCATCATCCAGATTACACTCAAGGTCCGACTACGGAACCAAAATAAAAGAAGACTATCCCAAATGCTACACAGATCCCCGATCGTCCCAACTGGGCTCCACTACTGATCATCAGGAAAAGACAAATAGTAACAACCACGTTCCTCGTCGAACTCCCACTTGAGCTCGGTTGCGTCATATGCATTGGCATCGTCGGCACCTGCAACTGTTTTGGTAGAATCTGTGAGTCACGGGACTCAGCAATCTCACACCCGCGAGATCAAGACTATTTAAGCTTATAGGAAGGACAGAGTTGTGAGGTGGAGCTGCAGCAAGTTTACTCAGCATATATGGTGGCTACATTCGCAAAAGAGAGCGAGAAGAGAAGCAAGGCATGGTCGTGAAGCTAGTAGCCATCAAGAAGTGATCCTGAAACTACTTACGCCAAACATAACTCCAACACGTGTTCATTTCCTGACTCACGAGAAGAGACCATCATGGTTACACACGCGTTGATGTATTTTAATTAAGGTCAACTTCGGTTTTCTACAACCGACATTAACAAATTCCCATCTGCTCATAAATCAAGGGCACGGCTTTGAAAGATAATACCCTGCTGTGGGTGTCCCAACTTAGCCCATTATAAGCTCTCACGGTCAACGAAGGATATTCCTTCTACCGAAGACCCGATCAGTCTCGGAATTCCGGACTACAAGACATTTCGACAATGGTAAAACAAGACCAGCAAAGCCGCCCGGATGTGCCGACAAATCCCGATAGGAGCTGCACATATCTGTTCTCAGGGCACACCGGATGAGCCAGACGTCCGGTTGGCATAGACCCTGATTGCCCAAGGGCGCCGGACATCGCTGTTGGACCAGCACTCAAGGAGAACTGGCCCGGGGTTAAAATAAAGATGACCTCGGCTCGCGAAACCCGGGGAAAAAGGCTTAGGTGGCAAATGGTAAAACCAAAGTTGGGCCTTGTTGGAGGAGTCTTATTCAAAGCGAACTGTCAAGGGGGTCCCATAAATCACCCAACCATGTAAGGAACGCGAAATCAAGGAACATAACACCGGTATGACGGAAACTAGGGCGGCAAGAGTGGAACAAAACACCAGGCATAAGGCCGAGCCTTCCACCCTTTACCAAGTATATAGGTGCATTAATTAAATAAGAGATATTGTGATAACCCAAAATATCCATGTTCCAACAAGGAACAAACTTCACCTTCACCTGCAACTAGCAACGCTATAAGAGGGGCTGAGCAAAGCGGTAACATATCCAATCAACGGTTTGCTAGGAAAGGATGGTTAGGGGTTTGACATGGCAATATGGGTGGCATGATATAGCAAGTGGTAGGTAACGCAGCATAGGCATAGCAAAAGAGCGAGCATCTAGCAAGCAAAGATAGAAGTGATTTCGAGGGTATGGTCATCTTGCCTGCAAGGTTCTCAGAGTTGTCGAAAGCTTGATCCTCGTAAGCGTTCTCAACAGGTTCCTCGCTCACGCATTCGCCTCCGGTTCTACCCAAAGCAAGAACACAAACAATGGAACCACAATAAATCACGGTGCAATGCACAAGCAACATGATGCAATACATGGCATGATATGCGAGATGCGATATGCAATGCGTATGCGTGCTCCAGAAGGAAAATGATGAACAAGGCATCAACTTGGCAAACAAGTATGCCGCTGGAAAGGTGAGATGATTTCGGTTGAAATCAATATAAAGATCACCGGAATCGGATGCACGGTTTGCAAATGACAAGCAAAACAAGAATGACACAAATCTGCCATTAACAGCATGATGCCACATAGCAAGCAACAAGGAATTAAGCTACTGCACCCAAACGTACCAGCAAAGCATATGGCAGTGATCTACTCAATATGCTTGACAAAAGATGAACACTGACCAACGGCTAAATCACACGATAACAGGTCCAAACAAGCATGGCAAAAGTGCAAAATATATCAGCTTCACAGACTTAGAGAAAATACTAACATGGCAGAATCAGCATCAGGAAGCAATGTTCAGAGCAAGGAAACAACATGCTACAGGAATTTATAATAGCAAAACAAGGCATGGCATGAATCTAGTCAAAGGATAGAACAAAAGTCCTTTACTGACCATGATCCAAAAAGGATCAGAAGATATGATGGCACCCACGTAAACATAGCAAGTTTCGTTACAGATTTCAGATAGCAGAAAACAGGACATGGTAAAAACAGATAACAAGTAGGCATGTTTAAGAGCTCGATGCACTCACTACAGAGCATTACATGATAAACTAAGCATACATCCATCAAGAAGACATGGCATAGAAGCTATACATGGCAAGAACAACATCATAGCATGCAAGGATCAACTACAACAACCTTGGCAAAATTGAATAACATGTACAAAATCTGCCAGGAAACATTTTATAAAAGTAGAGCTCGATTGACTCAAGCTATGGCACTCCATAATTACAAAAAAGGGCATGGATGGATAGAGAATAACCATATGTTCAAAACATCCTTAATGAAGTATCTCAAAATATGCATGGATCTCTCTCAGAGCATCAAGTTTACATGGCATAAAAATATCGCTATAATCAGGCTGAAATCAGCAACATCATGAAGCCTAGTTTGCATGCTTGTGCTAGTCACCACAGAGATCACAAAAATACATGGCATACACCCCTGTAAAGATGGCATGGCATATTACAAAACACATGTAGGACTCAAGTTCATAGGATGCACACATCAATCATGGCAAAAATGACAAAAGTGCATGTTCTGATAAGAATCTGAAACTAACATCACATAGCCCTCTTCTAACAGCATTTCGGGCATCAAGATAAGCTCAAATGAAAATGATGCAATGAGATGAAATGATGTACTCATCGAGGCGAACATTTCGATATGCTACACGCCCAAAACGGAGCCACGGGTGCAAAGTTATGATGCGATGAACATGCAACAAAATATCTGCAGAAAAAATGACTTGGAGGATTTCGGGGGAGAAAGAAGTCAACCCTCGTTTTGGATCTCAGATCCGGAAGTCGAGGTCGCCGGAGTTTGCAGCAGCGGCGGCCGGAGAGGGAGAGGACGCCGGAGGAGGGAGCCGGCCGGAGGAGGGCCGCGCCGGCCGGATCCGGGGCCGGGCGATGCGAGAGCGCGGCGGCGGGGACGGGCGGCGGAGGGGCGGGCGCGGGCGGCGGGTCGAGGAGGAGGCGGCGGACGGCGGATGCTGGTTCGCCGGGCGGCGCGGGCGGGCCGCGTGGAGCCGGGCGACGGCGGGTTCGCCAGGGCGGCGGGGCGGAGCTGGGCCGGAGGGTTTCCGCTGGCCTCGCGGGCTGGCAGCGAAGCGGCGGGGGCACGCCATGTGGCGGCTCCCGATTCGCCGGGCGCCATGGCAGACGCGTCTGCCCGTCCGGACGTGTCCGGCGGCTTGGAGAGGAGCGGGCTAGGGTTAGGTGGAAATGACCCGGATTTCGGGGAGGGGTGTTTTATAGGTAGAAGGAGCTAGGAGTGTCCAAAAGAGGTGTAGTTTTCGCCCACACGATCGTGATCCGACGACGGAGAGCATGGAAGTGACTTAGATGGGTTATTGGGCTGTTTTGGGCTGCAACCCAAAAGAGGCCTTTGCGGTACTGCGGTTACCCGTTGGAGTATCAAACGACCTCCAAATGGAACAAAACTTGACAGGTGGTCTACCGGTGGTGTACCAAGGCCACTTGACAAACATCGGTCCATTCCGAGAAAGTTTAGTACCCGCTCACGAAAAAATGTAAAAGGGGACGCCGGGGAACATAGGAGTGCCGGATTGCAAAACGGACAACGGGGAAAATGCTCAGATGCATTAGACGAGCACGTATGCCAATGAGATGCACATGATGACATGATATGAGATGCATGACACGAACAACATGCAAAACGAAAAACAAAACCCAACCACAGAGGGAATATCATATCACAATGCCGAAAATGGCAAGAGTTGGAGTTACAAATATGGAAAGTTACATCCGGGGTGTTACACATGGGTTCGCCGATTTTCGGTGCGGCCAGGATTGGGTTGCTTGCTAAAAGAGCCTTTATCTCTTCCAGTCCGGCCGTTGCCGCATCCGTCCACTTGAAGTGGTTGGTGCGTCGGAGAAGGCGATAAAGCGGCAATGCTTTTTCTCCTAGTCTAGAGATAAAGCGGCTTAAAGCTGCCACACATCCGGCTAGTTTTTGGACCTGTTTTAAGGTCTGTTGGTGTAGCCAATTGTGACAAAGCTCGGATTCTGGCTGGAGTTGCCTCAATTCCTCTATTGGAGATGATGAAGCCCAGCAGTTTTCCGGCGGGAACGCTGAAAGCACACTTTTCTGAATTGAGCTTGATGTCATATGTACGGAGGTTGTCGAATGTGAGACGCAGATCATCTATCAATCACACGACGTGCCTAGTTTTGATGACGACGTCATTCACATATGCTTCAACTGTCTTGCCGGTCTGTTTCTCCAGGCATGTTTGAATCATGCGTTGATAGGTGGCGCCGACATTTTTAAGTCTGAAGGGCATAGTGTTGAAGCAGAACGGCCCATATGGGGTAATGAATGTCGTTGCGGCTTGGCCGGGCTCCTTCATTTTGATTTGATGGTATCCGAAGTATGCGTCGAGGAAACACAGTGAGTCGTGTCCTGCAGTAGCGTCAATAATCTGATCGATGCGAGGGAGGGGGAAGGGATCCTTTGGGCAGGCCTTGTTGAGGTCTTTGAAATCGACGCATAGGCGCCAGGGTTTATCCTTCTTTGGAACCATCACCTGGTTTGCTAGCCAGTCCGGGTGTTTTATTTCTCTGATGAATCCGGCCTCGATTAACTTGGCTAGCTCCTCCCCCATAGCTTGTCGTTTGGGTTTGGAAAAGCGCCGCAGTGTTTGCTTGACCGGTTTATATCCCTTCAATATGTTCAGGCTGTGTTCAACCAACCTGCATGGGATTCGTGGCATATCAGAAGGGTGCCAGGCGAATATGTCCCAGTTCTCGCGCAGGAACTCTCGTTGCACGGTGTCAATCGTTGGGTCCGGCTGTGCCCCGATGGATGTTGTCTTCTTGGGGTCCGTCGGGTGGACTTGAAATATGACTATTTCGTCTGATGGTTTAAAGGAGGTGGATTTTGGGTCGCTTCTCCAGGATTACATCGTCCTTATCCACCGCGGAGCGCATCGCGGTTAACTCTTCGGCCGCGAGGGCTTCAGACAGCGAGGGCCAGGGATGCGGTTTTGTTTTCGGCACGGAGTGCTTTGTCCGGATCACTGGCAAGAGTGATAATACCATTGGGCTCGGGCATCTTGAGCTTCATGTACCCATAATGAGGTATAGCTTGGAAGCGTGTAAATGCATCTCGCGCCAATAGGGCGTGATATCCACTGTTGAAAGGGGCCACTTGGAAGGTTATCTCTTCAGACCGATAATTCTTCAGCGTGCCAATACCACGTCGAGCGTGATTTTTCCTGCGCATCGTGCCTCCCGACTGGGAATGATTCCTCAGAAGGTCGTGGTACTTTGCTCGATGCGGCTCCTATCTATTTCCATTTTGTTGAGTGTGTCCTCGTAGATGAGGTTTAGTCCGCCGCCGCCGTCCATGAGCACTTTGGTGAGCCGAAAACCGTCCATGATTGGATTGAGGACCAAGGCGGCTAGTGCCGGGACTGCCCGAAATTTTGGTTCGTCATTGGCATTGAAAGTTATGGCCATGTCGTTCCAGGGGTTTATTGCTGCGACTTGGCAGACTTCGGCGAGGTCACGGAGGGCCCTTTTGCGCAGATTTTTTGAAGCGAAAGTCTCGAAGACCGTTAATATGCTGAGGTCGTCGTCTTCCAGGGGGGTGTTGCTCTGAGGTATTTTTGGTGAGGATATCCTTGCCGCTCTTGGCCACTTGCCGGAGTATCCAACATGCTCTAAGGCTGTGGGTTGGTATGGTATCCGGTGTTGTGTGTATTTTGCATGGCCTATCGAGCCATCCCTACAGAATGGTTCCGCGCCCCGTAATGGGCTTAGATTTCTTTCCTATTGGGTCGGGTGCCGCGCGAGGGTGCATCCTATTTTCCCGGATGAGTGGCTGAGTGGAAACCGGTGGTTCCCAGTGTGCTGCCTGAGTTTTCTAGGCACCTTCCATTGTGCAGTACTTCTGTACTATGGTTGCAAAGTCAGTGAAGTGTAATACGCGACGGCGGTTGATGGCGTTGAGGAGTCCTTTGTCCGTGCAATTATTGCAGAATACCGAGATCGCGTCTTTGTCGCAGCAATCTTTAATCTTGTCTTTGACAAGGAGGACTCTGGCCCAAAAGTGATGGACAGGTTCGGAGGACAGGGCGTGTCGTTCTGCGGACAGGTATCCGGCTCTTCGATCTCGTAAATCAACATAGTTCGTCCTCAATATATAGGAAGAGTTGTTGTTTTGCTCCTCTACTACCGCTATCTGATGGGTGATCAGCGGAGATTTGATTTCTCTCTGATCGGGTTTAAGCCCAATCCGATCATATTCTATAGCGACCCCCAAGGCGGCTATGCGATCCAGGAGTTTGTTTAAAGACAACAAATCCGTCGGATCCATCCGTTTGGAGTATTCGGAGTCAACACGGAGGCAATTTTCGATGTACCGAGAAGTCATCGTCGGCTTAACGGCCGGACGAGCGGTCATGGTAAAGCCACCCAGCCGGAGGGTTTGGCCTGAGGTTAGGGCTCCTCCGGAGGTGATACTGTCCTTGATAACAAGGCGAGCCATCAATCCTGTCTTCGACATCACAGCGGAACTCTCAATGAAAGCACCAATGTCGGTGTCAAAACCGGCGGATCTCGGGTAGGGGGTCCCGAACTGTGCGTCTAAGGTCGATGGTAATAGGAGACAGGGGACACGATATTTACCCAGGTTCGGGCCCTCTCTATGGAGGTAATACCCTACTTCTTGCTTGATTGATCTTGATGAATATGGGTATTACAAGAGTTGATCTACCACGAGATCGTAATGGGTAAAACCCTAGAAGTCCAGCATGTATGATTATGATTGCCTCTATGGACTAAACCCTCCGGTGTATATAGACATAGGAGGGGACTAGGGTTGTACAAAGTCGGTTACAGAGAAAGGAATCTTCATATCCGAACGCCAGGCTTGCCATCCACGCCAAGGAAAGTCCCATCCAGAGACGAGAGAGAGTCTTCTGTCTTTTATCTTCATGGCCCATCAGTCCAGCCCATGTCCAACAGGTCGGACGCCCGAGGACCCCTTAATCCAGGACTCCCTCAGTATGGACCAGTAGCTATGTGTTTGATCTCTCTCTATCTCGTGTTCTCGATATGGCACGATCTTGATGTATCGCGAGCTTTGCTATTATAGTTGGATCTTATGATGTTTCTCCCCCTCTACTCTCTTGTAATGGATTGCCTTTGAAGTTATCTTGTCGGATCGAGTCTTTAAGTATTTGAGAACACTTGATGTATGTCTTGCATGTGCTTATCTGTGGTGACAATGGGATATTCACGTGATCTACTTGATGTATGTTTTGGTGATCAACTTGCGGGTTCAGTGATCTTGTGAACTTATGCATAGGGGTTGGCACACATTTTCATCTTGACTCTCTGGTAGAAACTTTGGGGCACTCTTTGAAGTTCTTTGTGTTGGTTGAATAGATGAATCTGAGATTGTGTGATGCATATCAGATAATCATACCCCCAGATACTTGAGGTGACATTGGAGTATCTAGGTGACATTAGGGTTTTGGTTGATTTGTGTCTTAAGGTGTTATTCTAGTACGAACTCTAGGATAGATCGAAAGGAAAGAATAACTTCGTGTTATTTTACTACAGACTCTTGAATAGATCGATCAAAAAGGATAACTTTGAGGCGGTTTCGTACCCTACAATAATCTCTTCGTTTGTTCCCCGCTATTAGTGACTTTGGAGTGACTCTTTGTTTTATGTTGAGGGATTATTATATGATCTAATTATGTTATCTTTGTTGAGAGAACTTGAACTAGTGAAAGTATGAACCCTAGGCCTTGTTTCGAAGTATTGCAATACCGTCTGTGCTCACTTTTATCATTAGTTACCTTGCTGTTTTTATATTTTCAGATTACAAAAACCTATATCTACCATCCATATTGCACTTGTACCACCATCTCTTCGCCGAACTAGTGCACCTATACAATTTACCATTGTATTGGGTGTGTTGGGGACACAAGAGACTCTTTGTTATTTGGTTGTAGGGTTGTTTGAGAGAAACCATCTTCAACCTACGCCTCCCACGAGTTGATAAACCTTAGGTCATCCACTTGAGGGAAATTTGCTACTGTCCTACAAACCTCTGCACTTGGAGGACCAACAACGTCTACAAGAAGAAGGTTGCATAGTAGACATCAGTGATTTATTTTCTTATACTAACGGAGCTTATGAGATTTTCTGTTGAGTTTTGTGTTGTGAAGTTTTCAAGTTTTGTGTAAGGATTTGATGGACTATGGAAAAAGTAGTGGCAAGAGCCTAAGCTTGGGGATGCCCAAGGCACCCCAAGTTAATATTCAAGGATAACCAAGAGGCTAAGCTTGGGGATGCCCCGGAAGGCATCCCCTCTTTCGTCTTCGTCTATCGGTAACTTTACTTGAGGCTATATTTCTATTCACCACATGATATGTGTTTTGCTTGGAGCGTCTTGTATAATTTGAGTCTTTCCTTTTTAGTTTGCCACAATCATCCTTGTTGTACACACCTTTTGAGAGAGACACGCATGAATCGTGATTTATTAGAATACTCTATGTGCTTCACTTATATCTTTTTAGCTAGGCAATATTGCTCTGGTGCTTAACTTATATCTTTTAGAGCACGTCAGTAGTTTTATTTTAAAGAAATTGATGAACTCTCGTGCTTCACTAATATTATTTTGAGTCTCTAAACAGCATGGTAATTTGCTTTGGTTATAAATTTAGTCCTAATATGATAGGCATCCAAGAGGGATATAATAAAAACTTTCATATAAAGTGCATTGAATACTATGAGAAGTTTGATTCCTAATGATTGTTTTGAGATATGAAGATGGTGATATTAGAGTCATGCTAGTGAGTAGTTGTGAACTTGAGAAATACTTGTGTTAAAGTTTGTAATTCCTGTAGCGTGCACGTATGGTGAACTGTTATGTGATGAAGTCGGAGCATGATTTATTTATTGATTGTCTTCCTTATGAGTGGCGGTCGGGGACGAGCGATGGTCTTTTCCTACCAATCTATCCCCCTAGGAGCATGTGCATAGTACTTTGTTTCGATGACTAATAGATTTTTGCAACAAGTATGTGAATTCTTTATGACTAATGTTGAGTCCATGGATTATACGCACTCTCACCCTTCCACCATTGCTCGCCTCTCTAGTACGGCGCAACTTTCGTCGGTACCATACACCCACCATATACCTTCCTCAAAACAGCCACCATACCTACCTATTATGGCACTTCCGTAGCCATTCCGAGATATATTGCCATGCAACTTTCCACCGTTCAGTTTATTATGACACGCTCCATCATTGTCATATTGCTATGCATGATCATGTAGTTGACATCATATTTGTGGCAAAGCCACCATTCATAATTATTTCATACATGTCACTCTTGATTCATTACACATCCCGGTACACCGCCGGAGGCATACACATACAGTCATATTTTGTTCTAAGTATCGAGTTGTAATTCTTGAGTTGTAAGTAAATAAAAGTGTGATGATCTTTATTTTTAGAGCATTGTCCCATGTGAGGAAAGGATGATGAAGACTATGATTCCCCCACAAGTCGGGATGAGACTCCAGACGAAAAAAAGAGGCCAAAAAAATGAGAGAAGGCCCAAATAAAAGAATGAGAGAAAAGAGAGAAGGGGCAATGCTACTATCCTTTTACCACACTTGTGCTTCAAAGTAGCACCATGATCTTCATGATAAGAGAGTCTCCTATATTGTCACTTTCATATACCAGTGGGAATTTTTCATTATAGAACTTGGCTTGTATATATATTCCAATGATGGGCTTCTTGAAATTGCCCTAGGTCTTCGTGAGCAAGCAAGTTGGATGCACACCCAGTTAGTTTCCTTTTTGAGCTTTCATAAACTTATAGCTCTAGTGCATCCGTTGCATGGAAATCCCTACTCACTGACATTGATATCTATTAATGGGCATCCATAGCCCATTGATAATCCTAGTTGATGTGAGACTATCTCCTTCTTTTTGTCTTCTCCACAACCACCATCTATTCCACCTCTAGTGTTATGTCCATGGCTCACGCTCATGTACTGAGTGAAAGTTGAAAAGGTTTGAGAATATCAAAAGTATGAAACGATTGCCTGGCTTGTCATCGGGGTTGTGCATCATTTGAATATTTTGTGTGATGAAGATGGAGCATAGCCAGACTATATGATTTTGTAGGGATAATCTTTCTTTGGCCATGTTATTTTGAGAAGACATAATTACCTTGATAGTATGCTTGAAGTATTATTGTTTTTATATCAATATTAAACTTTTGTTTTGAATCATACGGATCTGAACATTCATGCCACAATAAAGAACTTACATGGATAAATATGTTAGGTAGCATTCCACATCAAAATTTGTTTTTATCATTTACCTACCGAGGACGAGCAGGAATTAAGCTTGGAGATGCTTGATACGTCTCCAACGTATCTATAATTTTTGATTGTTTCATGCTATTATATTATCTGTTTTGGATGTTTTATATGCATTAATATGCTATTTTATATTATTTTTTGGGCTAATCTATTAACCTAGAGCCGAGTGCTAGTTTCTGTTTTTTCCTTGTTTTAGAGTTTCGCAGAAAAGGAATATCAAAAGGAGTCCAAACAGAATGAAACTTTTGCGATGATTTTTCTTGGACCAGAAGACATCCAGAGGACTTGGAGTACACGTCAGGAAGCCACGAGGAGGCTACAAGGACGGAGGGCGCGCCAAAGGGGGTAGGGCGCCTCCCCACCCTTTTGGGCCCCTCGTGACTCCACCGACCTATTTCTTCCACCTATATATTCTCAATTATTCCAAAACCTACGAGGAGAGCCACGAAAACACTTTTCCACTGCCGCAAACTTCTATACCCGTGAGATCCCATCTAGGGGCCTTTTCGGGTGTCCTGCCTGAGGGGGATTCAATCACGGAGGGCTTCTACATCAACACCATTGCCTCTCCGATGAAGCGTGAGTAGTTACCTCAAACCTATGGGTCCATAGCTAGTAGCTAGATGGCTTCTTCTCTCTCTTTGATTCTCAATACCATGTTCTCCTCGATCTTCTTGGAGATCTATTCGATGTAATACTCTTTTGCGGCGTGTTTGCCGAGATCCGATGAATTGTGGATTTATGATCAGCTTATCTATGAATATTATTTGAATCTTCTCTAAATTCTTATATGCATGATTTGGTATCTTTGCAAGTCTCTTCAAACTATCGATTTGGTTTGGCCAACTAGATTGGTTTTTCTTGAAATGGGAGAAGTGCTTAGCTTTGGGTTCAATCTTGCGGTGCTCGATCCTAGTGACAGAAGGGGAACCGACACGTATTGTGTTGTTTCCATAGAGGATAACAAGATGCGGTTTTCACATATTTCTTGAGTTTATCCCGCTACATCATGTCATCTTACTTAATGTGTTACTCTGTTCTATGAACTTAATACTATAGATGCAGGAAGGAGTTGGTCGCTGTTTGGAGTAATAGTAGTAGATACAGGCAGGAGTCGCTCTACTTAATACGGACGTTGCCTTAGATATCGTCATAACTTTGCGCTTTTCTATCAATTGCTCGGTAGTAATTCGGTCACCCACCATACTATTTTCTATCTTGAGAGAAGCCTCTAGTGAAACCTATGGCCCCCGGGTCTATTTTCCATCATATAAGTTTCCGATCTACAATTTTAGTTTCTTATTTACTTCCTTTGCAATCTTTACTTTCCGTTCCATAAACAAAAAAACCAAAAATATTACTTTACTGTTTATCCATCTCTATCAGATCTCACTTTGCAAAGGACCGTGAAGGGATTGACAACCCCTTTATTGCGATGGGTGCAAGTTGGTGTTTGTTTGTGCAGTGATTCGGTGACTTGCACATTATCTCCTACTGGATGGATACCTTGGTTCTCAAAAGCCGAGGGAAATACTTACTCTACTTTGCTGCATCACTCTTTCCTCTTCAAGGGAAAAACCAATGCAAGCTAAAGAAGTAGCATGGTTCTAATGTAGTGTCTACCAGTTTAGTTGCTTAGTTTAATTTCAGGGTGCTTAGTTTAATTTCAGGGTGCTTAGTTTTATGTGAGGGGTGTGTTGTGCTGAGCCCCTAGCAGAACTATGTTATGTTCATGCTCGTTACTTTAACTCTTCAGTACGTACATACTAGTATTTCTTATAGTTGATCTTGTAGTTGGTAGTACTACCACTTGTTTCTTCACATTATATACGTACTATATATATGGCCAACATCATATAGCCAGCAATTTAGATGTCAAAGAATTAAATAGGTAGGCTAATTTCTTTAATAGACTTTAGCACCCCATTTAAGCATGCACTAGCTTTTTTAATAGTACTATATGCATAATTTGGCGACGAGTGCTCTCTATATGTACCACCTTTTTTCTTTAATTTATCTTGCTAGTTTTGCTCCATGGCGCAATCCATCGATACTACTAATGTACAAAAGTATACATTTAAAAGGCTAGAGGGCGGGGCAGTCTTGCTTGGTCGGTTTCATGAGAGGCGAGGGCCTTTGTGATTTGACGGCTCATTACTGCTGGAAGGCGAGGCCTTGTGATTTGACTGCTCGTATAAATGTTGCCAACGACCTGAGGAGGAGAAAAGAATCGTGCGGTATACTCAAGTTTTCCACTAGAGTACTAGTACGACGGAGGAGCACGAAACACAACAGCCCAGTGCGATCTGGCGATAAAAAATGATCTAATTTGCTAGTCATCGGTCCCATGGTGCCTCTCATCGTTAGCATTGTTCTATTCATGCCCTGTAGAGAACATGACACGTGCGGTGAAACACCCGAAGCAAAAGAAGAAACTGTCGGCGTTCTGGGAACGGGGTCCCTGACTTGCTCGCTGCGGCTGCGGCGGCGTGGCTCAAGTGGGGCCCAGCGTGGCCCAGCTTCATCACTCAAGCTCAAGACCTCGCGAGGGCCAAGCCTCGGGAGGACGACAGAACCTCCCTCAGGAGCGGCCTCGTTAGGCAGGCTCGCGAGGAGGCGGAGAGATCAAGGCAGGATACCTCACGAGGGTGCCCCGTGATGCAAGCCATGACGACGAGACCGGTGGGCGCCACTCGCAAGTTGTCCTCGTTTCCCTTTGGTGCAAAGGAGGCAAGCACAGTGCCAAGGCATCAGCAAAAGTTGCCGCCTGTGCAACAAGACCAAGACCAGCGGAACGACATGATGGAGGTCATCGTGGAGCCTGTGACGGCGGCCACCGCCGAGCCTTTGGCAGCCAAGACCAACTTTAGTCAGATAAGTGTACTAGATGTTCCCTTCAAATGGCCAATTGTTGGCGCCTTCCCGCCATTATTTGGGAAGAGGCCTAGGGCCTCCCACTATAAATAGGGCTAGCCACCACAAAGGTAGAGGTATCCGAAGAGACCTATCGACAGAGCCCTAGCAGAGAGGAAGAGAGGCGATCGAACTCACCCAAGCAGTTCATCGCACTAGCTCAAGAACAGCCTCGCGAGGCTGTTCCCCTTTGTATTGTTCATCATCAGCCCCTGAGGCAATCCACCACACCACACACTGGAGTAGGGTATTACACCACATCGGTGGCCCGAACCAGTATAAACCTCGTGTCTCTGTGTTGTTCATTGTTCGTAGTTTAGATCCCTCACAATCCATTCATGCATGAGCTGGTAGGGGAAAGATCTCCGCGCGCACCCCAGTGTTCGAACCTTAAGTGTCTGCCGGAACCCGAAATCCGACATTTGGCGCGCCAGGTAGGGGTGCGCCGGAATCTCTCTTCCGCTGGTCGTGTGATCTTCCGTCGGTCCATGGCTGATGCTCGAGAAGGCCGCACTGCTACTCCTTCACTCGACCCAGCTGGTTCTTTCGTCCCAAGGCGCTCAAGGCCCAATGGAGGCTCGAGCCGCGCCATCGCGCAAACGAGCTCCTACGCCATCGCCCGCCGATGACATCTACGAGGAGTGGCTCGACTGCCGCCGAGCTCGTCTGCGCCGCAGGGGCTCCCCACGCCGCCTTCTCTCGCTGCCCGCGCCCGCAAGACCATGAAGGGAGGCAGGGAGCCGAGGTGCCCCGCCACCTCCTTCCCAAGAAGGCGCCTGGCTCCAAGGCGCGTGGCCCCGGGCCGAGACCCTCCGTGTCCGGCGCCCACGCACCAAGAAAGGAGCTGCCAGGAGATCCCTCGTCCCCAAGAAGGTGCTCGCGTGCTCCCAGCACCGGAGCACCGCGACCACGCTCCAGCGCCACCGCGTCAAGATCCCGCACTGCTCCAGGCAGCGGCGCGAGGGAACCCGCAAGAGCAAGCTCCGCATCAACAGAGAGCCCCGGTGGCCACTACAGGCTGCCGCGCCTTCACCTCCGAGCTACACAGCGTCACATGGCCCGGCAAGTTCAAGCCAGACCTACCTCCTCGCTACGACGGCACCGCCGATCCTGCGGTGTTACTCCAGCTCTACGAGCTGGGCATTGAAGCCGCCAACGGGGACAAAAAGGTCATGGCGAATTGGTTCCCCATGGCGCTGAAGGACGGAGCCCGAACCTGGCTCCTGAACATGGCTGCCGGCATGATCTCCTCCTGGGACGAGATGCACACCCGCTTCACCGCCAACTTCCAAGGCACTCGCGACCGGCCTCCGGCCGTGAGCGACATGCGCCACATCAAGCAGCAACCAGGAGAGACCCTGCAGAAGTACATCCAGCGCTTCAACAACACCCACCTCAAGATTCCCAAGGTGACTGAGGAGGCCATCATCTCAGCCTTCTCCGATGGTGTGCGCGACATCAAGATGAAGGAGGAGCTGGCGATGCATGAAGACCTATGCAATTCACTAGAGCTGTTCAACTTGGCGACCAAATGTGCCAGGGCTGAGGAAGGGCGCCTCTCCCTCCTCGAGCTTCCAGCTACCGATCCAGAAGATAAGAAGCCCAAGGCCAAGGACGTGAAGCGCAAGGGGGCTTCCGTGCTCGCGGCAGAACCAGACACCAAGCGAGGCAGGGATCAGCCCGAGTCTTCCAAGGGCAGCCGGTACTGAGTGTACCACGATCTTCACACCCACAACACCAACGAATGCCAGGAGCTCAGCGCCATGCGAGAAGGGCGAATCGGGCGACGCCCCGACCGTAATGATCGAGGCTACGGCCAAGGAGGAGGAAGAGGCGCAGGACGCTGGGAAGACCGTGGCCCTCGCCAAGGATGGCATGACAGACCTCGCGAGGACCGCTGGCAGGACCAGCCTCGTGAGGGTGGATGGAGGGACCAGCCTCGCGAGGATCGCCCTCAAGGAAACACAGGGCTCCCACCTCTTCCGCAGCCGCCAAGGAGGTACGAAGACAATCATCAGGACGAGGGGGATGGGGGCTTCTAGGAGCCACGTGCGATCGCTTGCATCCTTGGTGGGGCTCAGGCCCCAGCCTCTCAGCGCATCTTCAAGCAGTTTGCTCGCGAGGTGAATGCAGTCCTCCCCAAGCCAGAGGCCACTCGCCCTCTCAGGTGGTCGTCGTGCGCTATCACATTCAGTTCAGCGGATCAGCTCAAGTGCGCAGCAACGATAGGAGTCCTCCCCATGCTTTGCTCACCAGTCATCGGCAATGTGCAAGTCACCAGGACCCTCATCGACGGAGGAGCAGGGCTCAACGTCCTATCTGTCGAGACATTCAACGATCTCCAAGTGCCATACGATCAGCTTCAGCCGACCAAGCCTTTCTCAGGAGTCACCGATGGCTCCACCATCCCGATAGGGCAAGTTCGTCTTCTTGTCACCTTCGGACAGCGCAGAAACTACCGCACCGAGCTCATCGACTTCGACGTCGCCCACATTCGCCTGCCATACAAAGCCATCCTCGAGTACCCAGCTTTGGCCAAGTTCATGGCAGTGACTCACCATGGCTACAATGTCCTCAAGATGCCAGGAAGTGGGGGAGTCATCACAGTGCCTTGTGAGGAAAGGGATGCAGTGTGCTCTCTTGAGCGTGACTTCCAAGCCGCAGCAATCGAAGACCCAGATCATAGGAGCGGGAGACTTCCCGAGGCGATCCCCAAGAAGAAGAAGGCTTCACCTGGTCCAAGCCCTCGTGGGGTAGGCACCTCCGGAGGCATGGCAACAGGACCCGCGCCCGTTCAAGGGGCGCCACCCTCTGACGCATAGGAAGGCGTGCCCGGCGCCCTCCTCAGGCAGGGCTTGGGGGACTCTTTCATGGCGAGCCACTGACCTAGCCGGAGTCACGAGGGAGGTGCTCGGGCACCACTTGGTGGCGTGCTTCAAGGCACGTTTCCCTCAGGAAGTTATGAGGCAAGGAGGGCCAAACCCTCAAGAGTTCATCGCGAGGAGCACCCAGGAGCTACAGGATTCAAGAGTCATGCGCGGTTGTCGCCGCTTGCCCGCTGTGGCCCCGCATCCAGGCGAGGATGCTGGGCTGTGAATCTGCATCGACATACCAGGGCTCAACCAGGCGCGATCTCAGAGCGCCTCGGCCCTCACGCTGGGACGCGAGGGTCCGCCACAGCCTACGCTCAGATGCCTTTGGCCCGCCTAACGCGGTCGCCGCCCACCAGCGCCTGCTGAGGCGCGCTCTGGAGGCTCAGGAGGTCAAGCAACACACGGTCCTGGCAGAGATGGAGATGGCTCTCGAGGAACCCCCGTGCCCCCGGAGCCTCCCGGGGCCCCAGGTCCAGAGGGCTCGTGAGGGTCGGCGTCCTCATCGCGCGGCGTCCGCTACCTCAACATCCCTTCACCTCACCATATCAGTGACACCTTCCAAATTTCGCTTAGCTGGGAGCGCCCTCTGGCTGCATCATTCCCAGGCAGCGTGGGTCCGCCCTGCGCATGTATCCGTTTTGCTTATGTTCTTTACTTACCTTGTTGGGGGCGCCCCTTGGGCTGCATTATCCCCAAGCTGCTCGGGCCAGACCCAGTGGCGTATGCTTCCTCCGCACCTATCTAGATGGATTTGCTTATTCATACATAACGTGCTTGACCTCATCGCCTGCTCGATTGACACCTACCTTTGGAGCCGCTCGCTCCGGCACGGTGCTTGCGCACGGGTCCATCCCTGCAACACTGATAAATCTGAGTGGCTAAGCTTTGGCCGCGGTAGCCCCGCAAGGCGCCACCTCACCAAGCCCTCAGTGCCCCCGATCACTCCCTCGGAGCGACCAATGGTTGGCTGGCAACCGTAACGACGAACCTTGTTTCCCCTCGTGATTGGTATGCAGGACCTGCTCCAGGATTAATGCTGGAGGCCTCACGAGCCTTCTCTCCCCTCTCCGGCGCGATCCGCTTGCACATTAAAAGGGGGGCGCCTGAGCATCGCGACTCACGGGATCTTACTGGCTCTCCAGCCCTCACCCCCTGGCCTTGACCCACGGCATCACGACCTGTCATACCAGCGGCGGCTGAGCTCGCTCGAGGGCCGGGACCTGAGGACGTAGAGCATTAAGGGAAGCGCGGGGGAGAGGGAAGAAGCTCGCGAGGTCCCGACCCAACAACACCTCAGTTGCCGTCGCGCAGACACGGCACCTCATCGAACGCCGCTCAAAACTTGCAAGATAAGTCACGCCAAAAACTGATCCGACTCAGCACCAAACCCTCGCCTATCGCTGCTCTGTCACGACAAAGCAGCCTACCTTTCTTGCCCAGCGGAGGCTGCTTGAGCGCTAAAGGGGACCTCCTGAGCATCGCGACTCAGGGGCTCTTACTGGACCTTGGGCCGCTCACCTCCTGGCCTTGACCCACGGCATCGCGACCTGTCATACCAGCGACGGCTGAAGCCTACCTGGGGACCGGGACCTGTCAGCACATAACACCAAGCCCTCGTGAGGAAAGAAAGGGGGAGCTGCGTTGGGACAGAACAAGCATCTCGCACCGACTCATCATAAGGACATAATATTCACAGAAACATGGCCAGCGCCTTACATACCCCCGTGGGGTGCTACTTCCATTCTTTGCAGGAAATAAAAGCTGCTAATCATCAACAGTGGGCCGCCAGGCACCGGCGCCAACCCCATCCAGATCACCGGCGCTGGTAACCTGAAGCGCCCGCCCGGCTCTGAGCGTGGCGCGAGTTCGGGGGCTCGTAGCTGTCGTTGCTCGTCTCCGGGGTCGCCAGAAGCTCGGCGGGGGCGCTGGACCCTCCGTCCCCTTCACTGCTGCTCAAGGAGCTGCCGAGGAGGCGACCGGTGGGCCTAGTCCTCACGACGACGACGCCCCGACTGCCCTTCTCGGGGCAGCATTCCAGCCGACATCCTTCCGCGTTGAAGATCTTGAAGAACATCAAGGAGGCGCCATCGTATTCCAGGTGGATCACGAGGGCGCCCCTCGTCCGACAGACCCAGGCGATCTCGCCCCAGCCTCGGGTCATGAAGACCTTGCCCGGGGTGACGACCGCAACCTCCGCTCCGGTCGCAAGGGTGCTGCAGCCAGCATGCTGCAACCAGAGCTCCAGGGAGCCCCTCTGCGGGATCTCGAAGGCGAAGGAGGGAGGAAGGCGAATCCAAGAATGAGGAGGCATGGCGGCATGAAGCACAAGCTCTTGGGAGGAGCCCTTGGCATGAACTCCGGGAGGAACGACGAGCACCGCCGTGACCCGCCGGCGCCGACGGCGGCGTCGTCTGTGGCGCTCGGCGTCAACTCCTCCAGGGCCCTCAATGCGGGCGTACAAGGGCAGCGGGAACCCTGGCGGTGGCCGCTCGTACCAGGGCCTCGACACCTCCTGTCGGGCGCCCTCATCTCGGCAGCCGAGGACTAGCCATTTCTTCAGCGGAAGCGGATAGGGACCCTCTCGGGGGGCCTTTCCCTTCTCTTCTACGGAAAACCGGTGGATCGGAGCCATTGTCGCAATCTGGAGCAAGGGCAAGGATGGAGAGGAAGGAGCAGCAAGAAGAGATGGACTGGAAGGGCTCGCGTCGTTCCATACTTATAGCCGGAGGAGGCCAACCTTCGGCCTCCATGATCACAGGTAATCATGACCCATTTCTGCATGCAGAGACTTCTCAAGTCATGCGGTTGCCGAGGCATCATGGGGAAGCGGAGACACCCACGACCAACCAATCGCCACGCGGTGCCCAAGGCCGCAGGCTGTTGGGGCCTGCGGCGCTTCACACTTGCCCCTTCGCTTCTCTGCTAAGCCAAGTCCGGGCGCGCCTTGGGCCCGGGCGCTATTGTCGGCATTCTGGGAACGGGGGTCCCCAGACTTGCCTGCCTGCAGCCTGCGGCGTGGCTCAAGTGGGGGCCCAGCGTGGCCCAGCTTCATCAGCTCAAGCTCAAGACCCTCGCGAGGTGCCAAGCCTCGTGGGGCGGACGACAGGAACCTCCCTCAGGAGCGGCCTCATCAGGAAGGTTCGTGAGGAGGCGGAGAGATCAAGGCAGGATACCTCACGAGGGTGCCCCGTGACGCAAGCCATGACGATTGAGACCAGGCGGGCGCCAGCTTGCGCAGTGTCCTCGTTTCCCCTTTGGTGCAAAGGAGACAAGCACAGGCCAAGGCATCAGGCAAAGGTTGCCGCTTCGGTGCAACAAGACCAAGACCAGTGGAACGACAGGATGGAGGTCATCGTGGAGCCCAGGACGGCGTCACCGTCAGAGCCTTTGGCAGCCGAAGACCAACTTTAGTCAGGATAAGTGTACTAGATTTCCCCTTAAAAATGGCCAATTGTTGGCGTCCTTCCCTCTCATTATTTGGGAAGAGGCCCAGGGCCTCCCACTATAAATCGGGCTAGCCACCACAGAATAGAGGCATCTGGAAGAGACCTATCAGATAGAGCCCTAGCAGAGAGGAAGAGAGGCGATCGAACTCACCCAAGCAGTTCATCGCACCAGCTCAAGAACAGCCCCTCGTGAGGCTGTTCTCCCTTTGTATTGTTCATCATCAGCCCCTGAGGCAATCCACCACACCACACACTAGAGTAGGGTATTACACCACATCGGTGGCCCGAACCAGTATAAACCTCGTGTCTCTGTGTTGTTCATCGTTCATAGTTTAGATCCCTCACAATCCGTTCACGCATGAGATGGTAGGGGAAAGATCTCCACGCGCACCCCAGTGTTCGAACCTTAAGGGTCTGCCGGAACCCGAAATCCGACAGAAACACAGGAGCAAAAGAAGATGGAAGATTACCCCCCACCCCCAAAAAGAAGGAAGACGCACACACAAGTCTGGGGCGTTGCTCTCTACTACATGAAGGGTTGATGGCCGCGGAGTCGTAACTACTTCTTCATCGCCTCCACGACCTCCATCTCCTCACGCATCTCCTCTGCCATTTTCTTCATTTTGTCCATGATGCGGGATTTCTCGACGCCGAGCCTTCATCATCTCTTCCACGGCCACATTACGTACCTTGACAGCAGTCGGGTGCTCGATGCGGAGCGTTGCTAACTCCTTCTGGTCCATGACGAGGGCATGCAGCATCTTAACTAACGAACTACTCTTCTCATGCAACTTCTTCCAGCCGGCGTTCTCCTCCTTCAGCAGGTCGAGCTCGTGGTGGAGCTTCGCCTTGTCCTCCTGAAGTTGCAGGATTTCGCCGATCGCCTTCTTACCCGAGGCAATGCTCTCCTTCAGCAGCATTGCCAAGCCGACGGTCAAATCCCCCTGCTCATTGAGGTCAGCGGGCATGTCGTCGAGCCTCTCCTTCAGCAGCTCCACCAAGCCGTCGATGAACTCCTTCTGCTTATTGAGCTGATTGGGCATGTCGTCGAGGGATAACAACTCCAGCGCCGCCAGCTCGGCATGTTCGCCTCCGCAGCTAGGGCTCTCCTGAGATCCCTCGCCTGCAAGTGACAAATCTTTCGAGGTCTCTACGTGGCGGCGGGCCCTCTTTTTTTCCACGGCCTTGGTCGCCGCTCCCTTGTTACGAATAGTTCTCGACCTAGAAAGACCTATGGGGAGGAAGGTAGAGTGATTTTTGGCTAGGTAGTTCCCCGTTTTATAACCTAGTACTAGCACTAGTACTAAAACCTGCATAGTGGGAACACATTAAGGTTTGATACATACTAGGTGTGAGCAGGTTTGCACTTAATTATAGCATGGTAGTACTACTTTGCATGTGATGGGAACAAGCTAAAGAATAATTGATGGTTTTGGTTTCAAGGCCCGAAACGTCTCTCGATAAGTTTAGTGGAACATAATTTCAAGTACTGCTGCTCAAATGCGGTCGCTAAAGTCAGTGATTGTCAGAACCCCGATTCCAAGTCACATTGATCTAGCCGGTAACACCTCATATCACTTTGCGGCCTCACGCACGGTATTCCCACGGGTGTCGCCTTACCATGGCACGGGACCGTTTGCGCCTTTTGGCTCACATATATGATAGTGTCGCTAGCATCCATATGGCAGAGAACCTGGGCCGACATGACTAGTCATGTACCCAAAGTGGCACTAACTTACGGGGACATGCATACATGAATCAACATCGAGCATGTCGGTCAGGAGCGTGCGAATCCGGGCTGTAGCACTAGGCTAACAGGACTCCGGTGAACCAGGCTGTAGCAGGCTAGGCAGGACTCCAGATGTCACCGCGTGACATTTCAAGGGATGTATACATGAACAAAGTGAATCACATGCCGCCACCAAGTGTTACGGAGCAAGAGTCTTTGGGCTAGCAGGACTCCGGTGAACCGGGATGTAGCAGACTACTATGGCTTATGGAAGCACAGGACTACATTTCCCTATAAGAGAGGCTACCAAGGATAAACAACTAGGTTGTCGGATCCCACACATACCAAGAATTTCAATCATACACACAATATGCTCGACATGTCTAAATACAACATGGCATCACATCAAAACTCTATGACTCAAGTATTTATTCATTAGGCTCTGAGGAGCCAAGTATTACAATCATGGTCTCATGACCCAACATACAGAGCATACAAGCATAGAGCGGAAGCATAAACATGTATGAGTACAGACAACTACAAATGAAAAAGGCTGAGAAGCCTGACTATCTACAAGACCCTCCCAAGGGTACAAGATCGTAGCTGAGGTAAAAAGCTAAACGTCGAAGTCCAGGCGGAACTACTAGCGAGACTGACGTCTCTCTGCAAAACATAAGATAGGCAAACGTGAGTACAAATGTACCCAGCAAGACTTACATCAGAACTAGCTACATATGCATCAGTATCAACAAAGGGGGTGGTGGATTTTGACCACAGCAAGCCAACTTTGACTCAGTGGCTATCCTAAACTATGACTGGAAGTAACTCTTTCGAGGTGGCGCACATGAGTCCACATATTCACCATATCAATACACCACCATGGATCCGCTCCTGTCTCCCTACGAGAAGGCCATCCATAGCAATCACGCTTATCTTGCTAGTTTTAGAGTATCCACTTTCACTTGTCTATGAACTGTATAGGCAACCCAAAAGTCCTTTACTGCGGACACGGCTATTCGAATAGATGATGTTAACCCTGCAGGGGTGTACTTCTTCACACACGCTCTCGCCACTTACCACCATGTACACATCGTGTATATCAGCAACCTTCAAGCGGAAGCCTGGCGAGGGAGTCGGCCACGACCTGACTAACCACACAAGTCTCTAGTCCAAGTTTATCGCCTATTCGGGTTCCATACGCAAGGAGATCCGGCCGGGGTGTCACTCACGGCCCCAAACGATGTGTACAGGGTTCCAATCCCACCAAACGGGCGGCGCTTGGTATACCCAGCAACGGTGCCTAGTCTGTCCCAAGCCCACCTGTACCGGGTGCCACTTGGTAGACTACTAACACTACCTACAAACACCAGAAACTAGTTGCAACTCCTGGACAGAGATCAGGTTGATTAATAAGTCGAGAGGGGCACTTAAGCATTCCAATGCATGGTAATAACTGTTCATGGATCACAAACACAGAACTCAGTTCCTGAGGATGGCTGCAATGAGACAACCCACCATGTACTCCTACATGGCCTCTCACCGCTACCTTTACCAAATCGTGTTCACACACTTAGCTCTCAACAGTAGGACATGTTCACCACATTCCAATTTATCCCCGATGAATCAGAACTGACTCAACTCTAAGCAGTAGCAAGCATAACAAACAAGCATGAATGAGTAGGCACATCAGGGCTCAAACAACTCCTACTCATGCTAGTGGGTTTCATCTATTTACTGTGGCAATGAAAGGTCATGCAGGGGAAAAGGGGTTCAACTACCGCAACATGCAACCATTGAATTGTTGTTGTCCTAATGCAGTAAAAGAGAGCAGTAGCGAGAGAGTGGGATTGTATCAGAATGAACAAGGGGGTTTTGCTTGCCTGACACTTTTGAAGATAATAATAGCTCTTCATCGGTGTCATCGATCTCATCGTTAGTACCATGTCTACTGAGGGGAACAATTACCGGCAACAGAGAGGAACACAATCAATGCAATGCAACAATATGATGCATCATGACATGGCAAAATGAATGTTTTTTGGCTAATGCAACTTAGAACAGGTTGGTTTGAGCTCATTTGAATCAAAGATTCAAATGCAAACCCAAAATAAGAGGTCATATTAGTGCATTAGCTTGTTTCTCTAAACAGCAAGGTTAAAGTGTTCTAACATGCATGAAACTAGTACAGATGGAAAGATTGAATTTTTCTGATCAATTTTCATATATAAATCTTTGCATTTGGAGTTACACATTAATTTCTATGAATTTTTGAAGTTTGTGATATTTTCTGGAATTTCCTGAAAAAGAATAAGTCCAGAAAAAGGTTAACTGCGTCAGCATGACGTCAGGGTGACATCAGCAGGTCAAAGGCGCCAGCCCAAGTCAAACCTGACGGCTGGGACCCACATGTCAGTGTAACAACTAACTAACAGAGTTGGTTGGTGTTAGGTTAGCACTAACCTAGGTTAATTAGGGCCTGGGCCCACTTGTCAGCCTCTAGCTAAACTAACCTTGCTTAGTTAATACTAACCTAACTTAATTAGCCGGGGGGTCATTAGCACTAACCTAAATAGGGTTAGGCCGGTGTTAAGCTGCCGCCGGCGACCAGAGGTGGCGGACCGCCGCGGAAACGGGCTATGGTGCCCCGTTCGCAGCGTGGCTGGGCACGTTCGAGAGCCCAGACCAGCGCGCGTCAGGCGGCGGTGCCAGCCGGGCCTGTGGTGGCCGGAGGCGACAGTGAGGAGCTCGGCCGAGGCCGCCGGAGCCTGGGTGAGGCGCTAGCGGTGCTGTGTTGCGCGTGCGGGAGAGCTAGAGTGCTGGTGTGTGCGAGCGCGATGCGGCGAGGGCGATGGACACGCCCGGTGGACCGTGATAGTCGCTGGAGGCGTCGGCGGCAGAGGCAGGCAGGCGGCGCGTTGGGCAAGCAGCGATGCGGTGGCTATGGCGTGCAAACAAGGTAAAAGAGAGGGGGGTTCGGGACAGGAGCTCACGGTGAGCATGTTAGGCGGGTCGACGAGCTCGGGGAAGCACCAGAGCGAGCATAGGGGCGAAGGGGATCTCCGGCGGCCGGTGATGGAGATGTCGAAGATGACGATGCTGTGGGGCGTCCGGCAGCGTGTGGTTCGTCGAGGAGGTCGACGGAGTCGCGGCGGAGGTAATGGACAACACGGGGAGGCGAGGGGAGCACGGTGGCTGGGCGTTCTGGCTGGCTGGCAGGCTGGCCGGGCGAGAGGAGAGAGAGAGAGAGGAGGAGGGAAGAGGACGGAGAGAGTGAGAGGGTTCGGTGGTGCGTGGTCGCGCCTGTATGCCTAGAAGCTCGGTGGCAAGCATGAGGTGGCGGGGCGCGTGCTCGCGCGTGGCGGCCACGCGCGCGCTATCCTCCTGGCGGGAGGTCGGTGATGACTGGCAGAGGCCAGTGGGCTGGGCCTCTGCTGGGCCGTGGTGGGGCGCCAGGTAAGTGGCCTCTGGCCTTTCTCTCTCTCTCTCTCTCTCCTTTTTTTCTATTTGTTTCTGTTTTATAATTCTGTCTTTGTTTTCTGATGTAGCAAAAATACTAAACCACTTCAAAACTTCATGAAAATTGTTGTGTGAACGAAGTGGTCTTTAACCCAAACCACACAACAATTTCCAGAGTTATTGAACATATATTTATTATATAATAAATATAAATCCAATTCAAATATTTATTGGATTAATTCAAGGGTCCAAAATAATTATTCCTGAGATTCTAAAAATATTGGTTTGAATTTTATCTCTTGCCAATATTTCCAGATATTAACACGAACATTTTCTTGGGCTTGTTTCAGGAGATTTTTAATGTTGATTATTTCTGAAATGATTTCTGAGGCTTTCCACTTTCCCCAATTCAATGTTCAGGGATTTTAGACATGATGCATGAGTCCAGATGCAGCTATTTCACTCAGGTATTCTAGGGCTGTGACAGTGATGTAACTTGTCGTACATGTCAGACCAAGCCGATACATGTCCCTACGGTGAGATGCGGGTCCGACCGACCGTCTGTTGGCACAACCGACCGTAAGTATTACGCGATGGAGACTTCTGGTTGTGGCTTCGGGTGATTGTCACGACCAAGCATTCAAAAACTAGTGATAAATCAATTACCATCTTTTTCCAAATGACCAACTATTTTCACAGGAATACAATACGTATAGATGGAGTGATTGTCATGGTTGCAAACCGACATATATGGCACCGCAAGTTCACTACAGCTACAACCGAGTAGGTCACTGCATCGCTGGCGGGGAAGGAGGGCAGCTCACCCCGCCTACGATGCATGCCCAGCGGCGCCGCCGCAGCTGGTCCCAGGATTTGGCTTCTCTTACCGCCCATTTGAACAGTTGCACCGGCTACTTATGCCATTCTGTAGGCATGCACGTTCTTTCCTCCGCGTCGACTCCATGAATATGATCTCTGCCATTAGCCCCAGCTCGAAATCAACGCGACACTGCCAGATGCTGACATCCCTCAGCATATCTCCCCTGAGATCGACTTGCGCCTCTGCCTTGTGCTTCGCCAGGTGTAACTCCTTTGAACTTGTCTCTAATCGATACGACGCTTCCTTGATCCGATTTGCCCTTGCTGCCCACCACCTGAAACACAGCCCTGGCATGTCCTCCGGCGCCACCGACCTATGATTCCAGAGTAATGGATCCCCTCTGAAACGCATGTGGGTTTCTCTCAAAGGCGGCAGTGCCGCGGGCCGCAGTGAGAGGGCAGCCCGCAGGATCCTGGGATCGAAGGGATTATCCATGGCATGATCCTCCATGGCGGGATCCGATGACCGAGGTGGGGAGGCGAGCGTAGGCGCTGGTAGAGCCCTATGAGGCTAAGATAAAGATGATCATCATGCCTGCGTCCTGGTTTATTGGCCCGCTTTTTATTTTGTGCCAATTTTTGACCAAAAGTTTAACTAATAAAATGTTAATGCATGTCACCAAAATTATATCATTGGAATCACACTTGAACAT
>CM038677.1:186091297-186223264 GCA_021605205.1 Aegilops longissima
CCTCCTTGGCGCGGTAGAATCGCGGCAGCATCGGACACACTACGGGCAGATCTGCGAATGGTCCTGGAGAGCTCGAATCCGGGTAAGTAATAGGTAATTCACTTTCACATGCTTGCTTTGCATAAAGAATGCCTTACCCTCCGCTATCTTCTTTAATGATTCAATTTCTTGGAGGCTTTTGGCTTGGCCTTAAGCGGCTTTGGCACTCTCAAGGCGGAGGCCGAGCTCGGACTCGAGTCTTGAGTCACGCTCCAAACTCGTGTTTTTCCACGAGGCCCGGAGCTCTTGCTGCACCTCCGCCACCCGCTCCTCCTGCTTCTCTCGCTCAGTGCGCTCGCCCGCTTTGCTTTCGGCCGCGGACACCGCTTCCTTTAAGTCGCCACCTCGTTCATGGCCCTACAATACCCACGTTATTCTGTCATTTTTGCAGCGAATCCTTTCTATAAGGTATTTCTTTAATAAGGTATTACTTACCTTCCTTGTCCTCGAGATGCTTCTTGGCAAGGCCGAGCTCGTTCTCGGACCGCTCGAGGCTCTGCTTCATGCATTAACCTCCATGATCGGTCTTGAGGGAGAGAGGTCAACAACGCAGACTGCATTCCCATATTGACATACTTATGTTAGACTCCTGCGTACATCTTTTCAGATCCTTAGTCCGGCTTTTCTTTCCGAACACCGAACTAAGCATCAGGGGCTACTGTCTTTGCGGTAATATTTTTACATATTCTAAACTTACCTCAAAGCCTGTTAGAAGGCTGGTACAGGCTTCAATCAGCCCGCTCTTGGCGGACTGAACTTTCTGGATCACCACACTCATAACAGTGCAGTGCTCCTCCTCGATGGAGGCGCTATTAAGCGCCTCCAGTAAGCTATCCGGTTCCTCCGGTTGGACGGAGGACACCGGCGTCTTACCCTTCCTATGAAGGGACCGCTTGCCGGACTTCGGAACTGATGTAGGTTCCGGTATGGAGTCGGGGCGAGGTGAGCTTAGAGCCTGGGGTCTCGCTCCCTCGCGCTGGAGTCAGGGAGGCTGCCTTGGCGCCTCCTGCGCCACCTCCTCTTGACCAGGCCCCCTCGGGCCCCACCTCGGCGTCGTCCATGGCGTAAGGAGGAGGCGGCGGAAGTGAAGTACTCTCCACTTCCGGCGAATTCGTGGACCCGCCGACGGCGGCGAACTCGTCCTTGGGCGGGCTGCATGATTGTTCGGTTTAGAGAACACTATGCAAAGAAAAAGCCATGGGTATCCGGACAATTACAATCTTCCCAGGGGCTTGGCCCGTGTTGGCCACTCCTCCTCCTCGTTGTCGGCGTTGGTAGAGAAGTCCGGAGGAAGGGTCCTTCCCTTCTTGGACCCTCCGACCTCCCCAGTTGGGGCGGCCTTCCTTTTCTTCTCTCCCCCCGTTGAGAGAGAGGCTTCTTTTTCCTCCTCCTCTTCCTCAGAGGAGGATTCCGCCTCAGAGTTGTCGGGCGGTGAGTCCGACAGCACCTGGCGCCGGGAGCTCTTTCGAGTTCCCGTGGCCTCCTTCTTGGCCTTCTTCTCCGGCACCACATGAGGTACCGGAGCCAGCAGCCTCGTCAATTGGGCGTCCGCTGGGTCTTCTGGCAAAGGGGCCGGACAGTTAACCTGTCCGGACGTCTTCAGATAGTCCTGTTAAAGGTTAGGGAGTTTTAGATCCCACATAGAGTTAATCTATGAAAAGCAAGAGTCCCATAAAGGGTAAAATAACTTACCTCGCTGGCTTGATGCTGCGAGCTGAATCCGCGATCTTCGGTAGCGGATGTGGGAGCCTCGGCGCCCTTGAATAGCACCTTCCAGGCATCTTCGTGCGTAGTGTCGAAGAGCCTTTTCAGAGTTGGGTGCTGTGCCGGATCGAACTCCCATAATTTGAAGGCCCGTTGTTGGCATGGGAGAATCCAGCAGATGAGCATCACCTGGATTACGTTGACAAGCCTGAGATTCTTGTCCACCAGGTTTCGGACGCAGGTTTTGAGTCCGGACAGCTCATCCGAATTCCCCCACATCAGGCCCGTCTCTTTCCATGATGAGAGTCATGTGGGGAAGCCAGATCGGAATTCGGGGGCCGCCGCCCATTGAGTGTCGCGCGGCTCGGTGATATAGAACCACCCCGATTGCCACCCCTTTATGGTCTCCACAAAGGAGCCCTCGAGCCATAGGACTTTGGCCATCTTGCCAACCATGGAGAGTCCGCACTCTGCTTGGCGGCCGCCCACTACCTTTGGCTTGACATTGAAGATCTTAAGCCATAAGCCGAAGTGGGGCTGGATGCAGAGGAAGGCCTCGCACACAACGATAAACGCCGAGATGTTGAGGATGAAATTCGGGGCCAGATCGTGGAAGTCCAGGCCGTAGTAGAACATGAGCCCCCGGACAAATGGGTGAAGTGGAAAACCTAGTCCGCGGAGGAAGTGGGGGAGAAACACCACCCTCTCATGGGGCCTGGGGGTTGGAATGAGCTGCCCCTCGTCGGGTAGCCGGTGCGTGATGTTGCTGAACAAGTATCCGGCCTCCCGCAGCTTTTTGATGTGCCCCTCCGTGACGGAGGAGGCCATCCACCTGCCTCCCGCTCTGGATATAGTTGGAGAAGGTTGAGGTGGGGTGTGCGGACTTGGGCGCTGGAGCTCGAGTGTGCGGAAATGGATGAGCAAAGGAGGAAGAAGGCGTAGGTGAAAAGGTGGACCCTTATCCCCTTATATGGACGGACGAAGCTATGCGTCCCCGCCAGCCTAGTAAAACTCGCTTATCTCCCAAGCGCCGTAATAAATGGCGCGGATGGGTTACCCACGTCCGTATTGATGGGAACCCCGGAATAAGGGGGCACGATCTCCGCTTTGATAAGACGTGCCAAGGAAACCGCCTCGCTTAAACGCGCTGAGGTGGACAGTAAAAAAACGATTCGTATAAAAGCTTGGCCGTGGTGTGATATCACGCCGCGGAATCCGTCAGCAGATCCGTGCAAAAATTATTCTCTCTATGGTGGTATGTGGAACTTGTTTTGCAGAGCCGGACACTGTCCTTGTGTTCAAAACCTTCTATGAAGTATTCGGAGGAGGAACCCGCCTTGCAATGCCGAAGACAATATGCGCGCGGACTAAATCGTCATTGAAGCCTGGTTTAGGAGCTCTTGAGGAGTCTGGACTAGGGGTGTCGGATAGCGAACTATCATCTTTAGTCGGACTCCAAGACTATGAAGATACAAGATTTAAGACTTCGTCCCTTGTCCGGATGGGACTTTCCTTGGCGTGGAAGGCAAGCTTGGCGATACGGATATGTAGATCTTCTACCATTGTAACCGACTCTGTGTAACCCTAACCCTATCTGGTTTCTATATAAACCGGAGGGTTTTAGTCCGTAGGACGAACAACAATCATACCATAGGCTAGCTTCTAGGGTTTAGCCTCCTTGATCTCATGGTAGATCTACTCTTGTACTACCCATATCATCAATATTAATCAAGCAGGAGTAGGGTATTACCTCCATCGAGAGGGCCCGAACCTGGGTAAAAACATCGTGTCCCTTGTCTCCTGTTACCATCCGCCTAGACGCACAGTTCGGGACCCCCTACCCGAGATCCGCCGGTTTTGACACCGACAGTGTGCCTTTCATTTCTAAAGATTCTTCCATTCCTTAGCAGCCATACGTTCCATGCAGCTAGATAAACAACCTCTTTGAAGAAAGGTTGGCCAAAACTATTCCTTGCAGCAAACCTTTGATGTCGTAGAGTGGCACATTCTTCACATTGATGCCGTAGTCCATTTGGGTTTGTTTCATCCACAGAAATTGAGCACAGCAAGAACCAGCAGCAATGTACTCAGCTTCAGCAGTAGAGAGTGATACGCAGATCTGCTTCTTCGAGGACCAACATACCAAGGATCGTCCGAGGAATGGCATGTGCTTGATGTTCACTTGTGATTCACTCGATCACCAACATAGTCAGAGTCAGAATATCCAATGATATCAATATCCGAGCCCTTAGGATACCATAATCCAAGTGTTGGAGTGTGAGCTAGATATCGAAGAATATGTTTGACAGCCTTATGGTGTGATTCCTTCGGTGTAGCTTGAAAACAGACACACATGCAAACACTAAGCATAATATCTGGCCTAGATGCACATAAATACAATAAAGAGCCAATCATGGAGCGATATACCTTTTGATCGAAGTCTTTACCATTTTCATACATGCATAGATGGCCATTTGTGGGCATAGGGATTTTGACGCCTTTGCAATCTTTCATGCTGAATTTCCTCAGCACACCCTCCTAACCACTATTAATTATATGAAATAAACGGAATCAATCCAAACTACAAGCAAGGGAATCAACTCTTATTCCCGTAAAGGAAAAATAACCCCTTTCATTTATATGGGACCATGAGCCCCTTTTGGTTCGGCAGGGGGATGAGCACGTTGCACAAAGAGCAAAGAATCGTAGCGTAGCACGCCAGAGATCACATGGGCAGTTTTTCCCAGGTTTGGGCTGTCATGAAGCGTAAAACCCTATTCCTGCTTTAGTGGATTGATGGGAGGACCCTGGTGAGGCGCAGTGCTCTAGCCCGGCAAGGTTGCCTCGGGGCGAGAGCTGCTACGCGGGTATGGGTGTACAAGGGTTCGAATCCTCTCTGTGGTTGCCTTAGCCCTCCTTTTATAGATCAAGGGGTCGCCACAATGGCAAATTAGTCATTGTGTACTGATTAGATAGCAAACAATGCTATCATACCTAACTTTGCAGATAGGGCAGAGCGCATTAAATGCGCCACTTTGTGTCACATCATAGAGTTGCCAACAAACCTTGCCAGGCTACTTGGCCACCTCTTCACCTGTCTGCATGACACGTCTCTGGACGGGTGTCATTTGGGGGCGGTTTCCATAGAAGGTGGCTACCATGTGTCGAATAACTGCCACTTAGTCACTTGGGGGCTTGCCACCGCAACGATCGATGACTTGCGTTGTTGTGAGGTGGAGCGGTTGAGCCCTGGCGGGGTGGTCCGCCCTTGGCGTCCCCGGCAATCCTGTCGGGGCCATCTTGGGACTTGTCTTCGGAAGCACCCTAGATCCCGCCAGGCTCGCCTGCCCGGCAAGGGAGGTTCTTCCTTAGCGGTGTCTTGCTTCTTATCTTGACTTGGTCTTCTTCATCTGCTCTTTGATTTCTCAAACATCTTATCTCTTCATCTTGGCCTTGTCTTGGACATTGCAGCCTTGCCCTTAAGCCTGTGCACAGTCTAGTCAACATGCCCCGGGTTTGTTACACCTACACACGCGTCAAATTATCACATGGGATGGATCTTCATGCAAAAATGTGTCGCACCGTGTACCCGCATGTGTGTGAGAGGGAATGAGTGCGTGCGTGCACATCTTCGCTTCGTGCCTGTACTGCCAGTGTGCGTGAGAGAGGACGAGTACATTCTTCTGTAACCAGCAGCACGTCACTGTGATTAATCCACACAAGGAGGTCGCGACAAGGCCTCCAGATGTGCCACGCGGCTTCATGGATGCCCCCATATAATTTTAATCATAATATATTAACTGGAAAAGGGAGAGACACTATGTAGCGTGCCATTGGAATTCTAATTTATGTGGTTTGCACATACTGGAAGTACTAGTAAGGTACACGTGCATTGCACGCATGAGATTTGGCAACCAAATTATGAATAAATACCACACTATAGCATGTAAGCTTTGAGTCGTATATGCATGATGTAGACGTTCGTTTAATTCTTATAGTTCATCTCATTCAAAATCAATTCGTTTTCATAAAAACGTTAGTCTACTTTATGATTCATGGAATTGTGCGTTGTAAAGCATAAAGTAAAAACAAATAATGGCAATTCAACTAGAAAAAATGTCTGGGCAGTTATGCTACGGAAGATTCTAGAACAAAGGAGAAGACTTGTGTTTTGAGGTTTGTGCATTATGCTTAAGTTCAACCATGGAGTCTTCTAGATTGTACATGTGTCAGAATCTGGTGGAATGTAGATGATATCCAGTGGCTAGTACTGCTCGGATTTGCCATCTCTACACCGTCTGATTGGCTTCATCCAATGACCATCTTTAAAATTTATTCGCACTCAATAAATGGGTATTGTCGGTGTCAAAACCGGCGAATCTTGGGTAGGGGGTCCCGAACTGTGCGTCTAGGCGGATGGTAACAGGAGACAAGGGACACGATGTTTTTACCTAGGTTCGGGCCCTCTCGATGGAGGTAAAACCCTACTCCTGCTTGATTAATATTGATGATATGGGTAGTACAAGAGTAGATCTACCACAAGATCAGAGAGGCTAAACCCTAGAAGCTAGCCTATGGTATGATTGTTGTCCGTCCTACGGACTAAGACCCTCCAGTTTATATAGGCACCGAAGAGGGTTAGGGTTACACAGAGTCGGTTACAATGGTAGGAGATCTACATATCTGTATCACCAAGCTTGCCTTACACGCCAAGAAAGTCCCATCCGGACACGGGACGAAATCTTCAATCTTGTATCTTCATAGTCCAGAGTCGGCCAAAGGCTATAGTCCGGCCATCCGGACACCCCTAATCGGGACTCCCTCGGTAGCCCTGAACCAGGGCTTCAATGACAGCGAGTCGTGGCGTGGATTGTCTTGGCATTGCAAGGCGGGTTCCTCCTCGAATACTTCATAGAAGATTTTGAACACAAGGATAGTGTCGGCTCTGCAAAATAAGTTCCACATACCATCGTAGAGACAATAATATTTACACAAGTTCAATCTGGCGGCGTATTCGCGTGATATCACCTGCAGCCAAGCCTTATTGAATCATTTTCTTGTCCCACCTCGGTAGCGTTTAGCGAGGCGATTTCCTTAGCACGTCTTGTCAAAGCAGAGATCGTGTCCCCTTATTTCGGGATTCTCATTATATCTGGCGTGGGTAACCCGGTCATGCCCGTTAGGCGCCTCCTCTATCGGCGAGTCCCGAGCAGTCCTGAGGAGGGCTCCTGGTATTCAACCTTTTATAAAGAGACCAAGGCCCCGCTCCTTTTTCTCAATCTCAACCGAATCCGCCCCTCGCCTCGAGTTCCAACACCCAAAGCTCTAGATTCAGGCGCTTCGGACCTTTGATGATGTCCGGCTCCGACCTTCAAGGCCGGTGGATGCCTTCCTCCGTCACGGAAGAAGACGTCCTAAATCTTAGAGATGCTAGGTATCTAACCGGCGAAATCTCGCATAGGCTGGCTGCCCAAGGGCAGGTTATTCCCACTCCCAAGCTCGGTCAAAGCGTGGTGTTCGCGTCTCACTTCCTTCGGGGGCTAGGCTTCCCGACGGACCCCTTCGTGAGGGGGCTCATGTTTTATTACGGGCTGGAATTTCACGACTTGGATCCGGAGTCCATCCTCCACATCTCATCGTTCATCGTCATATGCGAAGCCTTCCTCCACATTACCCCTCACTTGATTGTGGCTCAAGACCTTCAAGGTGGAGCGAAGATGATCAAGGGCTTGAGTGAGTCTGAGAGGGGCTGTTATAAGCAAGAATCTTGGCCTTCATGGCCGAGGGCTCTTTTCAAGAGGAGCTCAGTCTATGCCAACAAGAGTGGTTTTATATCACAGCTCGGGGGCACCAAATGGGTGGCGCCACCTGCCTTCGCTCGGGTCCTCCACATGGCTGGCGTCATGGGTCAATAAAGGGCTTGGTGGGGGCCGTCCAGGGCGTGCCCTTGTTGCGGGCCGTGTTGTGACCTCCTAGAGAGAGATCAATCTGGTCGTAGTAAGCGCAGGTCATGCTGATTCGTTGCATCCTGCCTGCAAGCGTCGCCCCCTCCTTTGTGGGAGTTCAATCCGGAGGACCACAAGCTCTCCAACATTTTATGGGCATAGCGCTTAGTGGAGATGTACAAACTATTCTTGGATCACAAGCAATGTGTCCGGACTTGACCGAGGGCAGAGTCTGAGCTGCAATCCCGGATACTCAAGTAAGTAGTCTGCATGCGGACATGCTACCCGTATATTTATCATAAACTTGCCCTTAAAGAGATGTCCCTTAAACAGGAGTGGATAAGCGAAAGCAAAACTGATCAGTGTCGGCCCCCTCCACGAGACCACGCCGGATCCGTGTTGACCAAGATCTTTGGAGGCTGCGCCTTTGGAAGAAGGCGAAGGGGAACAAAGGCTACTGCCTCATGAAGGAGTTATCAAGAAAGGAGGGATCAAGAATCCCTCCATCCGAGAGGATAAGAGGACCGCCTCTGAAGATCCGGAGACCAAGGCCTCAAAGCGGGGAAGAAATCTTTGCGAGAGGATCCTGCGCCGGAGATGCCCGGCCACACTATTTCCCCAAGGAGATCAACCCTCCAGTGGCCGTAAGTAGAGAGGGAGTTTTAAAATAAGAGACATCCTGTTTTATTTCGAAGATGGCGAAATTTTACCTTGTAGTTTGGATCTCAGCCCTTCTCGTGAGCTCGTCTTGAGGATCTTCGTTCGGAGATGATGGAGGCGGGGCGCCTCCCCTGCCGTACCGCCTAGCGAGGCGGGCGATCCTGAGGTGTCGTCGCGGAGGTTTCCCGAATCCGGCAAGAGGCGGAGGCGGTCGTGAGGCCCCCAAAGCCCTCCGTGTCCGGACTTGAAAGAGGCCATCGAGCGAGTCGGCACGCACTGGTGCACGGTCGGAGGATTGAAGGATCTGCTCGGGCGGCGTCTATCTCGAGAGGATCACAGTGCATTGATGGAGTGCGGTGATTGAAAAATTTAAATCCATGAAGAGGGTTGCCGCGAGGCCGCCGGGAGTTTCTTGGCGGGTTTTGAGTGCGTGCAATGATGTACCTTTTGCGGTTCCGCATATCTAAGATCGCCCTGTGTACATAGTAGCCCCGAGACTCGGTGCGTTGTCTAAAATGACAGCGCCGAGATCCTAATCCAGTATAATATGTCGCCCTTCCTATGTAGGTGGCGAAGCGTCCGTTAGCTAGCGGATGATGAATTGCGAACTAAGCGGCAACAGCGTGGCGGATGCCGACATCGCACTTGTCAATAAGCGGCAGCGAGTCACAAGGTATGCGATTTCTCCGCGGACACATGGTAAGGGAGCTAGATGCCCGTGCCTTACAACATGTATGCTTGATGCAGATGGTGCGCTGCCATGGAGAACCTTGGCGGAGCTTGCCCGAGCCAAGGAGCAGGCCAGAAAAAGTGATGCGGCTGCCTTAAAGGCGGTCGAAGAGCTAAAAGCCAAACAGGCTGCTCCTTTGCGAAGCAAGAAGGAAATGGCGAGATGGCGTGAAGTTGAAGAATGCTACCGACCGCTCGAGCTTCTTGAAAAATAAGGTCGATCGGAGCAAGAGGACTGAAGAAGGCCACCACGAGGCCAAGGATGCTCGCTCTGCGATGAGAGCTATGAAGGAGGAGCTCGTCGGGCGGAGATATCGCGGTGGAAATCCCTTTCTGCTGCGGAGGAAGTTCCGCGGATCCTAAATATGCTCGGGTGGATCGGCTATGGAGTCGGAGGATGCTTATCTGGACTTGGCGGCAAGTCTTGCGGACGCCGAACACTTCCGAGATCAAAGGATCACGAGATGGAAGAGCTTTTTGGTCGCAGATTCCGTAATCAGGCGTCCACTTCCATTAACCGATCGTTTGGCGAATGGGCGGAGCTGAATAGGTTGTCGGACTTGCCATGAAGGATGTCGTGACTCTTTTGTGGCGAAAAGGCCCGAGCGAAGAGTTATTTTGGCTTGGTGTAGCAGTTCCTTGTGCGGTGCCACATATCAAAGCAATGAGGCGGTCAGCATGCATAGAGGTGCGCGGATGGCTCTTGCCGTGTCAAGACATCTTGGGCGGAGATGAAGGCCACGATGTTGCATCCCAAGATTGAGACGGAAGTCGAGCACTGTCGAGCACTATTTTCGGGAAGTTCGCAGGCGCTTCGTTTAATAGAGGCGCAGTGCTCGAAGGATATTATGTTCGAATAACATGTATTATTGTGAAACGATGTTTCGATGGAATATAAAATCTTTTTATACTTGTGCCTTCAAGAATTAAAATACCTCCTGTGCAACCGTTAATGTATATGTGTATATAACCTGAAAGATGGCAGTCTTTGGCTTCAGCCCCCACGCATATAATGTGGGGGTGTTTGCAGAAAGCGCACTTTCACACTTGCCCAACGTCTTGGTCCTACAAAGGAGGTGATAGCGCAGCAAACTAGGCAATCGGACTATAATGCTTTATCACTTTCACTTAGCCATAGGAGTTCGACAGTGGGGCTACTATATAGCCCCTAGGGGACCGCGCTCACCCTGATTCGGGGCGCGTATGTGCCTGACTGGGAAACGGCCCTTCGTCAATGCGGAGGAATTCTAAAGATTCCAGCCGGTCATCGAGTGGTTGACCAGTCTCACGCTATTTTATGCCAGTCAGTTTTCGGCTTTCTCTACTGAGGTGCTCGCCTGGCCGAACTGGGGCACAATCGCAGTAGTTCTCCTGGTGCCGCATTAGCCGATAGAGCGGAATGTAAGGCAGCAAAACACAGGAGCCGGGCAAACCCAACATTTGACCAAAGACATGATTCGGAGCTGATGCATATAAGGCCTAACTCGAGACGTCGAACGCTCCCTAAGGTATTCGGTCTTTATGAAGCGGGCGAAGAACGCCCTTAGTAATAAGCCCACGGTGTCCAGTGCGTGCAAAATTCTGGCGTGGCCTATGCCAAGCATGAGCCTCCTCCTCGGTTATAGCAAGAAACCGGGGATGTGTATCAACAAGAGCGATAAAAAAGGTTTCGCGAGGTCTTAATCTGAAAAGAATCCTTGCAGCGGGTCCCTCACGCGTCTGCGCTGTGATCTCCATTGTGCCGTATCACGGGCCGGGTGTAGCGGTGTTCTTCGTAAAGAGAGGAACTTAGTTGAAAAAGATCGTGCGAAAATGTCGTTATATTAAATAAGCGAAGTACAATTCAAAAATGAATAAAATTGAGCTTTATTGTCTCTTGTTGTGCATCTTGGAGCCTTATGCGGGGTATCGTCTAGTAAGACCTTGTATGTTTCGCGGACTCGTCCAGCCGTGTCCGAAGTGCGGACGACCTGTCTAAGTGCTTTTATTGGTGAAGCCGGTTTATTGTGTGGCTGTCAAGGCAACCGCATGATTTTCGGACTCGAGGAACCCTCGATGTTTCCTTTAATGAGATGATGCGCGTGGACCGGGCATTTTAAGTGTAAGAGATGCATAATGCGGTATTGCGTTAAAGCGGCGAAAGCTTGGCGTCCCAATAGTGCTTGATAGCTACTTGTAAATGGGGCGAGGTGGAAGGTTAACTTTTCATGGCGGAAGTTGTCGGGTGAGCGAACACAACTTCTAGCGATGAGAAGCCCATACAATGGGCATATGGGCTGGCATTACCCCTTGAAAGGAAGTGTTGCTATGGAGAAATTTGGTTGGTCTATCCCCATTTTGCGGATTGTGTCACGATATAGCAGGTTTAGATCCTGCCGCCGTCCATTCTGACGACTTGTGTAAATTGGAGTCCGCCAATTATTGGATCTAATATCAAGGCAGTCAACCTGCATTCCGTATACTTCTAGAGTAATCGATGGTGAAGGTGATTGGTTTTAACAACCCGGTGGCGGTACTCCTCGGGATAGGCCGTATGGCGCGTGCCTCTATGGGCGCCGCTCTATTTTCCCTTTTTCACGTGAAGTGAGTTTACTGTTTTGATTTCTTGTGGGAATTTTTTTGGTTTCGGTGCTCTGCTTGTGGGGTTCGTCATCGTCCTCGCTTGGTGTGTCGAGCCTTGTGTTCGGCGTTGAGTTTGCGGACTGCTTGAAGACAACAATCTCTGTGGGTATGGTTTGCAGGCTTCAGGAGTCTTGTGGATTTGGCATATCTTGTCCAAGATTTTGTTTAAGTTAGATAGCTCGTCCATGTTATCCTTAAGGGGCAGCTTTTTATGATTCTGCCGAGAGCTTTTGAATCTGGCGTTGACTGCCATGATCTTCGGGCTGTTTCCCTTGGTTCGACGTTGGTCCTTGCTGCGTCGTGGTTTCCCGTTTCCATCCCTGACTTTGGATGTACTTGGGTCGCTGCTGCTGCATCTTGCCAGCCAGCTGTCCTCTCCCGCGCAAAAGTGGGTCATGAGGCTTGTTAATGCGGCCATTGTTCTTGGCTTTTCTTGGCCGAGGTGTCTGGCGAGCCATTCGTCTCGGACGTTGTGTTTGAAAGCCGCTAAGGCTTCGGCGTCCGGACAGCCGACTATTTGATTCTTTTTAGTAAGGAATCTGTTCCAGAATTTTCGGGCTGACTCTCCGGATTGTTGGGTTATGTGACTTAAATCGTCTGCATCCGGAGGTCGGACATAGGTCCCTTGAAAATTTGCCCGAAAAGCATCCTCGAGCTCTTCCCAACTTCCAATGGTGTTTTCGGGGAGGCTTTTAAGCCAATGCCGGGCTGGCCCTTTGAGCTTGAGGGGTAAGTATTTTATGTGTGGAGGTCATCTCCTCTAGCCATGTGTATGTGGAGGATGTAATCCTCAATCCAGACTCCAAGGTCCGTTGTTCTGTCCTATGCCTCTATGTTTACGGGCTCGAATCCCGCTGGAAATTCGGAATCCAGCACCTCATCGGTGAAATATAGGGGGTGTGCGGCACCCCTATACTTAGGTGTACCGTGATGTTCGGGTACTTGATGTGTTGCGTTGCTTACTAGAGCTTGCTTTCTTGGCCCGTAGATAGATATAACTGGGCCATCTTTTTGATGCGAATCCTGGTGCGGATCACGTGTCGGCTTGTGTGCGGTGCCGTTTGCCGCTCTATGTTTGCCATGGGGTCGTCTATCCGACCGGGCCTCCTTGTTCTTTGATTGCGGGGCCTCTCGGCCTCCTCATCAAGTCAGGGCGTAGTTTTCGCTTTGGGTAGCTCTTTGTTCGGCGTATCGCCGTATTTGTCTATGGTGTTGAGTACTTTGCTCCATCTGATTCGAGTGCATCTTACGCTGTTTTGAGCTTCGCTTCGCTTTTTGAGGCTCGTGCGGTGGCGGCGAGCCTTTGTGGAGGTTCTTCTGCTCCAACAACTTGTCGGCGTGAATCGTCGGGACTGTTATCTTCGAGGGGCCGGGTTGTTTATCCGAGTTGTCCTGTTGGACGGTTGCTTTCGATAGTATGTTAAATGCGTCCACGGTTTGCCCTGCTCTATGGCTGGGTCTGTATGGCTGTTGTCTTTGTCTAGGCGGGACTTTGGCGGCGCTTACGTCGCCCGTTTGACTTTCGAGGGAATGATCCGCCGTGGCGTCCGTTGTTCCTCGTCGTCGCTTCCTTTAGGTGTGTCCACCATGTATACATCGTGAGATGAGGTGGTTCTCCGATGCCCTATGGGTGCTGGTTCATATTCCTCCCTACATCGTCGTCCATACCGTCGATGTCTTGAATCAAAGTCGAGCATGTCGGTTAAATCATCGGCGGTGGCTCTGAAGTGGGTGGTGAGTGGGCATTGAATTTCTTCGTCGTCCGCATCCCAACCTTCCCGACCATAATCCGGCCAGGGCTCTCTGATAAAGAGAGACTTTAGTGAATTCAGGATGTCGCCAAAGGCGAGTCTTTGAAAGATGTCTGCGGCAAGTGAATTCCATGATCGGCGCCAATCGGATTCGATTGGCGGCGTGAAGGCTCGGAGTCTAGAGAGTCCGACACCTTGGAGTCACTGAGCCGCAAGGGCAGGGGTAGGTGTATGGCTCAATCACCATAGAGATCGCAGCCCCGAGGCGGTGTCCAGCCACCGTCCTCGTCGGCGCGATCGGCTCCGAGCTAAAGGTCGGGGCGGACAACGTGCGGACCTCGGGACCTTTGTTCGGGGCAGAGCTAGATCATGCCCCTCGTGATAGTGCGCGGCGCTTGGCTGTGGCTCGAATCCGTCGAAGATCAAGTCTCCGGGACGTCGGCCGTGTAGTTCAAACTTCAAATCTGACACGGTGGCGGGCGTAGCTTTCAATCTACTCCGGATGGCCTGCGAATTGGCCCATGATGCAAAGCCACGAATCGAAGATCTGTCGAGGAGAAAAGTCTCACCACGAGCGCATCGTTGTTGATGATCGGAGGAGCCATCGGACCTAAAGATGGCGACAGGAGGAACTCTCAATGAAAGCACCAATGTCGGTGTCAAAACCGGCGGATCTCGGGTAGGGGTCCCAGCTATGCGTCTAGGCGGATGGTAACAGGAGACAAGGGACACGATGTTTTTACCCAGGTTCGGACCTCACGATGGAGGTAAAACCCTACTCCTGCTTGATTAATATTTATGATATGGGTAGTACAAGAGTAGATCTACCACGAGATCAGAGAGGCTAAACCCTAGAAGCTATCCTATGGTATGATTGTTGTCCGTCCTATGGACTAAAACCCTCCGGTTTATATAGGCACCGAAGAGGGTTAGGGTTACACAGAGTCGGTTGCAATGGTAGGAGATCTACATATCCGTATCGCCAAGCTTGCCTTCCACGCCAAGGAAAGTCCCATCCGGACACGGGACGAAGTCTTCAATCTTGTATCTTCATAGTCCAGGAGTCCGGCCAAAGGCTATATCCGGCCATCCGGACACCCCCTAATCTAGGACTCCCTCAGGTATAGATATAGATATAGAGTAGTTTGGCACATCATCTAAAGGCTTTCTACACGCTCATTTTTTGTACAAATGTGCTCCAACATGCACCCGCGCGTTTGTATGTGGGAACAAGTGCGTGTGTGCACCTCTTCTCTTTTGCACACGTTTTCCGTGTGTGTGAGAGATACTAAGATATGGTGAGGGAATATGTGTCAATGAAATTTGTGTGAAGGAAAGGCCTATATACGTAAATGTATGTGCATGGGGCTGGGGTGATATACGAGAAGGGAGGGGAGGGGTCGACTGAGGGAGTCCCGGATTAGGGGGTGTCCGGATGGCCGGACTACCATCATCGGCCGGACTATCATCGGCCGAACTATCATCATCAACCGGACTCCAAGACTATGAAGATACAAGATTGAAGACTTCGCCCCATGTCCGGATGGGACTTTCCTTGGCGTGGAAGGCAAGCTTGGCGATACGGATATGTAGATCTCCTATCATTGTAACCGACTCAATGTAACCCTAGCCCTCTCCGGTGTCTATATAAACCGGATGGCTCTAGTCCGTAGGACACAACATCAACAACCCTTACAATCATACCATAGGCTAGCTTCTAGGGTTTAGCCTCCTTGATCTCGTGGTAGATCTACTCTTGTAAACATCCACAATATCAATATCAATCGAGCAGGACGTAGGGTTTTACCTCCATCAAGAGGGCCCGAACACAGGTAAAACGTTGTGTCCCTTGTCTCCTGTTACCATCCGCCTAGACGCACAGTTCGGGACCCCTACCGAGATCCGCCGGTTTGACACCGACATTGGTGCTTTCATTGAGAGTTCCTCCTGCCGTCGCCGATAGGAAGGATGCCTCCTCCGTCTTCAAGGGCGGTATTTTATCAAAGGAGCCTTGGCCGCCGGCCAAACTATCCGGCTAGGTGGTTTTCTTATGACCGCCTGTCCGGCCACCGCTTCGACAATGACCTCTCAAGTCGTCAAAAGCAATTTTCACGTCAGCTCAGAATTCGCCTAGCGGCTGGATCCAATAGAGCTCTCGTCCGTAAACGAGCTCTTGGATCGCATCGCTGCCCTGGGAGTCGCTACAGACTACAATCAGATTGGGCTTAAAACCGATCTGATAGAGATTAACTCTCCCCAGGTCACCCACCACATTGCAGTGGTAGAGGAACAATGCGGCGGCGCTTCTCCTATATTGAAAACTAGTCATGTCGGGCTCCCGAACCCCCATGCGGATTCTGCGGAGGGGCGGACTTGATCAAGCACTGAAATTAAAGTCGGGCATCGGACCGGACTCGTTGGACAACGTCCAGCAATCCAAGCTTCAAATTCGAAACTTTCGGCCTTGAGCCTTGAGATGGGTAGGGTTCGGACTTAATTCCACCCGCCGCCCGGACATATGCGATCTATCTCTAATCCGGCAAGAGCCCGCTGAGACGGTACATCATTACTGGGCCAGATTCCTCGTGGTTATGGACATGATAAAGGACTGCCGAGAGGAAAACACTATCTCAATTTTTTGCAATAATTGCACGGACGAGGGAATCTTGAACGCCGTCAGCCATCGTGAAATTACACGCTTTGCCGACCTGGCGTCCATAGTACGAAAGTACTATGCGATGGAGAGTTTCCGGACAACCGAAAATAAGTTTTGGGACAATCCGGCCCCGAATACAACCCTAGTCCGCAACAAAAGGGTGCATTACACTCGGGCACGGATACAAAACCAAAAAGCAAAAACCCCATAAAGTGCGGAACCGTACTAGAGGGATGGCTCAGCGGACCCTGTAAAATTCACAGTACAGAAGGCGCCGCCCCAACACATAGCCTTCAAGCATGTTGGATATTATGGCAGGTGGCCAAAAGTGGAGAGGAGCTTCTAGCCCGGAAAACCACCCCAACAACATCGATGCAGTATCAACAGTCTTGAGACTTTCGCATCAAATAATATGTGGAAGCGAACAATCCAGCGGCCTCGCCAAGTCTACCAAGTAGCAACAACCAATCCATGGGCGACACAGCCATCACCTTCAACGCCAGGATGACGAACCTACATTCCGGACAACCCGAGCTCCGGCAAGACCGGTACTTAGTCCAATAGTAGACAGCTTTCGACTTACAAAAGTCCTCATGGATGGCGGCAGCAGTTAAACCTCATCTACGAGAAACCCTTCAAAAATGGAAATAGACTGGAACCGTATTGAGCGAAGCAGCACAACCTTTAGAGGAATAATCCCTAGCCGGAGGCGCTGCCAGGAAAAATCACACTCGATGTGGTATTCAGCTCGCGGACAATTACAGATCCGAAGAAGTCACGTTCCAAGTGGCCCGTTCAACAGCGGATATCACGCTATATTAGGACGAGAGGCATTCACAATTTTTCAAGCCGTACCCCATTACGGGTACAGGAAGCTCAAAATGCACGGGCGGCGGAATAATCACTCTCGTTAGTGATCCGGACATAGCACTCGGCCGAAAACAAAACAGCCGCATTAGCCTTAGAGGCACTATTGAAGCCCTAGCGGCGGAGGAACTCACCACGCTGCGCTCCCACGGTGAATAGGGACGATGTGATACTCGATAAGAGATCCAAGTCCACCTCCTTTAAACCAGCAGATGAAATAGTAAAATTCCAGGTCCACCCAACGAACCCGACAAAGACGGCCTCCATCGGGCACAATTGAACCTCGATGTAGGCGCCAGATGCGAGAATTCCCGGGAAAATTGGGACATTTTTGCACGGCACCCACGGATATGCCGGAACCCCACGCAGATTGGCGAGAACACAGCCTAAACATCCTAAAAGATTTAAGCCGGTCAAACAGGCTCTTGACGATTTTCCGAACCCAAAAGACAGGCAATGGGAGAAGAGCTAGCCAAACTATTGGAGGCGGATTCATCGAGACATCAAGCACCGGATTGGCTAGCAAACCTGGTAATGGTACCAAAGAAGGACAAATCTGGCGCCTATGTGTCGATTTCAAAGACCTAAATAAAGCCTGCCCAAAGGATCCCTTCCCCTCCCGATCGACCAAATCATCGATGCCACTGCAGGCACGATTCATTACGCTTCCGGGCGCATACTCGGCTATCATCAAATCAAGATGGCGAAGCGGATCAAGCCGCAACGGCATTCATTACTCCATATGGACCATTACGCTTCAACACGATGCTCTTCGGACTTAAAAGCGCGGCGCAACATATCAGCGCATGATTGAGACATGTCCGCTACCCAAATCGGCAAAACAGCAGAGGCATACGTGAGCGGCGTAGTCGTCAAAACTAAACACGTCAAAACTCTAGTAGACGACTTGAGGCTCACATTCGAAAACCTCAGACCATATGACATCAAGCTGAATCCGGAAAAATGCGTTTTGGTATCACCGGTGGAAAGCTGCTGGGCTTCATCGATCCGTAGAGGAATTGAAGCAAACCCAGCCAAGATCCGAGCTCTGTCACAGCTAGATATCCCACAAGACCTCAAGCAAATACAAAAATTGACCAGATGCGTGGCGGCTCTAAGCCGCTTTATGTCCCGACTAGGAGAAAAGGCATTACCCCTCTATCGCCTCCTCAGGCGCCGAACACCAGTGGGCGGATCGGATTGCACCGCGGACTCGAAGAAATAAAGGCCATATTGGCAACAAATCCGGTCTGGCTGCGCCCAACCTGGGCGAACCAATGTTGTTATACATCGCAGCTACGCATCAAGTTGTAAGCGGTACTCGTCGTCGAACAAGAAAAAGAAAGGCATAAATTCCCTCTTCAAAAACCAGTATACTACGTATCCACTGTGTTAACCCCCTGCAAGTCCCGTTACCGCACTATCGAGAAGATAGCATACGCGGTGTTCATGGCGTCCGGAAGCTCGACACTACTTTCAAGAGTGTTCGACAACGATGGCCTCTGAAGTACCACTTAACGACATTATAAACAACCGCGACGCGACGGGCAGGATTGCAAAATGGGCCATTGAGCTCTTACCATTTGATATATCTTACAAACCTCGGCGAGCTATAAAGTCACAAGTTTTGGCTGACTTTGTCGCTGAATGGACCGAAGCCGAACTCCCTAAAAAATACGGCGCATACTCCAATTGGATTATGCACTTCGACGGCTCTAAAATGTTAGCCGGATTGGGGGCTGGCGTCATATTGACATCCCCGACCGGGGACACAGTCCAATACGTACTTCAGATAATGTACACGGACTCCAACAACGCAGCCGAATACGAGGCCCTTTTACATGGTCTCCGGATGGCAATCTCCATGGGCATTCAACGCCTAGAGGTGCGCGATTCAAACCTCGCAATATCCCAAATAAGCGGAGACTTTGGCGCCAAAGATCCGAAAATGGCAGCATATCGCAACGCCGTCCTAAAAATGTCAGCCCGGTTCGAAGGACTTGAATTCCATCACGTAGCCCGGGATAATAACCAAGCAGCCGACGTACTGGCACGCATTGGCGCAAAACGCGACGCTGTCCCTCCTAACATCTTCTGGAGCGGCTCTTCAAGCCATCCGTACTATGGGAAGAGGAGTCCGAACTAACAAACCGGAACAAGCCGCACCAACCGGCGATTCAGCCGATGATATAACACCTTCCGCCCATGACATAATGGCAGTAATTGCCCCGTGGACAGAACCATTCCTCGCCTACTTGCTTAGGCAAGAGCTTCCCAAGACCAAAATGAGGCCCACTGCATTGTCCGCGATCTAAAGCCTACAAGGTCTATGAGGAGAACTTTATAAGAAAAGTACAACCGAGTCCTTCAAAGGTGTATCTCCAAGAGGAAGGGCGAAACCTCTGGCTGAAATTCATGCCGGACTAGGCGGACACCACGCCGCATCTCGGGCCCTTGTAGGAAAGGCATTCCGTACAGGATTTTACTAGCCGACGCCCGAAAGCAGATGCTCGGGACTTAGTCCAAAGATCGTCGGTTGTCGGCTCTTTGCTAACGAGCCATATGCCACCCACGCCCTCAAAACTATACCCATTACCCGGCCGTTCATGGTCCGGGGCTTGACATGGTTGGACCACTTAAAGGGGGAACCCACAAGCAAAGGTACCTATTGGTCATGGTGGATAAATTCACCAAATGGATAGAGGCCAAGCCAGTTAAAACGGCAGAGTCCGGACCATTGATAGACTTTATATCCGGGGTAGTACACCGTTATGGTGTCCCTCACAGCATCATCACCGATAACGGCACAAACTTCACCGCCGATGAGGTTAAATCATGGTGCAAAAATATGGGCATCAAGCTCGACTACGCCGATCTATCATCCTCAAACCAACGGTCAAGTGGAACGAGCAAATGGTCTAATAATGGCGGCATCAAACCCGGACTAGTGCGGTCCCTCACGAAATCGACACGCCTTGGGTAGAGGAGCTCGACTCCGTACTCTGGGGGCTGCGGACAACGCCTAACCGTACTACCGGATTCACACAATTTTTTATGGTATACGGCGCTGAAGCAGTTTTGCCCTGCGACATCATTCATGACTCACCTCGAGTGCGCATGTACGAAGAAAGAGAAGGCGAGTTGGATCGGCAGGACAGCTTGGACACATTGGAGGAAAGAGCGGCGCGCGTCAAGGCTCGTTCCGCATTCTATCGCAGCAGGCTCGAAGATATCAAAGTAGAAATGCGGGCCAAGACTTACAGCGTTGGCGAACTGGTTCTCGCTGCCGGACAAGAAAAAGGACAAGCTCAAGCCCAAATGGGAAGGCCCCTTCATCATCGATCAAGTCCTGACCGGCGGGGCGTACCGTCTATGAAATGCATCGGATAACCGACTCGAGCCGAACCCATGGAACGCAGCCCGCCTCCGATGATTCTATGCCTAGCGCCGGACTAAGAGTTCGTCCCTTTCCCCCCGTCCAAATATTTTTTTTTACTTCAGCTGCCTTTTGTTTATCTTTTTCTTCTCAACCCTATTCATCCCAGCCTTAAAGGGCCTACTTGCGCAACGTTCGCGCGCAATTGATGTGCTATCCGCACTCATTATACACAGGGGCTTCTTTACCGAAGCTTAATTATATCTGGGCTTCATGCCCAGCACATGTGTTAAGCCTCCACATGTACCTTTTATTCACCATTATATGCATCGATATGACTTAAGTTTTGGCCAAGCTGGGTTGCCTAGCTCCTGCGCTTACCCCTACGTTCCCGATTGTTCGGCTAGGAGGTAAAGGAGCACCTCTGTGATTATTCTTGCGGGTCAGCGGATGTGTACCTCGGTCGGGTGAAGCCAAAGCTAGCGTTCTTAAGGGAATATTCGGTCGGTGACTTAAAAGATGATTTTTATCCACTTATTTATCTGCCCCGAGATGTTTTTTGCTTTTTCTTGAGTCCGGACATGCACTTTAGGGCATGCCACCCCAGAGGAAAGGAACCCTTAACGGAACTATTCTCCCGGAAGATGTTTCTTACTATCCATGTAATATAACATAACTAGTTGGGCACTTATGCGATAAAGCACCGATGACCCCTACGCTGGTCTCCATGCATACCCGGTTGTTTCATAACCGAGAAGGTATTCGGACACACTCCGGACTCTAGGGTCCCGAGGTCGAAGTGAAAAGGTCGGCAAAGACAAACGATCTACAATCCGGCTAGAAGGCATTTTGTATGTCATTTTATAATACATTGTCAAATCGACTGATTGTATTCTTCCTCAATCCCGTCTAACAGGTTGTCTAACTTACAGTCATGTTGGGAAAATTTAGCGGCCAACTCCACTTGGCCGTATACTAAACTCACAAGGATCTCCTTCCCATCGGGCCCCACAGGTCCGACTTCGGCCATGTGGTTGGGATCCGCCTTCTTGTACCGCGTCTTTACCATGGCCCAGGCCTCCCTGGCACCTTGGCGGCAGGCCGAAATCTTCCATAAATGGAAGCGCTGCCGCACTCCCTGCAGCTTCTCCGCAAGCTCCCCAAGACCCTCGGGTAAGGAGAAGGCTGACCATAACGCCTGGATGACGCTGCTCATTGCCTGCCGAACTCGTTCGATCAGTTGCAACAATTCGGGAAGTTGATCACCCGCTGATACGGGCATCTCCTCCGCAGGCGACACTGTGAGCATACCTGCAGACATATTCTATCAAATTGACTTCCTCGCGAACTCTTCTTTTCAAAGGATTTCGCTCAAGCACTTACTATATATGCCGCGGCGAAGCCCTGATTCTCCTTAACGGAGCCCGACAGCTCGCCCGAACGCTTTTCAGCTCTTCTCCAAGCTGGGCATGGGCATCCTGGAGCTTGTTCCTTTCATGCTGCACCTTATGCAGCACCCTCTCGCCGCCTTTAGTTGGCGCGAAGTTCTGCCTGTCCGGATCTTGTCCGGCAACACCTGCAACGTCATTTTTTCTTTCAGGCTTGCGCAAAGGCCAAATGCTACTTATCTTTCTAAAATAATGCGTTACCAGGAGAGGTCCTTGCGTTTCCTCCTGCGCCAGAGAGTGCGGCCTCAAGTTGGGCCTTGCCCTCTTGCAGCTCCTGAGACAGTTGGGTATTCTTCTCGGTAAGATCCTTCGTTTCATATGATCCTTAAATCAGTTAATATAACTACTTTAAGTCTCGGGGGCTACTGGCATGGATAACTATTAAATTCTCTTACCCGTATGTATTTTACATACTGCTCCGTGGCTCTGATAAAACCATCTTGAGCAGCACGAAGGTGCGCGTCCTCCGTGTTAAAGGCATTCAACGCCTCGGGGGAGAAGCACGCGTCACGAAATACTGTCCGGCGGCGCCTGTGATTCAGGGCACTCTCCACCTCAGACTTGGTGGCGGACAGTCTATCGGCATCCTCCGTCGGAGGAACGTCCGGCTCGCGCTTTGCGCCACCTCCCTCCTCGACCAGGTGCGGGAGCTGGCCGTAGAGGTTGGATTGACAACCTCCACGCCGCAGATCCGCGGACGCTTTTTCCCTATAAAAGTCATGAGCACTCAAACGCTTCCTAGGAGCGTTGCTCTAAATAATGAATTGTGAGCTACACCTTTGCGGCGACGTTTGCACCGTGTCGCGCTCCTCTTCCGCCTCATGGTCCGAACTGGCCCTTGTTGGTCAGCCACCGCTGGCTCGGCTTCTCGCCTAAGGCGCCGCCTGCCGCAGCGCCATAATATATCTGGTCGAGAAATAAGCAAGGAAGGAATAGCGGTGTCGGGGCTTCGGCCGCAATCACCTGGGAAGCCGGATATAGTCCGGGATAGTCGGCCGTGATGGCGACTAAAGCATTGTCCATGCTGAGCTGGTGGAACACCCCGTCGATTAGCTCCACCTTTATGTCCGGATCCTCTTCGGAGGCCGGATCCCGGGATCTCTCTGGATCCTCGGGCTGCGGAGCCGGACTTAGCATGCCCTCCACGGTCCAGCGCAGTTCCTGCGTCGAAAGAAGAACACAATATAAGAAACTTAAATTTCGAAAGGCACGGGTCGGACACGCAGAGTGTTCGCTTACCCAAGGCCGGGGATTATTCATGGAGAACCCATTTAACGGGTTCGTCCGAAGGAAATCCTCCTTCTCCCCTTATACAGGCGGACAGGATCGTCACGGATCTTGGCCGAATCCGCACTTGCGGCCATGACGGGTGGCATCGTCCTCCCCGTTGAAATCCCACATGGGGTGGCCCTTGTATTGTAGTGGCTGCACCCCCCGCGTAATGCATGTTGCCATGACTCCAATCATGGTCAACCCGACATGGGCCAGTAACCTTATTCGGCCCATCAAATAATGGACGCTCTTGTCTTCCTCCAGATGGGGGCTCCACGGACGCCAACTAAGGCGTTTCTTCATAGGAGCATTGCTGAACTCCGGGAGGCCGATCCGAACAGGTCCGCAGCGGGCGTCTTCTATATAAAACCATTCGAAGGCCAGTCTTGAGCGCCTTCTTAGGGGTTCGGATGGATATCCGGTCCGGCAATCGCCATATTTCAGCGCCGCCCACTTGATATATGGACCCCTCGTGAGAGCGGGGTACAAGGCAGAACAACCTCTTCCACAGCGTGAAGTGGGGCTCGACACCCAGGAAGAGCTCGCAAAGAGCTACATAACCCGAAATATGCAGGATTGAGGCAGGCGTGAGGTGATGCAACTGGAGTCCGTAGAACTCCAGGAGCCCGCGGAGGAATGGATGTACGGAAACCGAGCCCCTTATCGGATAGGGGACGAAACATACCGCCCCTTTGTTGGGATTTGGGGTAACCTCCGCTTGCTTCCCACCTTTGTAGGTGGCCAGCCTGCTCGAACCGAACCATGAAGGCGGAGGAGATATCCCCCACTTGGAGCTTCACCAGCTCGTTGTGCGGAACAGACCATCTCGTCCAATCTCCTGGCAAAGGGCCGGGAGCGCGAGAAGAGGAGCCGCGTTGACGGTCCATGATGGAATGGATTTTTGGTCGAAAGCGCTCCGATGAGTATTTGCGAGAGGAAGATGGTGATTTGGATCTGGATTCTTGCCTCCCTTATAGGCAGATTATTCGCACAACTAGGGGGTAAAACATAAAAGACACCCTGGCTTTTCACGTTCGCGCGACGCGTGGAAGAAGGCCATTATTGGGCGTAGAAGCCAAGACGCGCAACATTGATGAGGAAGCTGGACACTGTTCGGCAGGTACATAAAACTTGAAGGAGATCCCGCCTTGCAACGCCGAAGACTACACGCATGCTGGACTTATCGTCATTGAAGCCTGGTTCGGGGGCTACTGAGGGAGTCCCGGATTAGGGGGTGTCCGGATGGCCGGACTACCATCATCGGCCGGACAATCATCGGCCGAACTATCATCATCAACCGGACTCCAAGACTATGAAGATACAAGATTGAAGACTTCGCCCGTGTCCGGATGGGACTTTCCTTGGCGTGGAAGGCAAGCTTGGCGATACGGATATGTAGATCTCCTACCATTGTAACCGACTCAATGTAACCCTAGCCCTCTCCGGTGTCTATATAAACCGGATGGCTCTAGTCCGTAGGACACAACATCAACAACCCTTACAATCATACCATAGGCTAGCTTCTAGGGTTTAGCCTCCTTGATCTCGTGGTAGATCTACTCTTGTAAACATCCACAATATCAATATCAATCGAGCAGGACGTAGGGTTTTACCTCCATCAAGAGGGCCCGAACCTGGGTAAAACGTTGTGTCCCTTGTCTCCTGTTACCATCCGCCTAGACGCACAGTTCGGGACCCCCTACCCGAGATCCGCCGGTTTTGACACCGACATCGACCGCGCGAGATATTGATAGAGACAGATAGAGGGAAGAGCTCTACGAGCGTACAAGCACTGGCATATGGGGGGCTGGAAGATGGTGCGAGGGGCCAAGTGGAGGGAGATTATAAAGGAGTGCACAAGTGTGAGATCGATATTTAAACAGAGGGGGCGAGAACCTGCGCGGTTCCGCGCAGTGGCAGAGCCATGAAAAATAAATGAGCTAGGGGGCCAAGCATTGCTAATCCTACATAGGGAGGGCCAATTCTGTTGGAACACGCGGTACGATACGCAAGCGCCAAATAAATTTCTCTACCGCGCACCCAAGATCATGCTGCTGGAAATAGATCACGTGATCGGGTTTACCACTAGACGTGCAGTCACCACAGCAAAAGTAGAGTTGGTGATGCGTGTAGTCGATCTCTCGGCCCGTCTCCTCCTCGTTTTGCCGGTCTCCCGTGAACAGTGAAGACCCGCGAACGGTGATCTCCCGCGACCAACACCTCGCGGTTCCCTCGAACGATTCGTCCAAGCACCGCAGATGCGATGCCTCCAAGGTATCCACACGTACGGGGAGCAGTGTCGAGCGGTGGACTGCTAGGTCCGGTCATGTGGCATGGGCGTTGGGAGTGGCGGCGGCTAACCAGGGTCAGAAAAGATCAACCCTAAGTGGTGCGCCCACTCCCCTTTATGTAGACCTCCAAGGTGGGCTCAACACTTGAGCCCACTAGGAGTCCACATCCATTTTCCACTCTGATCCAATCCGAATGGGCTGCAAACCCTTAAGTGTGCGACCCTATAGGTTCACGTACACATGGACAGGACTAGAGTCGATAGTTGGTAGCGGCTCCTAGCAGAACGTGCCAACTCCCATGTGTGCGTAAAGTCATTTGACGAACCTCGACAATGTGTCATATGCAACATTCCTTTTGCCTCACGATATTTGTTGTCGAGCTCAAGGCGAGTACTTGTCACCCTTGTGGTAGCTCGACCTCTCTTCTCGAAACCGTGATACAGATTCCCGAATTGGGTTAACACTTAACCCAAGACGCATGGCCATGCTTTCCGAATCTGATTACTCGAGAGGGCCCAGAGAATATCTCTCCAAATAGGAGGGGCAAATCCCGTCTTGGTCAACCATGTCTCGCGGCATGTCTCACGACTCACCCGAAATCTACCTTCATAACTACCCAGTTATGGAGTAGCGTTTGATAGACCCTAAGTGAGTTTATCCTCATCCCGAGAACATGCGAGGACCTCAGGTCTAGGACATGGCACCGACTTTGTATTTGAGACTAATAGATGACTATATCTCGTTACGTCTCAAAGTGGGTCTGTCCAACTCGGTGATCTCCATCCCCAAGTCCATACTATCGGTTTAGTATCTCCATGCACATGACTTGTGAAACATAGTCATCAACCGAGTCGTATACTAGCCAAGGATATGTGTCCGGATAACCTTATCAACTAGGGACTATTAGAACAATCATCATACAATACATAGTTCCACAAACAAGTCACATACTCATTGATGATGTTCAAGGTCAATACAAAGGACTCATGAATACATATGGAAATATCATCATCACATGATTGCCTCTGTAGTTCGAGATGAACGGCCCATAGCTATCCGGAAGAGAACCTAGAATTGTATCTGTGGACAACTCGTCCCCAAGTGGGAGGCCCAACCGATCCAGAGCTTGCATGTACCCGATCATCTTGATCACATGTGGGCTCAGTGGATCACCCTCTTTCAGCTTACAATCCATCAAGGATCGCCAGAGGTTGAACCTTTTGGTCCTAGCCTGCATTTGAAACATGCTTTTGGGGTTCTCGATCATATCGAAAGCCTCAATATTTTCAAACTGCTGCTGTAGATCGGGCTCCATAGAAGCCAGCATGAGACAGCTAATCTCGTTTGATTAATCAACGAGTTTTTGGTAGGCATTTCTGGTTGTGACATTAGCATCATCGGCAGGTTCCTCTGGAAGTAGATTCTCTAGAACTTGTTCCTTTTTATCATGCCTAAGAACAATTCTCAGGTTTCTATACCAGGTGGTAAAGTTTGTTCCATTCAATTATCTTTTTCCAGGATTGATTTCAACGCAAAAGGGGTATCTTGAGCATGTGGTGCCACTGATCTACAACAGAAATATGCAAAAAAAAACTAAGACATATATTCATGAAGATCAATTCATATTAAACATTTTAATAAGATCATTACTCCCACTAAAATCAACATCCCTCGGTTGATACTTAGTGATTCAAGATCCAAGATCAACATGTCAACTAGTGAGCTTTTGCATCACCGCTAAAAGACAAGATCACTCGGTAAGCAACTCTTGCTAATCGTATCTTCATACGACTCTTGTTGTTGGGGACATCTCATGCCTCGCTAACTCCTACGCCTCATGGCCCAAAATTGTTTTGATAGCCATGACAAGTCATCCAATGCTTCGCGTTTAAGTGTCCAACACAAACCCATCACTTCAAGGAGATCTAGTGGCACCCTAATTTCATAGGCTCGCCACTAAATATACTTGACATGTGAAGGTGCAACAATTGGGGAGGCATTTGTACTTGACATTCTTTTATGGATCACCCTACTTAAAACATCTACCATGCAAAAGAAGGGTGCATAAAAGGGATAAACTTTCACAAGCAGTTTATATATGTGTGATATGGTATAGCCCCTTTTCACAGCGCATGGTGATCTCCATCTCCACGTGCGCAGTATGCCCATGCATGGTTGTCCTCGTGGTGATCTCCATCTCCACGCCATGGTATCAACCGCCAAGTGTTACATAAGATACTATGCTATTACAAACTAATAGCTAATGAAAGGAAATTACATTACATGGCTTCTCATGTTGACACGCAGATCATTAGTACAACAATGGGACAACCATATGGCTCCTGCCGGTTTCCACACTCATTACACACATGTCATGAAACAATAATATACAAGCAACATTCATGGGCTATACCAAATCACAGTCATTCCCTGCAAAAACGAGTCAGACGTTCTACCGTCGAAGATACAACCTCCTAAAACTCTATCTTCCAAGCGGATTTTGGCCTAGCCAGAAGCGCCGAAATCTCAATTCAAAATTTGCCTCTAATCCAACTTTTCGTTAGCTTCAGTTTGACAGGTCGTGGAGCAAAAACTAAGTTCGTATGCAAAAGTTACAACCGTTTTAGCGAGACCACTCCACCAGATTTCAGCACTGCGGAAATCACATTTCCACGGTGTTGATCTATGTTCCGATTCGATCAATCTCATTGATCTTCGTGTGCTGCATCCAGATTTACATTCCACTATCTACCCCGATGGCGGAAACCGACCGGTAGGGGTAACTCGTGTCACGACCTCTGTGTCATGATCACGGAAACAAGATCACGAAACCAACCTTCAACACTGACGTGCGCGGCCGAACTCATCGACCCGCACCTGAACCGATCTACATATCTCATATGCATATCATCGAATCTATCACCACACAGCGGAGGCTCTAATACCACTGTTGGAACACACGGTACGCTACGCAAGTGCCAAATAAAATTTTCTACCGCGCACCCAAGATCATGCTGCTGGAAATAGATCACGTGGTCGGGTTTACCACTAGACGCGCAGTCACAATAGCGGAAGTAAAGTTGGTGATGGGTGTAGTCGATCTCTCGACCCTTATCCTCCTCGTGTTGCCAATCTCCCGGGAACAGCGAAGACCCGCGATCGGTGATCTCCCGCGAACGACACCTCGTGGTTCCCTTGAACAGTTCATCCAAGCACCGCAGATGCGATGCCTCCAAGGTATCCACACGTATGGGGAGCAGCGTCGAGCGGCGCACTACTATGTCTGGTCGCGCGGTGTTGGGATTGGCGGCGGCTAACCAGGGTCAGAAAAGATTAACCCTAAGTGGTGCGCCCACTCCCCTTTATATAGACCTCCGAGGTGGGCTCAACACTTGAGCCCACTAGGAGTCCACATCCATTTTCCACTCTGATCCAATCCGAATGGGTTGCAACCCCTTAAGTGTGCGACCCTATAGGTTCACGTACACATGGACACGACCAGAGTCGATAGTTGGTAACGGCTCCTAGCAGAACGTGCCAACTCCCATGTGTGTGTAAATTCGTTTGATGAACCTCGATAATGTGTCATATGCAACATTCCTTTTGCCTCACGATATTTGTTGTCGAGATCAAGGCGAGTACTTTTCACCCTTGTGGTAGCTCGACCTGTCTTCTCAAAACCGTGATACAGATTCCCAAACTAGGTTAAAAATTAACCCAAGACGCATGGCCATGCTTTCCAAATCTGATCACTCGAGAGGGCCCAGAAAATATCTCTACAAATAGGAGGGGCAAATCCCAACTTGGTCAACCATGTCTCGCGGCATGTCTCACAACTCACCCGAAATCTACCTTCATAACTTCCCAGTTAGGGAGTAGCATTTGATAGACCCTAAGTGAGTCGATCCTCATCCCGAGAACATGCGAGGACCTCATGTCTAGGACACGACATAGACTTTGTACTTGAGACTAACAGATGACTATATCTCGCTGCGTCTCAAAGTGGGTCTGTCCGATAGGGTGATCTCCATCCCCAAGTCCACACTATCGGTTCAGCATCTCCATGCACATGACTTGTGAAACATAGTCATCAACCGAGTCGTATACTAGCCAAGGATATGTGTCCGCATAACCTTATCAACTAGGGACCATTAGAACAATCAACATACAATACATTGTTCCACAAACAAGTCACATACTCATTGATACATATCATTGGTGATGTTCAAGGACAATACAAAGGACTCATGAATACATATGGAAATATCATCATCACATGATTGCCTCAATATATAGTGATGTTAGGGGGGCCAGGGCCCTTGCTGCCCCCTGTCTTCGCCACTGTGCACGCGTCTGAGAGATGAAGCAGAAGGCATGGATGATGAGATGGGGACGATGGTTATATAATGTGGGTGTTTTAGCTACGTAATCCTATATAGAGAGCTATAGATTGATTGATGTCTATGTGGGAAAGAAGGTGAGACCTGACTAGATATATAGATCGATTGGTTTGTGTGGAAAACTGGGAAAGACCTAGCTATATACACACACACATAGAGGAACATCGATCGTTGCGCATGCATGTAAGAGCTAAAGAATGCCCGTAGTGATGAAGAGGGGGAGGTGTGTGTGTGTGTGCATGCATGGGAGACCGACCTGAAGAAAAAGATTGCATGTGTGGGATGGATAACGCCGAGTGGTAGTGTGTTCATGCATGCACGAGAGAAAGTTAGTGGTACAATTATAAAGAGAAGACGACTGTGTGGGTGTAAAAGACAAGGTGAGGTCATAATCAGTGTAAAGTTGAATTCAAATATTTGAATAAGAGATCATGATGTTTGAAACCCATACATGCATGAATATAACTAAGATATGTGCGGTGTGGTTTGGAAATGAGCATGCTATACTGTATACACATTGAACAAGGTCGGACTGATTCGAATTTGAGATATCGATGGCAGGCATCATTTAGCCACATTGCATCCGTGCATGGACACACTATTCAAATTGGAGATGATGGGTGGCTTTCGCATCACATATCTATATCTATACCCCTATATAGTGTGCGAATAACTTTGAAAGATGGTTGTTGTATGAAGCCAATCCGACCGTGCAGAGATGGCAAATCTGAGTGCTACTGGTCGTTGGATATCATCTACATTTCACCAGATTTTGCCACATGTACAATCTAGAAGACTCCATGGTTGATGACGGAGTCCTGGATTAAGGGGTCCTCGAACGTCCGGCCTGTTGTACATGGCCAAGACTGATGGGCTATGAAGATACAAGACCGAGGACTCTCACCCATGTCCAAATGGGATTCTCCTTGGCGTGGATGGCAAGCTTGGCGTTCGGATATGAAGATTCTTTTCTATGTAACCGACTTTGTACAACCCTAGTCCCCTCCGATGTCTATATAAACCGGAGGGTTCAGTCCATAGGGACAATCATAATCATACAGGCTAGACTTCTAGGGTTTAGCCAATACGATCTCGTGGTAGATCAACTCTTGTAATACTCATATTCATCAAGATCAATCAAGCAGGAAGTAGGGTATTACCTCCATGGAGAGGGCCCGAACCTGGGTAAACATCGTGCCCCCTGTCTCCTGTTACCATCGACCTTAGACGCACAGTTCGGGACCCCCTACCCGACATCCGCCGGTTTTGACACCGACATTGGTGCTTTCATTGAGAGTTCCGCTGCATCATCTTCAAGCTGTTCGATGGCTCCGTCAATCATCTACAACAATGCTATCCAGGGGGAAGTTTTTCTCCCAGGATAGATCTTCGTATTCGGCGGCTTCACACTGCGGGCCAAATCGCCAGGCCGTCTAGGGCAGATCGATAGCTACACCCTTGGCCATCAAGTTAGGTTTGGAAGCTTGAACTACGTTGCTGATACCCGCAGAGACTTGATCTTCGACGGATTCGAGCCCACGGCAGCCGCTTCCTGCCACCGCGATGAACATGACCTAAGTCTGTGATCGGACCATACCCAGGAGATAGCACCTGTAAGTGCTCCCGCCCTAGATCCGGAGCAGATTCCGCCGTCCGAGGACGGGAAGCTCAACCCCGCCACGGGAGCCGCAGACTCAGTGGCGGTGGAGCCGCACACAGACCCAACCTTGAGCATGACCTGCGTCACCGGAACCTCGGATTCGTCTCCAGCCACAGGTTCCGAACCACGTGCGTCCGCGTCCGTCGAGCCCGATCAGGCGTCGTTCGTCGAATTCAGCGCCGCGGACGTCTTCCGGCACTCACCTTTAGGCGATGTGCTGAACTCATTAGAAACCCTCTCCTTAGCAGCGGACTCACAGCTGAATTATATCCGGTTTGAACTAGGGGTTGATGACTGGGAATTTCGCTTCCCACCCACCTCCCACTTCATAGCCACTGTCGAGGACTTAACCAATATGCTCGATTATGGCACCGAAGACATCGATGGTCTGGACGACGATGCCGGAGACGAGCAGGCCCAAAACCCGTCGTTTACCGCCAAAGCACCAGCGTCAGCGGCACCACTCTAAATCACGCCTTAGAAAAGACAGCAATACCGGCACAGGAGACAATAACACTCCGGACGGTGCGAAAGACAGAGAAGACCCCGACGAGCCAACTGCCGAACAGGACGATCGGGAAGATGGGCAAGTCAGCCCTGAGGAACATGCCGCAAACAAAGACTCAGAGGACAATAATTATCTCCTACTCTCCGAGGATGAGGTGAGCCTCGGTGACGAAGACTTTATGATGCCTGAGGAACCTCTCGAGCAGGAGCGGTTTAAACGCCGGCTAATTGCCACTGCAAGGAGCCTGAAAAAGAAGTAGTAGCAGCTTCAAGCTGATCAAGATCTGCTCAATGACAGATGGGCCAACATCCTGGCAGCCGAGGAATACGGCCTTGAGCGCCCGACCAAAAGTTATCCGAAGTGCAAATTGTTACCTCAATTTGATGACGAGGCGCTGGAGCCTGTACCATCGGCGCGTAATGCGGCTAACCGACCACCATGTGGTCGGGACAAAGCGGCAACCCAAGCCGAACGACAGCCCATACAACCCCGCCGTAAAGGCAGAGACATAACTGCTCGGGGTTATACATATGACCTGCGGCAAGACTTGGACAATAGAGGAGGTCAGAACAGATCAATCTATGGATCGCGGGGGCGTGCCCGGACACGCGACGACGGCTATCTAGCCGGACGCAACAATCATAATCACGCCCGGGCCGAGAACCGTAGACGGACTCCATCCGAGCTACGTCGCGACGTGGCCCGATATAGAGGAGCCGCACACCCCCTTTGCTTCACTGACAAGGTAATGGAGCATGAATTCCCAGAAGGGTTTAAACCCGTAAACATCGAATCATATGATGGGACAACAGACCCCGCGGTATGGATCGAGGATTTTCTTCTCCATATTCATATGGCCCGCGGTGATGATCTCCATGCCATTAAATACCTCCCACTAAAACTCAAAGGACCAGCTCGGCACTGGTTGAATAGTCTGCCAGAAAACTCCATTGGCAGCTGGGAAGACATGGAAGAAGCCTTCCTTGACAACTTCCAGGGTACATATGTCCAACCTCCGTATGCCGCCGACTTAAGTCACATAATTCAATAGCCCAGAGAGTCAGCCAGGAAATTCTGGACAAGGTTCTTAACCAAAAAGAACCAGATCGTCGACTGTCCGGATGCCGAAGCCCTAGCGGCCTTTAAACATAGCATCCGGGACGAATGGCTCGCCCGACACCTCGGCCAAGAAAAGCCGTCGTCCATGGCATCACTCACGGTGCTTATGACCCGCTTTTGCGCGGGCGAAGACAGCCGACTAGCCCGTAGCAATAACAATGCAAGCGAACCTGGCACTTCGGAAGCCATAAATAGAAACAGCAAGCCCCAACGCAACACACACAAGCGTCGAAGCAACGGTGATAATACCGATGACACGGTGGTCAACACCGGATTCAGTGGCTCCAAGTTCGGCCAGCGGAAGAAGCCGTTCAAAAGGAACAATTCGGGCTCATCCAGCCTAGACCGCATTCTCGATCGTCCATGCCAGATACATGGCACCCCCGATAAGCCAGCCAATCATACCAACAGAAGCTGTTGGGTCTTTAAGCAGGTCGGCAAGATAAACGTCGAAAACAAGGAGAAGGGGTTGCAAAGTGAGGACGATGATGAGGAGCCCCGTCCACTGAACACAGGGGGCAGAAGAAGTTTCCCCCTCAGGTCAAAATGGTGAACATGATATACGCCACCTATATACCCAAGAGGGAGTGCAAGCGCGCACTCAGGGACGTCTATGCGATAGAGTCAGTCGCGCCAAAATTCAACCCATGGTCGTCTTGCCCGATCACATTCGATCGCAGGGACCATCCGACTAGCATCCGCCATGGCGGTTCAGCCGCACTGGTCCTTGACCAAATAATCAATGGATTCCACCTCACGCGAGTCCTCATGGACGGGGGCAGGAGTGTTAACCTGCTCTATCAGGATATAGTGCGCAAAATGGGCATCGATCCATCAAGGATCAGGCCCACCAAAACTACCTATAAAGGAGTCATACCAGGTGTAGAGGCCAGTTGTACGGGCTCAATCACACTGGAAGTTGTCTTCGGGTCCCAGACAACTTCAGAAGCGAAGAGTTGATCTTCGATATCATCCCCTTCCGCAGTGGCTATCACGCACTGCTCGAACGAACTGCATTCGCTCGATTTAATGCGGTGCCACACTATGCTTATCCCAAGATCAAGATGCCCGGACCACGCGGGGTCATAACAGTCAATGAAACATGGAGCGCTCCCGTACTGAAGAACACACCGCGGCCCTGGCAGCGGAAGTACGGAGCAGCCTTTTAAGGCAGATTTTAATTCAGCGGCCAAGCTCTCGGACACTGTCAAACGAGTACGGACGACCCTGTAGCTTGATAGTCCGGCTCGTCAGGAGTTAGACTAGCAATTCGGCCACCATCTCAGTCCTGACCAAATGGTGGCATACGTACCGCGCGTACATAACTACGCACTCAAAATACCATGGGCAGAGACGGAGGCATAACCAGACTATGGTCCACAATACGGCTTCGACCTTCCCCGGACACACATACTTTCACTTTTCTTTTTATCCTTTTCAAGTTTTTTTCCGCAGGCCCCTAGCGGCGGCCTGATCATCGGTCCATTCGAAGGACGGATACACCCAGGTGGCAGGCGGCAGAGACATGTGGGGGAATCTCTAGACGTTCTCTTCGACGATCGTCCTACCTGTTTTCAGGACCCGCACGCAACTCCCCCTTGGTCTTGGCATGTTAAATAGCCAGGTTGCTTATCGCACTATTTGTACAAATACATTTTGACGTATCAATCAAATTATAACGAGAACTGTTTGCGGCCCAAATTATGCAGCACTAGCTTACAATTTCATTTTCGTACACTTTGGTACGCTTTAATTGGCCAGGGGCTTCACTACGCTCCATACTATGTCAACAAAGTCCGAACACTTCTACAGTACAGTTCGGCGCCCCGAATTTTAGCATTATATGCATTGGCTCCAAATCATGCCTTTGGTCAATAGTTAGGTTGCCCGGCTCCTGTGCTTACTACCTCACGTTCCGCTCTATCGGCTAGGGTAGTAAAGGGAGAACTACTGTTATTGTGTCCTGGTTTATCCAGATGAGCACCTCAGCAGAGAAAGCCGAAAACTGACTGTCATGATGCGGCGTGAGCCGGTCAACTGTTCGGAGGTTACAAATCTTTTGCGATTTTTTCTGCTTTATGTGACGAATCAGTCTTTACCCGATCAGGTGTTTACAGCACCCTAGTTCGGACTCGCGAATACTAGGGGTTGCGCCTAAATTTCTATTGTCAAAATCCTATGGCTAAGTGAGGGTGATAAAGCCACATAGTCCGATTGCCTGGTTCGTTGCGCTAAACACCTCCTTCAAGGACCAAATTTTTGGGATCAAGAGTGTTTAGATTCCATCCCGAACACCCCCGTACTACCTACGTGGGGGCTAAAGCCGACGACTGGCCAACTCTCATATTTAATAAAAACGTCCGCACAGGAGGTATATTTTTAATAATAACAAGCATTATATTACATATCAGCTTTGTTCCACCATAGAGGACAGGATAACATGAAAGTATTTCATTCAAAAATAATGTCCTTAGCACATTGCTCCGCTACAGTGCGGGATCCCTCTAGGACATCATCAAAATACGGCTCGGGCGTACGGTGCTCCTTGCCAGCGGGCGGTCCCTCGGTCGCGAGCTTGACGGCGTTCATCTTCACCCACTGCACCTTGACACGGGCGAAGGCCATCTGAGCACCCTCGATGCAGACCGACCGCTTGATGACGTCAAGCTGGGGGCAAGCATTGACCAGCCTATTCACGAGCCCGAAGTAGCTGTTGGGTATGGCTTCAGCAGGCCACAGCTGGATTATCAAATCCTTCATGATTAGTTCGGCCAACCTATGCAGTTCGAACAGCTATTTTAGCTGGTCGCTAAAGGGCACCGGATGTTCTGGCGCAAGGTATTGTGACCAGAACAACTTCTCCGTTGAGCTCCCCTCTTCGGCTTGGAAGAACTACGCAACGTCGGCAACACTGCGTGGTAAATCCGCAAACACTCCTGGAGAACTCCAAATCCGGGTTAGTAAGAGATACCTCTTCTTCACATATTTTCTCTGCATAATGAAGGCCTTACCCGCCGCAATTTTTCTGGCCTCTTGGATTTCCTGGAGGGTTCCCTGGGCTTCAACCCGAGCATCCTGTGCACTTTGACGAGCCTTGGCGAGTTCGGTCTCTTGATCCGCAATATTGCGCTCCAAGGATTCACATTTCTTCACGGCGTCCTGGAGCTCCTGCTGGACCTCACCGACCCTGGCCTCATGCTTTTCGCGGGCGGCTTGTTCCTTGGCCGCTCTCTCCTCGGCCTCGGCCAGCGCCTTCTTGAGGGTCTCTACCTCGGTCGCCGCTCCTAACAAATGTCATGGCACTTTGGTAACACAAATCATTTATCCTTTCTAAATTGACACAAGGTCATTGCATACCTTGATTGTCTTCCAGCTGTTTTTTCACACGACCGAGCTCTTCCTCGGTCCACTCCAGACTCTGCTTCAGTCTGGAGACCTCAGTAGCATGAGAAGTCGCAGCCAGCAACGACGCCTGCTTATTCACATAGACATGTCTAGTTAGTCTCCTGCGAAAGTTATTTGATCCTTTGTCCGGCTTTTCTTTTCGAACACCAGACAGAGTCTCAGGGGCTACTGTCTATACTATGTCATTCTTTTCATACAATTGCGTCGCTTACCTCAAAGCCTGTCAGAAGGCTGATGCAGGCTTCGGTCAGTCTGCTCTTCGCAGACTAAATCTTCTCAATCACCGTACCCATGAGGGTACGGTGTTCCTCAACAATGGAAGCACCTCGCAGCGCTTCCAATAGAGTATCCGGTGCCTCTGGTTGAACAGAGGTCACCGACAGAATGGGCACACCTACTTCCTTCGAAGGAGGCTGCTTGCCGGATTCTGGAGCCGTATAGGGACCGTATTCGGCTGGGGGCCGAATTGGATACGGCCCCCATCGCCAGTCTCCATGGTGTAGGATCTTGAGAAGAGGTGTCTAGAGGGGGGGGTGATTAGACACTAAGTACCAAAGTTGCAGTTTTTCACTTCTTTTCGGTTTAAGTGGAGTTTAGGCACAAGTTGGACTTTTTCAATACATAACAAGCAAGCATGCAAAGAGTATATAGGCAGCGGAAAATAAAGCATGCAACTTGCAAGAATGTAAAGGGAAGGGTTTGGAGAAATCAAACGCAATTGGAGACACAGATGTTTTTGTCGTGGATCCGATAGGTGGTGCTATCGTACTTCCACGTTGGTGGAGACTTCAACCCACGAAGGGTAACGGTTGTGCGAGTCCACGGAGGGCTCCACCCACGAAGGGTCCACGAAGAAGCAACCTTGTCTATCCCACCATGGCCGTCGCCCACGAAGGACTTGCCTCACTAGCGATAGATCTTCACGAAGTAGGCGATCTCCTTGCCCTTACACACTCCTTGGTTCAACTCCACAATCTTGTCAGAGGCTCCCAAGTGACACCTAGCCAATCTAGGAGACACCACTCTCCAAGAAGTAACAAATGGTGTGTTGATGATGAACTCCTTGCTCTTGTGCTTCAAATGATAGTCTCCCTAACACTCAACTCTCTCTCATAGGATTTGGATCTGGTGGAAAGAAGATTTGAGAGGAAAGCAACTTGGGAAAGGCTAGAGATCAAGATTCATATGGTAGGAATGGAATATCTTGGCCTCAACACATGAGTAGGCAGTTCTTTCTCAGAAATGGTAAGTTGGAAGTGTAGGTTAAGTCTGATAGCTCTCTCCACGAATGAAGAGGAGGTGGAGGGGTATATATAGCCTCCACACAAAATCTAACCGTTACACACAATTTGCCAAACTCGGTGGGACCGAATTGAGAAACTCGGTCGGACCGATTCAGCAAATCTAGTGACTGTTAGGATTTTCGGTGGGACCGATATGGTTAGGGTTAGGGCATAACGTAATCTCGGTGAGACCGATTACACAAACTCGGTGAGACCGATTTTGGTAATTAGCTAACCAGAGAGTTGGTCAGGCAAACTCGGTTGGACCGATCACTCAAACTCGGTGGGACCGATTTTGGTAATGAGTCAACCAGAAAGTTTGCATTGTAATCTCGGTAGTACCGATTGCTCAAACGCGGTGAGACCGATTTTGATAATGGACATACATAGAGAGATTACAATCCCATCTCGGTGAGACCGAGATCCCTATCGGTGAGACTGATTTGCCTAGGGTTTGTGGCAGTGGCTAAGACATCCAAACTCGGTGGCGCTGGATAGGAAGAATCAGTGGGGCCGAGTTTGACTTTAGGTTTTAGGACATATGTGTGGAAGTGGGAAAGTAGTTGAGGGTATTTGGAGCATATCACTAAGCACTTGAAGCAAGAGGCTCATTAAGCAACACCTCATCCCTCCTTGATAGTATTGGATTTTCCTATAGACTCAATGTGATCTTGGATCACTAAAATGTAAAATGAAGAGTCTTGAGCTTGAAGCTTGAGCCAATCCTTTGTCCTTAGCATCTTGAAGGAGTTCCCACATCCTTTAGTCCATGCCACTCCATTGTTGAACTTATCTGAAACATACTAGATAAAAGTGTTAGTCCAACAAGAGATATGTTGACATTAATTACCAAAACCACCTAGGGAGCACTTGTGCTTTCAATCTCCCCCTTTTTGGTAATTGATGACAACATACATCAAAGCTTTAGATAAAGATATAAAGAATAGCAAGTAAAGCTTTGGAAAGACCTGTAACAGGCATAGGCTCCCCCTACATGTATGCAATCATGTGAATATGGAATATAGAAGCATGTGATAGCATAACCATGATAGAGCAGGCAATGTGTTACATGTATCTTGGCCATATGCATCAGAGCAAAGAATATTAAATAAAATTCCTTCATGCCCATGAGCCCTTCTTGCAAACAGTATGTACATCAGCAAGAATTCCTCATACACATGATTGTGATGCATATACTTACCTTGTAGTCTTGAGTTGGCTTATGATGGAATGAACCTGCGTAAACAAGGTTAGATAACACAGATGCACCTACTAGCCAGAGCAAACAAAAGAAACCACAAGAATACCAAGACTGGGATGACATGTAGAGAGTGAGTACTAAGTACTACGTTGGATTTGACATGTCCCAAAGAGTAAAGATATGCAATGAATTTAGATGATTTATTTCCCTTAGATGTCTTGCTCCCCCTGAATCTAGCATGGGATACTAGGATAAGATAGGGAACAGAAAATCAGAGCTGAAAGATATAAATGAACAGAACTAATGCAAATAAGCACATATGAACATGTCTTTCCACTCAAGAAGACATGTGGCATCTCTCCTCTTGAACACCAAGCATCTGGGATCCTTGAGAAATACTTTCATCTAGTATTCTCTCCCCCTGGAGATCTCTCTCTCTCCCTGAAGGATCTCTCTCTCTCTAAATGATAAGCTTTGATGTGATCTCTCTCTCCCCCTTTGACATCAATTTCCAAGAAGGGATTGATAAAAAATGTGAGCTCTCTCTGCCCCGCTGGAATTTGTCGTGAATGGGTTTGATCCTTGAGTCACAACATAAAGCAATAATAAAAATGTGATGCTTGTAGAGGACAAGATTCATTGAGTGGAGCTGGACCAAAAGAAACACAGAATAAGTGGCAAACTGATTTTCCTGTTGTCAAATCGGTGGCACCAAGTGGTATGCTTCGGTGGTACCGAAAGTTTTCGGTTGGACGGAAAATAACAAATCAGTGTAACCGAGTTCATCGTAGAGAAAACACTTTTCACCTCAGCTCACTTGACTAATAAGATCTCACAAAGATTTGCAAGGAATTTACTGAATGATATGCAATGAATGGGAATGCAGAAGATGCAGAGCAAACAGAAAGAAATCTAGATGAAGTTTTTTTTCAAAAGGGGAAACACATATGCATGAGACAAATGCAAAAACTCAGAAAAGAACACAAGAGAACTTCATCTAGAGATGGTCGGTGAGAAAGTCACCTATGTTAGAGTATATTGACTTAGGAGTCAAGTGAGATCACTTGATCATAGGTCATACTCATTGTTTAAGCTCAAAATGGGGTTGCCATTTTTCGTTTAAGCATCTTGATGTATTCACATCTTGTCGAGTTTCTTTAACTCATGACTTGGAGTAAAGCTTCTCTAAGATGGAATAACATACCTTGGTTGGTGGTGCCGTCCATGTAGTTGAACTTGTGTGGGTTGCTCAAGGTTGATGTAGCTCATCAAGAATTTGGAGCACCACTTGGAATTTGAGTCCATCTACCTACATGGGTTAGTTCGTGCAAGGAAGAGCACTTGTGTATCCAACAATGACAATCATGAAGCTCAACATAGAATTTGTCAAAGGATATGTTTAAATGGTTTTGTGCTTCCTTGGCTTCAACCACCTTGTGTAGAGACTTGGTGATGTAGACATTGCTCAAGATATGAGTAGGTTACAACCTCATGGAATTTGATTCAACCAAGTACCTACATGGGTTAGATAACATGCAAGATACAAATATATCCAAGACATAAGATTTCCATCATAGGAGAGATATCAAGGATTAGGCATAAGCTCATGTCTTGCATGTATCAAATGGAGTCTCTACTCCAAGTTTGAAGCATCAATGATGTTCAATTCTCCTCTTAACATGCAAAACACTTTCTCATCAAGAGGTTTAGTGAATATATCCGCTAATTGCTTTTCGGTGCGAACATGCTTAAGATCAATGTCACCCTTAGCAACATGATCTCGAATGAAATGATGACGAACTTCAATATGCTTAGTTCGAGAATGTTGTACGAGATTATGACCAATTTTGATAGCACTTTCATTGTCACAAGGCAATGGAACATGTTTCACATATATCCCATAATCTTTAAGAGTTTGGGTCATCCAAAGTAATTGAGCACAACATGAACCAGCGGCAATGTATTCCGCTTCGGCAGTGGATAAGGATACTGAGTTTTGTTTCTTGGAGGACCAAGACACAAGAGATCTACCAAGAAATTGGCAAGTACCCGAAGTGGACTTTCTATCAACCTTGTCACCGGCATAGTCCGAGTCGGAGTAGCCAACAAGATGAAAAGAGGCCCTCTTAGGATACCAAATGCCAAAATTTGGTCTATGGATTAAGTATCTCACTATCCTTTTCACGGCCTTAAGATGACATTCTTTAGGAGCAGCTTGATATCGTGCACACATGCACACACTTAGCATAATATCGGGACGTGAAGCACATAGATATAACAATAAACCAATCATAGAGCGATAAACCTTTTGATCAACCGGTTCATCATCTTTGGTTAAGTCAAGATGTCCACTAGTAGGCATGGGTGTAGTCATACCTTTGCATTCTTGCATATTGAACTTCTTGAATAAGTCCTTGGTGTACTTCGTTTGAGAAACAAAAGTACCTTCATTAGTTTGCCTGATTTGCAACCCAAGAAAGAATTTGAGTTCACTCATCATAGACGTCTCAAACTTCTCCGACATTAGCTTCCCAAACTTTTCACTAAAATGAGGGTTAGTTGAACCAAATATAATATCATCAACATAGATTTGGCACACGAATAGTTCACAATTAACCCTTTTAGTAAAAAGTGTGGAATCAATTTCCCCAATTTCAAAGCCTTTTTCAATAAGGAACTTGGTCAAGCATTTATACCATGCTCTAGGAGCTTGTTTAAGACCATAAAGAGCTTTGTGAAGTTTGTAAACATGATTGGGTTTATTAGGATTGACAAAGCCAGGAGGTTGCTTAACATAAACTTCCTCCTCTATTTCACCATTTAGAAAAGCACTTTTAATGTCCATTTGGTACAAGGTGATATCATGATGATTAGCATAGGCAAGTAAGATGCGAATGGACTCAAGTCTAGCAACGGGGGCGTAAGTCTCACCATAGTCCATACCTTCGACTTGTGTGTAGCCTTGGGCGACGAGACGTGCTTTGTTGCGAACTACTTGTCCATCTTCATCTTGCTTGTTGCGAAACACCCATTTTGGTACCGATGATGTTGTGGTTGTTGTCGGGCTTCTCAACCAATGTCTAAACTTGATTCCTCTCAAAGTTGTGTAGCTCTTCATGCATAGCATTTATCCAATCCGGATCTTCCAATGCTTCTTCAACCTTCATAGGTTCAACGCTAGATATGAAAGAATAGTTTTCACAAAAGTTAGCTAAACGAGTTTTAGAGCGAGTGATTCTCCCGGTTTGAATATCATTGTAGATTTGCTCAACGGGATGGTCTTTAGCAATTCTTGCTAGAACTCGTGAAAGCTTTTGCTTGGGTCTTCGTTGAAGATCTTATTCATCTTGTTCTTCTTCTTGGCCTTCTTCATTGTTGGCGTTGTCGTTCTCTTGTCGTGGTGGAGAAGGAGGTCGTTGACGTTCATCTTGATGCACTTCCTCGTTTTCTTCATCTTGGTGTGTCCCACTTGTGGATGTTTCCGTTTAAACTCTTGGTTCACCTTGTAGTAAAGTAGAAGCTTCCACTTGGACGGACGAGGTACTCTCCTTCACCTCCGTTGGACGAACCTTTCCAATAGACAAGTCTTGGATTGCTTCCGAAGGATCTTTGTCTCCTACATCAATTTGCAATTGCTCTATTTGCGAGCCGTTAGATTCATCAAACTTCACATCTACCGTCTCTTCAACCTTTCGGGTGAAATGGTTGTAGACACGGTAAGTGTGAGAGTTTGTGCCGTAACCTAGTAGGAAACCTTCATGAGACTTAGGAGAAAATTTAGAACGACGATGCTTATCAAGAATGTAGCACTTTGAGCCGAATAATGGAAAGTATCCAACTTGGGGTTTGTTACCGGTGAGGAGCTCGTATGCCGTCTTTCCGAGTAGCTTGTGAAGATACAAGTGATTTGTTGCATGACAAGCTGTCTCAACCGCTTCTGCCCAAAAATGCTTCGGCGTCTTGTACTCATCAAGCATCGTTCTCTCCATTTCGATGAGCGTACGGTTCTTCCTCTCAACAACTCCATTTTGTTGAGGTGTGTACGTAGCCAAGAACTCGTGTGAAATCCCTTCTTCGTCAAGAAAGGTGTCCACATTTGCGTTCTTGAACTCCGTTTCATTGTCGCTGCGAACCTTCTTGATCTTCACTTCAAATTGATTTTGGGCCTTTCTAGCGAAGTTTTTGAAGATCTTTTGGACCTACGATTTATCATCAAGAAAGAATACCCACGTGAATCTTGAAAAATCATCAACTATAACTAAACCAAAAGAATTTCCACCGAGACTCTTGTAGGAGTTGGCACCAAAGAGATCCATGTGAAGTAGCTCGAGTGGCCTCTTTGTGGTCATGATGTTCTTCACGGGATGCCTTCCTCCAACCTGTTTACCTGCTTGACAAGCACTACAAAAAGTCTATCCTTATCAAATATGACATCGATAACTCCAAGGATATGATTCCCTTTAATAAGCTTGTCAAGGTTTCTCATGCCAACGTGACCTAATCGTCTATGCCATAACCAACCTTTTGAGGATTTAGCAATGAAGCAAGTTTTGGGTTGAGCCTTTTTAGTGAAATCAACAATGTATAGATCACCTCTCATTATACCGGTAAAGACCATTTTATGATTGTCTCGTGAAACACTTGGCAATCAATTTCAGTAAATAGGACATTGAAACCGAAATCAGCAAGTCTAGATACTGAAAGTAAGTTGTAGCCAAGAGATTCAACGAGCATGACATTCTGAATGGAGCTATCATGTGAGATGGCCACCTTACCGAGACCAACCACCTTACCCTTTGAGTTGTCACCGGAAGTGACATACTTTCGAGGACTATCATTATCAGCAAGCTCACGAAACATGTCTTTATCTCCGGTCATGTGATCGGTACATCCACTATCAAGAACCCATTCCTTTCCTCCTGACATATATCCCCGAAGATTTGCCATAAGACCAAAGTGTCTCATTGCATCATCAAGATTGAAGTCACTATCATCATCCTCATCATAGTATCCATGTTCAACATCATCATGTCGTGGATCAAATCGCAGAGAGGGTGATTCGTTAGAGTGAGTTTGACAATGATCTTGCTTATGAATTCTTATAGCTTTGGAAATAATATCACTAATAATACCAACATTTCCTTTGGCACGCATAAGGTCGGTAAGTTCAAATAGACGATCACCAAACATAGGATCACTAGTATTCATCTTACTCAAAGCAATAGACTTATGGAGAATTTCATCTAGATTTTTCAAGGAATAATTTGGAAAGCGTTCCTCAAGAAATTTCCATATAGTGTAGGCACACTCAAGAGTAGGCAAGATTCTAATTAAGTTTCTAGGCAAGCCTCTAGTGATAAGATTAACAGTTCTAAGATTTCTAGTCATGTCAATAGATTCATCAAGGGTAGGATGCATAGGATCAACATGAGGTGCACAAGGGCTAGCAATGTACTTGTTCAAATGATATTGATTGAAAATTACAAGCATCTCATTTTTCCACTCATGAAAATACTCTCCATCAAGAATAGGCACTCTATGACTAAGTCTCCCCAAAGTAGACTCATCCATCTTCCTACAATGGTGATTAAACCAAGGCAATGGAGACCAATGCTCTGATACCACTTGTAGGATCTTGAGAAGAGGTGTCTGGAGGGGGGGTAATTAGACACTAAGTACCAAAGTTGCAGTTTTTAACTTCTTTTCGGTTTAAGTGGAGTTTAGGCACAAGTTGGACTTTTTCAATACATAACAAGCAAGCATGCAAAGAGTATATAGGCAGCGGAAAATAAAGCATGCAACTTGCAAGAATGTAAAGGGAAGGGTTTGGAGAAATCAAACGCAATTGGAGACACGGATGTTTTTGTCGTGGATCCGATAGGTGGTGCTATCGTACTTCCACGTTGGTGGAGACTTCAACCCACGAAGGGTAACGGTTCTTGTGAGTCCACGGAGGGCTCCACCCACGAAGGGTCCACGAAGAAGCAACCTTGTCTATCCCACCATGGCCGTCGCCCACGAAGGACTTGCCTCACTAGCGATAGATCTTCACGAAGTAGGCGATCTCCTTGCCCTTACACACTCCTTGGTTCAACTCCACAATCTTGTCAGAGGCTCCCAAGTGACACCTAGCCAATCTAGGAGACACCACTCTCCAAGAAGTAACAAATGGTGTGTTGATGATGAACTCCTTACTCTTGTGCTTCAAATGATAGTCTCCCTAACACTCAACTCTCTCTCATAGGATTTGGATCTGGTGGAAAGAAGATTTGAGAGGAAAGCAACTTGGGAAAGGCTAGAGATCAAGATTCATATGGTAGGAATGGAATATCTTGGCCTCAACACATGAGTAGGCAGTTCTTTCTCAGAAATGGTAAGTTGGAAGTGTAGGTTCAGTCTGATGGCTCTCTCCACGAATGAAGAGGAGGTGGAGGGGTATATATAGCCTCCACACAAAATCTAACCGTTACACACAATTTGCCAAACTCGGTGGGACCGAATTGAGAAACTCGGTCGGACCGATTCAGCAAATCTAGTGACCGTTAGGATTTTCGGTGGGACCGAAATGCAACTCGGTAGGACCGATATGGTTAGGGTTAGGGCATAACGTAATCTCGGTGAGACCGACACACAAACTCGGTGAGACCGATTTTGGTAATTAGCTAACAGAGAGTTGGTCAGGCAAACTCGGTTGGACCGATCACTCAAACTCGGTGGGACCGATTTTGGTAATGAGTCAACCAGAAAGTTTGCATTGTAATCTCGGTAGTACCGATTGCTCAAACTCGGTGAGACCGATTTTGATAATGGACATACACAGAGAGATTACAATCCCATCTCGGTGAGACCGAGATCCCTATCGGTGAGACCGATTTGCCTAGGGTTTGTGCCAGTGGCTAAGACATCCAAACTCGGTGGCGCCGGATAGGAAGAATCAGTGGGGCCGAGTTTGACTTTAGGTTTTAGGACATATGTGTGGAAGTGGGAAAGTAGTTGAGGGTATTTGGAGCATATCACTAAGCACTTGAAGCAAGAGGCTCATTAAGCAACACCTCATCCCTCCTTGATAGTATTGGCTTTCCTATAGACTCAATGTGATCTTGGATCACTAAAATGTAAAATGAAGAGTCTTCATCTTGAAGCTTGAGCCAATCCTTTGTCCTTAGCATCTTGAAGGAGTTCCCACATCCTTTAGTCCATGCCACTCCATTGTTGAACTTATCTGAAACATACTAGATAAACGTGTTAGTTCAACAAGAGATATGTTGACATTAATTACCAAAACCACCTAGGGAGCACTTGTGCTTTCACATGGGGATTTGCTCCCCCATGTGTCCGACGGCCGAGGTTTCACCCTCTGGCGCCGCCATGATGGCCTCCTGCATCTCTCCCTGACCTGGGATCCTTCGGGACAACACCTTAGTGTCATCCATGGCCCTGGGAGAGGAGGCCGCCGGAAGGGACCCGCTGTCCATCACCTTCGGGTCCAGCGAATTCCCCGAAGATGAGGATCGCTCGAGGTCGGAACAAGCCGGACTGCAAGTGCATGGTTTAGCATGTTAAAACTACGAAGTAAAGATGCTGATATATGAATGTGTCAGGGTCTTTGAGTACTCACGATTCGGCCAGGGGCTTATCTCGGGGGGCGCCGCTCTGGGCTGTTGTCGATGTCCCACGCGGAGTTATCCGCGAGGGAGACCTTCCCCTTCTTGGATGCCTCTGCCTCCAGATTTGTGGAGGCTGCCCTCTTATTCCTTCCCCCCTTAGGGGGAGAGTTGCTCTCCTCCTACTCCTCCTCTCGGCAGCGGAGGAGTGAGTCTCGGCGTCTTCGGACGTCACGTCCGAAGCGCCCTTGCAGCGGAGACCACTTCTGGTCTCTTTGGCCTTTTTCTTGGCCTTCTTCTCTGGCGCCTGGTAGGGCACCGAAACCAGCAACTTCATTAGACGCAGGATAGCTGGGTCTTCGAGCAACGGAGCCGGACATTGGATCCCCTCCGCCTTCTTTGTCCAGCCTTGAAAAGTTAAATGGGGAAGCTTAGACATCTTACTCGAATATACATGTGGAGGATATACCACGTAATATGGAGAACTCACCTGACTAGCTGGATGAGTTAGGTCATGACCGCGATCCTCGGTCGCTTCTGGCCACGTCTGGATTCCCTTGAATAGCACCTTCCAGATATCTTCGTGTGTGGTGCCAAAGAATCGTTGCAAGGTCTGGTGCTTGGCCGGATCAAACTCCCACAAATGGCAAGTTCGGTGTTGGCAGGGAAGGATCCGGCGAACAAGCATCACCTGGATCACGTTGACGAGCTTAATGTTCTTGTCCACCATGCTCTTGATATGTGTCTGCAGCGGCGTCAGCTCATCTGACGAAGCCCAGTCTAGACCCTCCTCTAGCCAGGAGGTGAGCCGCATTGGGGCCCCGGACATAAATTCTGGAGCTGCGGCCTAGGTGGTGTCGCGAGGCTCTATGACGTAGATCCACAGTTGTTGCCACCCTTGTACGGTCTCTACAAAGGTACCTTTGGGCCATGTAACGTTGGGCATCTTGCTCACTGACGGTGTCCTGGACAAGGGGGTACTCACCACGTCGTCTCCCGATCAGTTGGATTGGGCCGAGGATCCCCATGGCCGTATACTCATGGGCCAGTCCGGACAGTTGCCGCATACAAGGAAGATTCCACAAGACTTGGCGATCAACAAGGACTCCTCCCCCACCGGCGTATTCGGCTAGGACTCTTGTTATCCTAGGCCTCTGGTGCATTATATAAACCGAGGCCAGGCTAGTCGATGAAGATACAACAATCATACCATAGGCTAGATTCTAGGGTTTAGCCTCCTTGATCTCGTGGTAGATCTACTCTTATACTACCCATATCATCAATATTAATCAAGCATGAGTAGGGTATTACCTCCATCGAGAGGGCCCGAACCTGGGTAAAAACATCGCGTCCCTTGTCTCCTGTTACCATCCGCCTAGACGCACAGTTCGGGACCCCCTACCCGAGATCCGCCGGTTTTGACACCGACATTGGTGCTTTCATTGAGAGTTCCTCTGTGTGTTCGGCAAAAGGTCGATGGCTCACCTGCAGATCAACTGCGACTTTGGCTTCTTCGTCACCAGCTCGACTGGTCTCCTTGGTTCGACCAAGGATTGCGCCCTATCTCTGATCGTCATGTTCGGATGAGGGCCTTCATCAACATCAGCTCCGATCTCTATCAAGATCATGGAGGAATCATCCAGGGAGCCCGGGGGCTCAACGTCAACATTGCCCTCGGGCGACCGTGCTGTTTTTCTGGACAGCGAACTTGCATCCGCCGCCACCGCCTCGAAAGGCCGGTTTGACAATTGCTTCGTGGAATTGTGTGGAATTGAGTCTACAACAACCCTGGAAAATTTCGCCGAGTTCGATGGAGGAATCTCCGCGATCTGCGTATACCGGAGCCGCATTGAATCTGGACGAGAATCCGAACGAGTTTAGGGCGTGGTGTCCAGCTTATAGCTCGGACTTCCTTTGGAAGATCCAACCGTTGATCGGCTGCGGAATTTCTATGTCTACCACCCCCCAAAATTTCAGCTCGATCCGACTGTCCAGACTCCAGGAACCTTCCGATTAGTGCATCGCTTTTCGGATCTGTTTTCTGCGCGAAAACGAATCCGACCCGAGTTCGTCTTTTTTATGAACGGGATTTCGGACATCCTTTTTGAAGGAAGTTTTGTATGGGGTGTTGTGTTTTGTTTCAGAACACATCCCACTATCTTTAATATCATGCTGGTGTCAAACCAGTCCGGCAATATTACTCCACGGCTTCCGACCTGCGCTAGACACGTCGTCACTTTGTTGAGCCGCGCTCAACTTCTTCGGATCATCATCTCGGCAAGCCGAACAAGAGTCCGGCATCGCGAAGGATAAATCATCACCAACATCGCTGCCCCACGGATTACACGGAGCGGGCATACTGGCACCGCCGCACGGTCGCTTCACCAAGCCGGCATCGACCACGTCACGACCTGCATCGGCAGGGCCGCACTGTTGCTTTTTCAAGCTGGTGTCCATCACGCCGACCTACTTCGACTCATCGGCTGACACCGAGGCTTCATCACGTTAGCTGGACCGGGGGCTTCATCACCTCTTCATCAACCTACTCCGGACACTTCGGCGTCACTAGCCGACCAGCTCTGTCACGTTAGCTGGGCCGAGGGCTTTGCCTCGGCGAGCCAACCTTTGTCAGCATTACCATGTCGTCGTTTTGTCGCCCATCAGACAATGGGTGCGCGGATCGAGTCCCAATTCTGGGAATCACCTTTCTTCAGATTGCTACAACAAATAAACCAGGTGCTATTAATCCTAGTATTTTTTGCTTGTTTGGGTTCATTTTTCCAACAATTATTACTCGGTTTGTCCATCATATGTACACAGGTCTATCAAATGGTGGCGCGATCAACGACGGTTGCATGGTGGTTTGGTCGGTTTCGTACATAGTCCGTAACGCCCGATCCGTAACTCGAACCGACCTGTGAATTCAGGCCTTGCCATGCCTTTACCGCATCATGCCGCCGCCCTGCATCGGCATTGACTTTGGCGCCAGGCCATATTTCTTTTATTACTCACTTTGCATAAATTATTTATTATGCAACGATTTTTTTTACTATTATCTCTGGTTTGCACTATTTTTTGTGCACAGGAAAATGATCCAGCCGGACTATATCCTTTGATGTCACATCGGCTGGACGGGGGGCTTCGTCAACACTTCATTACCCCATGCCAGGGACTTCGGCATCACTCTGCCGTCCTGCATTGACCGTGCTATGTCACCACTTCACAGTGCCGAGCTCTTTGCTCCGCCTCCTCGGGACCAGCTTGGGGGATGGAACCTTGTCCCGCATCAAGCTCGGACCGCATCGTCAATACCGAACACATTAACCAGCTAAGTTGCCTTCATGCTCAAAATTTTAAATTTCTAACTTGTGTTCTGTTCGACCAAGCATTATACTTTTTTGGACAAAAGTTGCTTGTAAAAATTTTCCTTGTCGAAACTTTGTTCAGATGACACTTGACGCGCTACCCGCTCATTATACTCGGGGCTTCTTTAACTGAAGCTTATTAATTAGGGCTTTATGCCCAACACATGTGTCACACTTCCGCATGTACCTTTTATTCACCATTATATGCATCTATATGACTTAAGTTTTGGCCAAGCTGGGTTGCCTGGCTCCTGTGCTTACCCCTACGTTCCCGATTGTTCGGCTAGGTGGTAAAGGGAGCACCTCTGCAATTGTTACTGCCGGGTCAGCCAGATGTGTACCTCAAACTGGGTGAAGCCGAAAGCTAGCGTTCTTAAGGGAATACTCGGTCGGTGAACTAAAAGATGATTTCTTACCTATTCATTTACCTGCCCCCATATGTTTTTCTGCTCTTTTCGCAGTCCGGACCTGCACTTTAGGGCATGCCTCCCAGGGAAAGGAACCCTTAATGGAACTATTCTCCCTGGAAGATGTTTCTTACTAACCATGTAATATAACATAACTAGTTGGGCACTTGTCCGATAAAGCACTAATGACCCTACTTTGGTCTCCACGCATGCCCCGGTTTTTATAACCGCGAGGGTATTCGGACACACTCCGGACTATTGGGTCCAGAGGTTGAAGCGAAAAGGTCTGCTACGACAAACGATCTATAATCCGGCTAGAAGGCATTTTACATGTCACCTTACATTATATAGTCAACTTTTACCCAAGTCACTTGGGGGCTCTTATGTTTATTTGAGCCGTTTTATACTAAGTGTTTTTCTTCTTAGTTGTTGCAAAGTTTTTTCTTTATCACTCCTTTTCTCGACACGAGTGTGCGGTCACTAGCCGGGGAACCTAATTTCTCTCTCAAAACCGCTAGAGTTTAGTTTTATAAACTGGCCTAATGAGAGGTACTCCGCCTTCGGGATGGGAGACTGAAGCCGTAGGCTGACCCGCTTGAAGTCTTGAGATAGGATGTGTCATGTTAAAGCACGGCAGAAGCACTCTTTTTTTCTAAAGTCCAATTTTTGGATTGGCATCGTGTAGTGACCCGACCCAAAATCGGTCAAGTCTCTGTGTCTGTACCATCCCAGATCATGCTGGCACTCACAGTACATTGATGAAATAATCAAAGTTCAATCACACCTGAATTTATTAGACGATTCTCATATCGAGTCTTTATTACAATAGAATAAATTCGGCCAAAGGCCAACTCATGAGAAATAAACTAAGTAAAGCTGCGGAAGCGTAGAAGAATAGCGAGTCCATCCGACTCCAAAGGGCAATCGCCAAGCGCGGATCGTAGCCTCAATCCTGATCGGAATACTCCTCTGCAACATAAGACGTTGCAGCCATGTAGGTCAGCATTTTGAATATGCTGGCAAGTCATGAAGAGAGAAACAATAAAATATTACTAATACTATATGCAATTTGGCTGTGGGGCTCTAAGTTTCATTGTTTTGCGAAAAGCCAGTTTTTCCCTACAACAGTGGACTTGCTTGCAAATACTACAAAATTGTTGGTAGTTATTGAGATGGTTCCACCAACCAATGTCTACTTCCCAAATTATTAAGTCATAACCCCCTCAATTAATTTATTAATTTCAGTGTTGAGATTTCCGAATACTTCCAAGTTCCAGAGGCTCAAATTGTGCATGAATCGGGACATGACTAATCGATTAGATCTTTTCTCTGCAGAGGTTTGCGACTTTACCCGCAAGAATCGTTCCTCCTTTTAAGTCTTCGCACTTCATGGTGTTTGAAGACGGACGAACGTAAACAGGTCTTCCCAAGAGTTCTTCCGCCCACGCGGTACCCATCCAATCCTACCGTTCTTCTACATCTCGTAGTACCGTCCACCCAGTAGTGAATTCCGAAGTCCATCTTGAAATTGAAGTTCATGGGGTTGTCATCATCATTGACTCTCACATCTCCCTTATGAATTCACTCAACCAACCCCGTCTACGAGCATAGCAAAAATAAACTACTACGTCCCGGGTCATGGTAACAAGGGGAATTGGTTCATCCTACCTCATGATACTACTCAAGAACATAACTTCAAAATTTCACCTACTGCATGCATGGTGGGGAGGTATAATTCTAATGCAATAAAATCATAGGTATTGAAAATATGATCAATGACTTGCCTTGCTGACGATCTTCGTAAGCTAGAGACTCGTGGTAGCAAGCTTCGCACTCCGGAAATTCTACCGAGTCAAACAATAACCATAATAAGCACATAGCATATGATCACTTAACATAATAGCATGCTAACACAACACACAAACCAACGAATCAAAACCCAAAGGAAAAACTCGAAGAAATCCAACTCAAAGTTTTCCTACTTCAAGCAACAACTAAAAATAGTTTTACATAACAAAATTTTTCCTAACAGAACCTAAGCATGGGTTTATGTTAACTTAACAGAAAAGAATGCATCATGCAACTAGGAGCAAAAAGAATCACCTTAAAATCCATTATGAAACTCCTATTAGGCCTAAAGCAAATTTTAGTAAGAAAAATAAAATAAAAGTTTTATTTATTATAAATAAAAGTTCATGCTCTAAAGTTACAGAAACTAATCAAGTATAAACTATCTCTCTGAAAAATAAATTTATTTGCTAAGTAAAACAATAGGAAAACAGTAGCTAGTTAATTAATTAAGAATAACATGATTCTGATTAAAACTATTTTTTTATTAATCCTAAAATGCCCAAATAAATTCCTACGGTTAGGCAATGTCAAAACAAAGTTGTGACAAAAAGAATCACTAAAAATAATTTTCCTAACTCATTTTATAGCAGAATTACTATTCTGACTAAATCTAAAATAAAGCAATTTTAAATAATTTTAACATGACTAATTATATTTTCTACAGAAACTATAAGAAATTTTCAAACCAACAAAAAAAGAATCACTTAAAACTTTTAAGTAGATTAAAAGATATGAATTTTGAAAATCTGAAACTATTCTGTTAAAACAGAAAACTAAAAATAAAAAAATTAAAACGAAAACGGGCTAATGGGCCTATATAACGCTTCGACGTAATATAACTAAATCGGGCCTAGGGTTAAATCAAATCAGCCGGTTCAACTAAACCCTAACTAAACAAAATAAACCGGACCGGTTTATTAGAAATAACCTACCCCTTCGGGGGATCTAATCCTAACCCTAGAAAACAGATCGGACGGCGAGGGGGGACTCCGGCGACGTACCGGACGGCGACGTCGACGGCGGCTCGGGCGGCGAGTGCTCCGGCGACTCCGGTGGTCGGGGGCGACGGCGGGAGCTCCAGGGAGTGCGAGACGGGCGGGGTGGGTTTGGTGGAGTCGAGCGAGCTCGGGAGGCTGAGGCGGTCGAAAAGGGGTTAATGGCGGGCGGCGGGTGGTCCGGCGAAGGCTATGAGGGAGGAGAGGGTCGGGCGAGGCGGGGGGAACAGGGGTAGAGGAGGGGTATTTATAGGCGGGGCCTCGTCTTGGACGAGGGGCAATCGGGAGGATTCATGGAATCCCGGATCCGCGGGATCCGTGGTGGCGGGCGGGTGGTGGCGGGCGAGGCGGGAGGGGGGAAACGGGTCGGGAGGTATATAGGCGGGGCCTCGACTTGGACGAGGGGCAATCGGGGAGGGTCGGTCGGCCGACCGGATGGGCTTCAGGCGAGGGGAGTCGGCTGGCTCATTGGGCGGCTCGGCCGTTATCGGCTGGCTTTGGTGGGTCACTGGGTGTTGGCTGGGCAGTTGGCTGGCCGGCGCCAGGGCTTTTTCCTTTTCTATTTTAATTTTTTTGAAAATAAAACAGAGAGAAAATATATAAAATATAAATATTTTATATAGGACATATATATATCAAAATGATCAGGGGAATATTCCCTATCATTTGTACATTTTTCCAGGGGCAAAATCCAAACTTTATAAAAATTCATTTTTTTCAAAATTCAAATAAAACTCAAATTTGAATTCAAAATTTTTGGCAATGTTTTTCCTTTGATATTTTTGGAGTGTCATGTTTACTCCTCTCATACTTTTTCTCAAGTATTTATCAGGCATAGTTTTTGAAATGATTTCCACTGCCAACATTTGAATTCAAATTCCAACAATTCAAAATCTCCTGAAACTCCAAATGCCACTCAAATTCAAACAGAATGCATAGATGCTTAGCTATAATTGTAAAACATTCCAAATAGGAAATTTGGGATGTTACAAACCTACCCACCTTAAGATGAATCTCGCCCTCGAGATTCGGGTTGGCTAGCAAATAGGTGCGGGTGGTCTCGAAGAAGGTCTTCTTCTCGCTCCCAGGTGGCTTCTTCCTCGGAGTGATGACTCCACAGCACCTTGCAAAACTTGATGATCTTGCTGCGGGTGACTCTGTTCGCAGTCTCGAGAATTCGGACGGGTTTCTCCTTATAAGTCAGATCACTGTCGAGCTGTATGGCCTCTAGGGGCACTGTGTCTCTCAACGGAATATCGGCCATGTCGGCATGACACTTCTTCAGCTGAGAAACATGGAAGACATCATGAACTCCGGACAATCCTTCCGGCAATTCCAACTTGTAAGCAACTTCTCCACGACGTTCGAGGATTTTGTAGGGGCCAATGAATCGGGGTGCTAACTTTCCTTTGACACCAAACCTCTTGATTCCACGAAGTGGAGACACACGGAGATATGCTCGGTCTCCCGCTTCGTAAGTTACTTCCTTGCGTTTACTGTCGGCATAACTCTTCTGCCTCGACTGTGCTATCTTGAGTCTATCTCGAATTAGCTTGACTTTCTCTTCGGAATCTCTGATAAGATCGGAACCGAAAAGTGTTCGATCTCCAACACCATCCCACAGCAATGGTGTTCTGCACCTCCTTCCGTATAGAGCTTCGAAAGGGGCCATCTTGATGGATCGATAACTGTTGTTGTATGAGAACTCTGCGTACGGCAAATTATCATCCCAGCTAGACCCATAGTCTAGCACACAAGCTCTCAACATGTCCTCCAGAATCTGGTTGACTCTCTCGGTATGTCCATCTGTCTGTGGATGAAAAGTAGTACTGAACTCCAGCCTCGTACCCAAAGTTTCATGCAACTGATTCCAAAACTTTGAGGTAAATTGTGTTCCTCTATTTGACACGATACTCCTCGAAACTCCATGCAGACATACGATCCTGGTCATGTATATCTTGGCCAACTTAGCACTGGTATAGGTAGTCTTCACGGGAATGAAGTGAGCTACCTTGGTCAAACGATCAACCACTACCCAGATGGAATCATAACCTGAACGGGTCCTGGGTAATCCTGTGATAAAATCCATTCCAAGTTTTTCCCATTTCCAATCGGGAATCGGCAAAGGTTGAAGTAACCCTGCTGGCTTCTGATGTTCTGCCTTTACTCGTTGACAAACATCGCATACTGCTACGTACTCGGCAATATTCTTCTTCATACCTGTCCACCAAACTTTCCTTCAAATCAGATACATCTTGGTGTTACCGGGTGAATCGAGTACGGTGAATCATGAGCCTCTGAAGAATTAGCTTCCGAGTTCGGGATCATTGGGTACATAAATACGATCCTCGAACCATATAGCTCCGTATTCATCCTTACGAAATCCTTTAGCTTTTCCTTCATTCATCTTTTACGTATCTCATCAATTTCCTTGTCCGACTTACGGGCTTCCCGAATTCTTTCGCCAAAGTGGACTGAACTTCCGAGTTGCAACATATCCTCTCGGAACTATCTCCGATCGGAGATCTCGAGGTCATCGACTAACTCCTGGGGTAATCCTCCCGCTATAAGAGTATTCACATAACTTTTACGGCTCAAAGCATCTGCTACAACATTAGCCATTCCTGGGTGGTAATGCAATCTCATGTCATAGTCTTTGATTAACTCTAGCCATCTCCTCTGCCTGAGGTTCAACTCTTTCTGCGTGAAAATATACTTAAAGCTCTTGTGATCTGTGTAAACATCACATCGGTTTCCGATGAGGAAATGTCTCCAGGTCTTGAGTGCATGCACTACGGCTGCTAACTCCAAATCACGTGTGGCATAATTCATCTCGTGAGGTCGTAGCTGTCTGGAGGTATAAGCTACAACTTTCCTTCCTGCATGAGTACTCCTCCGAGTCCCCGACGAGAAGCATCACAATATACTGGTAATCCTTGTGTATGTCCGCAAAATCAGCACTGGGGCTGTAACCAAACGCTTCTTCAATTCCTGAAAACGGCTTCACAATCCTCGGTCCAAATGTACTTGGCTTCCTTCTTCAACAGCTCGGTCATGGGCTTGGCAATCTTCGAAGTTCTCAATGAACCTCCGATAATATCCTGCGAGTCCGAGAAAACTGCGGATCTCCTTGGTCGAGGTGGGTGACGCCAATCGGTGGTGATTCAACCTTGGCGGGATCAACTGCTATTCCTTCTCCTGAAATAACATGTCCGAGGAATCCGACTTCCTTCAGCCAAAATTCACATTTACTGAACTTGGCATATGGCGATGTTCTCGAATTTTCTCGAACTAGACGCAAATGTTCCTTATGCTCTTCCTCGCTCTTGAGAAAATCAGTATGTCATTGATGAACACCACGACAAACTTGTCCAGATATTCCATAAATACCTTGTTCATCAAATTCATGAAGTATGTAGGGGCATTAGTCAATCCAAATGACATGACGGTATACTCATATAAACCATACCTGGTAGTGAATGCTGTTTTGGGTATATCCTTTTCACGGATCTTCAACTGATGATACCCTGATCGAAGATCGATCTTGGAGAATACCTTGGCTCCAACTAGCTGATCAAATAGATCATTAATCATCGGCAGAGGGTACTTGTTCTTGATGGTCACGTCGTTCAACGAACGATAATCAACAACCATTCTCAAGGTTCCATCCTTCTTCTCTACCAAAAGAACTGGGGCTCCCCAAGGTGATGAGCTTGGCCGAATATATCCTTTCTCCAATAACTCATTAATTTGGTTCTTGATCTCTTTCAAATCGTTCGGGGGCATCCGATAAGGTCTCTTGGATATTGGGGCTGTGCTGGGCAATAACTCAATCAGAAATTCAATGTCTCGTCGGTGGCATTCTGGTAATTCCTCCGGAAACACATCGGAAAATCTTGCACTCATGGCACTTCCTCTGAACAACTCCGTGAGGGAATTCACTGATTCTTCATCGGCTATGTCCGGATACATACTTGATCCTCTTCGCTCCGGGGTGGTGAGCGAGAATAGACTTCTGAGCACGATCTATGTTTCCTTCAAACCGTTAACCAATCCATGCCTAGGATTACATCCAAGGTCCGGGTTTCCAATACTATGAGGTCTGCGGAAATTTATGATTTCGATGTTGAGGTTGCATGACAGCCTAAACCTGCCATCATTTCTCCTCCTGCGGGCCCGACGAAGGGGGCTTCTAAGGGTTTTAGTGGGCAACCCGTACTTTTCCACAACTACCCTTGATATGAATGAATCGTTGCACCGAGAATCAAAGAGTACCAATATGAACGTGAATTCAATAAAAACTTACCAACCACAGTGTCTGGCTGATCATAGACGTCCTCCACGTCAATGTGGTTCACCTGAGCACGAGGGAAAGGGTTGGGCTTCTTCGTTGAGCTTCCATTGCCGTTTCCATTCCTCTGCTTGGCCTCCGGGCAGTCGGTGGCATAGTGCCCTGTTTTCTGGCACTTGAAACAGGTGATGTGACTCAGATCCTTCGGAGCCGGGGCAGGACGATGCTGGTTTCCATTACCGTTTCCATTGCCATTGCCATTGCCTGCCTTGTTGTCCTGGTTGCGGTTGTTCCCATTTCCTCCATGGTTATGTCCTCCATGGTTGTGATGGGTATGCCCTCCTGAGTATGGGGCATAACGGGGCTTCTGCTGAGCTCCAGAGTTGTACTTCCCCTGGCTGTACTTCCTCTTGCAGCTATCAATCTGCTGCTGCTTGCCTTCAAGTATGGTGGCCTTGTCTACTAGCTCCTGGTAGTTGGTGAAGGTAGCCACCATAAGCTGCATACCCAGCTCGTCATTGAGTCCCTCGAGAAACTTCTCCTGCTTTGCGGCATCTGTGGCCACATCATCCGGGGCATAACGGGCTAACTTGCTGAACTCATCCACGTACTGCCCCACAGTACGGTTCCCCTGGCGTAAGTTGCGGAACTCACGCTTCTTCAGACTCATGGCTCCAGCTGAAACATGAGCAGTGCGCAAAGCCTGCTGGAACTGATCCCACGTGATGGTGCCGATGGGATAAGTGGCGGTGTAGTTCTCCCACCAAGAAGCTGCAGGTCCATCAAGTTGGTGTGCGGCAAAGCGCACCTTCTCTGCATCAGTGCATCCAACAGTGATTAACTCTCTTCCGACCTTGCAGAGCCAATCGTCGGCCACAATCGGCTCAGTGCTGCTAGAGAACACTGGCGGATTCAGCCTTAGGAATCGATTCAAGTTGTCAACAGGGGGTGGTGGCGGTGGATTGTTGTTGTTGTTGTTCTGGTTCTGGATGAGCATCTGCATGAGGGCATTCTGCTGCTGGATCAGCTGGGTGAGCTCCGGCGGGAAGTTGAGACCGGGGTCACGTCTCGGAGGCATCTGGTGTTTTGGAGTGGATGAGAAAATTAGAATAGAACAATGGTCTAATGAGAAATAACACTACCCATATGAATGCACAATCATAATCACACCAATCATTTATTCAATCATCTCAAACATGGTTCAATCTCGATTACAAAATTCTCACGACTAATCGAAAATAACGACCTAACTGATCGACGGAAAAGTAAAATAACATGGTGGTCGACTAAAAGTCTTCATCAATAATCCTTGCGTCCTCAGTGCGATGTCCTCCGGTGTGGTGTCCTCATTGCGGCGCCTCCTCTTGCGGCTTTCTCGGTGGAACTCCTTCATAATCCTGATCATTGCTCACGAGAGGTCCGTCATCTCCACTCGGAAAAGGTCCTCTCCCAAGTCCATATTTTCCTCTAATGCGGCAACCTTCATCTTCAGGTCGTCGACTCTCTCCATAAAGTCCGCGATTTCTTCCTCATGGTCAAGGAAGTCTGCGTGTGCCTTCTCCTCCAGTTCAGTTCACGGAACAACAGCCTCCTGTGTACCTTGAGTTCTGGCGAGTCGGATCTCCCGTTTCGAGGAGGCACTCCAGGTCTTGGACATCTGAGAGAATGGAGTCGTCCTCTACGGTACGGATGATATCTCCATTCCTTGCTCTGCGAGAAACCATGGCGAGGTCTGATGGATCGAGCTCGGCCCTGTACTCTTCTCGGAGATGTCCAAGTGCATGATATATCGCCATGTCTCTTCCGAGGATCCAGTTGAAGTCGGTAAACTCAAAGTCAATTGGCTCTGTATGTCCTCCGAAGGTTCTCCCTGGAATATGCACTTCAATCCTGTAGCGGGTATCCGTCGGAAGTGCATTGGTAGGCTTCCCGGTGATCGAGGGCAGAGCAATCTTCAGCTTCTTCACGATCTGGACCAGCTTCCTGCCGAAGGGCATCGTCTCATCTGGCTGGCAAAACTCCGGTAGCAAAACTGGGGTGAACTCGGCGGCCATCTAGAATGTTGAAAATTGGAGAGAAGTCAGAAATGAACAGGGGAGAATTACGGAATGATAAGGATATAAAGTAAATAGTCTCTTCCTATGGCTTTCCGATCCTAGGTCTTCGTCCCCACGGTCAGCGTGTGCTCGATACCATCTCTGTAGCGACCCGACCCAAAATCGGTCAAGTCTCGTATCATACCATCCCGGATCATTTGGCACTCACAGTACATTGATGAAATAATCAAAGTTCAATCACACCTGAATTTATTACACAATTCTCATATCGAGTCTTTATTACAATAGAATAAATTCGGCCAAAGGCCAACTCATGAGAAATAAACTAAGTAAAGCTGCGGAAGCGTAGAAGAATAGCGAGTCCATCCGACTCCAAAGGGCAATCGCCAAGCGCGGATCGTAGCCTCAATCCTGATCGGAATACTCCTCTGCAACATAAGACGTTGCAGCCGTGTAGGTTAGCATTTTGAATATGCTGGCAAGTCATGAAGAGAGAAACAATAAAATATTACTAATACTATATGCAATTTGGCTGTGGGGCTCTAAGTTTCATTGTTTTGCGAAAAGCCAGTTTTTCCCTACAACAGTGGACTTGCTTGCAAATACTACAAAATTGTTGGTAGTTATTGAGATGGTTCCACCAACCAATGTCTCATTCCCAAATTATTAAGTCATAACCCCCTCAATTAATTTATTAATTTCAGTGTTGAGATTTCCGAATACTTCCAAGTTTCAGAGGCTCAAATTGTCCGTAACCGGGGACACGGCTAATCGATTAGATCTTTTCTCTGCAGAGGTTTGCGCACTTTACCCGCAAGAATCGTTCCCTCCTTTTAAGTCTTCGCACTTCATGGTGTTTGAAGACGGACGAACTAAACAGGTCTTAGAAGAGTTCTTACGGCCACCGCCGTACCCATCCAATCCTACCGTTCTTCTACATCTCGTAGTACCGTCCAGCCAGAGTCACAACTAGGGTTGACCAAGCCAGAGCCCATAATGGCTTGCGGCTGCATAGGTAAGCTTTCGGTCAATGGGGTATACATCTGTCTCTTCGTGGCTGGGTGAAGCTTTCCGCAAGATGTCATGGCACTTCTCCATGCATCCCGGCCAACCACTGGGTTCTCCAGGGTGCCCGTCAACCGTCCTCCACCCAGTAGTGAATTCCGAAGTCCATCTTGAGCTTGAAGTTCATGGGGTTGTCATCATCATTGACTCTCACATCTCCCTTATGAATTCACTCAACCAACCCCGTCTACGAGCATAGCAAAAATAAACTACTACGTCCCGGGTCATGGTAACAAGGGGAATTGGTTCATCCTACCTCATGATACTACTCAAGAACATAACTTCAAAATTTCACCTACTGCATGCATGGTGGGGAGGTATAATTCTAATGCAATAAAATCATAGGTATTGAAAATATGATCAATGACTTGCCTTGCTGACGATCTTCGTAAGCTAGAGACTCGTGGTAGCAAGCTTCGCACTCCGGAAATTCTACCGAGGCAAACAATAACCATAATAAGCACATAGCATATGATCACTTAACATAATAGCATGCTAACACAACACACAAACCAACGAATCAAAACCCAAAGGAAAAACTCGAAGAAATCCAACTCAAAGTTTTCCTACTTCAAGCAACAACTAAAAATAGTTTTACATAACAAAAAATTTCCTAACAGAACCTAAGCATGGGTTTATGTTAACTTAACAGAAAAGAATGCATCATGCAACTAGGAGCAAAAAGAATCACCTTAAAATCCATTATGAAACTCCTATTAGGCCTAAAGCAAATTTTAGTAAGAAAAATAAAATAAAAGTTTTATTTATTATAAATAAAAGTTCATGCTCTAAAGTTACAGAAACTAATCAAGTATAAACTATCTCTCATGAAAAAATAAATTTATTTGCTAAGTAAAACAATAGGAAAAGCGGTAGCTAGTTAATTAATTAAGAATAACATGATTCTGATTAAAACTATTTTTTATTAATCCTAAAATGCCGAAATAATTTCCTACGGTTAGGCAATGTCAAAACAAAGTTGTGACAAAAGAATCACTAAAAATAATTTTCCTAACTCATTTTATAGCAGAATTACTATTCTGACTAAATCTAAAATAAAGCAATTTTAAATAAGTTTAACATGACTAATTATATTTTCTGCAGAAATTATAAGAAATTTGCAAACCAACAAAAAAAGAATCACTTAAAACTTTTAAGTAGATTAAAAGATATGAATTTTTCAAATCTGAAACTATTCTGTTAAAACAGAAAACTAAAAATAAAAAAATTAAAACGAAAACGGGCTAATGGGCCTATATAACGCTTCGGCGTAATATAACTAAATCGGGCCTAGGGTTAAATCGAATCAGCCGGTTCAACTAAACCCTAACTAAACAAAATAAACCAGACCGGTTTATTAGAAATAACCTACCCCTTCGGGGGATCTAATCCTAACCCTAGAAACAGATCGGACGGCGAGGGGGGACTCCGGCGACGTACCGGACGGCGACGTCGACGGAGGCTCGGGCGGCGAGTGCTCGGCGACTCCGGTGGTCGGGCGGCGGCGGGAGCTCCAGCGGAGTGCGGACGGGCGAGGTGGGTTTGGTGGAGTCAGGCGAGCTCGGGGAGGCTGGGCGGCGAGTCAAAGGGGTTAATGGCGGCGGCGTTCAGGTGCTCGGCGCTATGAGGGAGGAGAGGGTCGGGCGCGAGGGGGAGCAGGGTAGAGGGGGGTATTTATAGCGGGGCCTCGTCTTGGACGAGGGCAATCGGGGAGGATTTGGCGAATCCGGATCCGTGAGATCCGCGAGCGGCGTGCGCGGGTGGCGTGGGCGAGGAAGAAAGGGGGGTCGGGGGGGTATATAGGCGGGGCCTCGACTTGGAAGAGGGGGCAATCGGGGGGAGGGTCGGTCGGCCGACCCGGATGGGTTTCGGGCGAGGGGAGTCGGGCGCTGGCTTGCTGGGCCGGCTCTGCCGTTGGCTGGCTGGCCTGGCTGGGCCGCCTGGGTGTTGGCTGGGCCGATTGGCCTGGCCGGCGCCCAGGGGCTTTTCCTTTTTCTATTTTAATTTTTAAAAAAAATAAAAACAGAGAGAAAATATATAAAATATAAATATTTTATATAGGACATATATATATATCAAAATGATCAGGGGAATATTCCCTATCATTTGAACATTTTTCCAGGGGCAAAATCCAAACTTTATAAAAATTCATTTTTTTCAAGATTCAAATAAAACTCAAATTTGAATTCAAACTTTTTGGCAATGTTTTTCCTCTGATGTTTTTGGAGTGTCATGTTTACTCCTCTCATACTTTTTCTCAAGTATTTATCAGGCATAGTTTTTGAAATGATTTCCACTGCCAACATTTGAATTCGAATTCCAACAATTCAAAATCTCCTGAAACTCCAAATGCCACTCAAATTCAAACAGAATGCATAGATGCTTAGCTATAATTGTATAACATTCCAAATAGGAAATTTGGGATGTTACACATCGAATACTTGATCTTGTTCGGACGTCATGTTTTTACTGACGTTTTTTGGTTTTCCAAGCTTTTGGCACTTTTAAACTATTTGTGTGTTTTCAGCACAAGTCTCATGAAGGCAACGCCGGACACCTTTAGAGATTCGGCAAAAACATTCTCGGATATTGCTATATATGCATCAGTTTGAATTGTGTCTTGATCAATAGTTGGGTTGCGGCTCCCGCTTGCCTCCTACGTTCCGCTTTGTTCGGCTAGGTGTGCAAAGGAGAACCACTGCGATTGCGCTTCCAGCTCGCATGGTCAAGCACCTCGATGGAGAAAGCCAAAACCGACTGTCACAATAGGTGTAAATTGGTCAGCGGTCCGATGACTATATTAAACGACGGGCCATTCATAACATTGGCCGAAGTGTTTCCGGCTTGACCTCGACTGTCGCCGAACACTACCGGGGGCTAGTAACTGGCCTCCCAAACTAAATCCTCAATATTTTGCTCTTACATTGGAGCTGAGATTTCATGATCATGCTTAGCATGACAACCCAAAGAAAGGAACCGATAGCGGGACTATTTTCTTTGGAAGACATTTCTTCTGTTAAACAGTAATATAACATATCTCTCTGCGTACCTTTGTTTATAAAACCGTATGGCCAGATTGCCTTGTCTGTCGTAAATCTTTGCCCTCATAAAGGCTTTATAAAGTAGGACAAACACTCCTCGGCTACTGGCCGAAGAGGTTGAAGCCGGTGGTGTAAAGTACTTGGATACATAGAGTCATTACAAATAATTTGTGATTTTAATATGGATATCAATCCTTAATTCGGCCACCCGTGCCTGCATTAAGGCTCGGGGGCTACTGGGCTTCGGGCTTATTATTTACAAATATTAAAGGGGCACATCGATCCCCGATGCGGTGTTGCCACCCGACCGATGTCTCGGGGGCTCTTGCATTGCCTGTTCAATGCAGAAAATTTTAAGTGCAATACAGTTTCCGAGGAGATTTTGATCCTCAGGTTGGTCGGCCGCCACTCAACCCGTGTCTCGAGGACTGAGCACACCGCTTTTTGTGTCCCGAAGTATTCTGCCGAGCTAGGACTTGATCCTCAGGCCGATTTTGCAAATCAACCTGAGTCTCAGCAGCTACGGGGATCAACGGTCTTATGTCATCCTTCATGTGCATCTCGGGTTTTAGACCGATACCCACCTTGAGGGCTACTGGCTATGTATCTCGGCAGAGAATAAATTGCACCAATCAAAAATATTGACAAAAATCAGCCCACATTCTGGGTGGTGCACCACCTCGGAAGCAGTCCGGCATAAAGCTCGGACGCTAGTGGCTTGCTCCATAGAGGGCATTTCTGGCATTAAGCTCGGCTAAACTCCTTCAAACTTCTTTGAACCAAGGTGATTTACGACACCTCGGATACAGTCCGGTGTTGGAGCTCAGATACATAGTCTGGCGTTGGAGCTCGGATACCGTCCGACGTTGGAGCTCGGATACATAGTCCGGCGATAGAGCTGGGAAGCAGTCCGGCGTTGGTGCTCGGCTGCAAAAGATACCTCGAATGCAGTTCGGCGTTAGAGCTCGGACGCAAGAGGACACTGCCTCCCGGGAATAACTTCAAACCCGAGGTGTGGCATAAAAATAACAAGGCATTGATAAAGGCCGTAAACTTAAAGGGGCTCCTCGGATACCCGACGTGTAAACTCGCCGAATGCATTTCGGCGATCCTCAAGATCGAAGATGAGAAGATTTGTTGAACCAGTTTTCAAGACCGGCGGTCAAGATGAAGAACAGTTGGAAGAATCGAGGCGTCCCCAACTTGAAGACCGGTTCAGGGGCTCTTGACGGTGTCTGGACTAGGGGTAATCACCACGTGCGTCTCGATCAGTTGGATTGGGCCGAGGATCCCCATGGTCAGATACTCATGGGCCAGTCCGGACGGTTGCCGCATACAAGGAAGATTCCACAAGACTTGGCGATCAAGACAAGGACTCCTCTCCCACCGGCGTATTCGGCTAGGACTCTTGTTATCCTAGGCCTCTGGTGCATTATATAAACCGAGGCCAGGCTAGTCGATAAAGATACAACAATCATACCATAGGCTAGCTTCTAGGGTTTAGCCTCCTTGATCTCGTGGTAGATCTACTCTTATACTACCCATATCATCAATATTAATCAAGCAGGAGTAGGGTATTACCTCCATCGAGAGGGCCCGAACCTGGGTAAAAACACCGTGTCCCTTGTCTCCTGTTACCATCCGCCTAGACGCACAGTTCGGGACCCCCTACCCGAGATCCGCCGATTTTGACACCGACACTCACCATGGTGCCTCCGCACTCTGCGTGTTGACCATCCACCACTTTCGGCTTCACGTTGAAAATCTTGAGCCACAGTCCGAAGTGGGGTGGGATGCGGAGGAAGGCCTCGCACACGACAATAAATGCCGAGATGTTGAGGAAAGAGTTGGGGGGCAGATCGTGGAAATCCACCCCGTAGTAGAACATAAGCCCGCGGACGAATGGGTGGAGGGGAAATCCCAATCCGCGGACGAAGTGAGGGATGAACACTACCCTTTCATGGGGCTTTTGGGTGGGGATGATTTGCCCCTTGGTCGGAAGCCGATGGGCGATTTCTATGGCCAAGTACCTGGCCTCCCGGAGCTTCGTGATGTCCTTCTCCATGACAGAGGAGACCATCCACTTGCCCTGTGCCCCAGGTCCGGACATGATCGGAGTGCTTTATTGAGGAGGAAGAGATGAGGACTTGGGCGCTGGAGCTTGAGAATGGATGGGCATAGAGCGAGAAGGTGTGGGTGAAAGGGGGTGAATCCTTATCCCCTTATAAAGGAAGCGAATATCAAGCGCCTCCCCACTCGCCTTAAAACTCGCCTATTTCCCAAGGGTCGTGCAGACGGCACGGTTGGATTATTCTACCTCTTGAGCACCGCGTTGGATTTCCCTGAAGAGGAGAGGATGATGCAGTAAAGTAGCGTAAGTATTTCCCTCAGTTTTTGAGAACCAAGGTATCAATCCAGTAGGAGGCCACGCACAAGTCCCTCGTACCTGCACAAATCAATAGCTCCTCGCAACCAACGCGATTAGGGGTTGTCAATCCCTTCACGGTCACTTACGAGAGTGAGATCTGATAGAGATGATAAATAATATTTTTGGTATTTTTGATATAGAGATGCAAAGTAAAAAGTAAAAGGCGAAGTAAGAACAAAGCAAGTATTAAAGTGATGGAGATTGATATGATGAGAATAGACCCGGGGGGCATAGGTTTCACTAGTGGCTTCTCTCAAGAGCATAAGTATTCTACGGTGGGTGAACAAATTACTGTTGAGCAATTAATAGAATTGAGCATAATTATGAGTATATCTAGGTATGATCATGTATATAGGCATGACGTCCAAGACAAGTAGACCGAAACGATTCTGCATCTACTACTATTACTCCACTCATCGACCGCTATCTAGCATGCATCTAGAGTATTAAGTTAAAAACAGAGTAACGCCTTAAGCAAGATGACATGATGTAGAAGGATAAATTCATGCAATATGATAAAAACCCCATCTTGTTATTCTCGATGGCAACAATACAATACGTGCTTTGCAACCCTTTCTGTCACTAGGTAAGGACACCGCAAGATTGAACCCAAAGCTAAGCACTTCTCCCATTGCAAGAACTACCAATCTAGTTGGCCAAACCAAACGGATAATTCAAAGAGACTTGCAAAGATAACCAATCATACATAAAATAATTCAGAGAAGATTCAAATATTATTCATAGATAAGCTAGACAATATACCCAGAATTCATCGATCTCAACAAAAACACCGCAAAAAGAAGGTTACATCGAATAGATCTCCACGAGAGAGGGGTAGAACATTGTATTGAGATCCAAAAAGAGAGAAGAAGCCATCTACCTACTAGCTATGGACCCGAAGGTCTGAAGTAAACTACTCACACTTCATTGGAGGGGCTATGGTTGTGTGTGGTGGATGCCCCCTCCGGCGGAGCTCCGGAACAGGCCCCAAGATGGGATCTCGTGGATACGGGAAGTTGCGGCGGTGGAATAAGGTTTTTTGGCTCCATATCTGATCGTTTGGGGGTACGTAGGTATATATAGGAGGAAGGAGTACGTCGGTGGAGCAACAGGGAGCCCACGAGGTAGGGGGACGCGCCCTTGGGGGGGCGCCCCCCACCCTCATGACCGCCTCTGTTGTTCCTTGGAGTAGGGTCCAAGTCTCCTGGATCACGTTCGGTGAGAAAATCATGTTTCCGAAGGTTTCATTCCGTTTGGACTCCGTTTGATAATATTCCGTTTCTTCGAAACACTGAAATAGGCAAAAAAAACATCAATTCTGGGCTGGGCCTCCGGTTAATAGTTTAGTCCCAAAAATAATATAAAAGTGGAAAATAAAGCCCAATATAGTCCAAAACAGTAGATAAAGTAGCATGGAGCAATCAAAAATTATAGATACGTTGGAGACGCATCAGGCATCCCCAAGCTTAATTCCTGCTCGTCCTCGAGTAGGTAAATGATAAAAAGAGAATTTTTGATGCGGAGTGATACTTTGGCATAATTTCAATGTGAATCTTCTTAATTTTGGTATGAATATTTAGATCTGAAAGATTCAAGACAAAAGTTCATATTGACATAAAAATAATAATACTTCAAGCATACTAATCAAAGTAATCGTGTCTTCTCAAAATAGCATGGCAAAAGAAAGTTCATCCCAACAAAATCATATGGTTAGGCTATGCTTCATTTTCGTCACACAAAGATGTTCCCAACTTCTATACCCCCGATGACAAGCCAAGCAATTGTTTCATACTTAAATAATCAAAACTTTTTCAACCTTCACGCAATACATGAGCGTGAGCCATGGATATAGCACTATGGGTGGAATAAAATATGATGATGGGGATTGTGTGGAGAAGACAAAAAAGGAGAAAATCTCACATTGACGAGGATAATCAACTGGCTATGGAGATGCCCATCAATTGATGTCAACATGAGGAGTAGGGATTGCCATGCAACGGATGCACTAGAGCTAATGAATGCTCAACAAAATAAAACTAGTGGGTGTGCATCCAATTTGCTTGCTCATGAAGACCTAGGGCATTTGAGGAAGCCCATTGTAGGAATATACAAGCCAAGTTCTATAATGAAAAATTCCTACTAGTACAAAAAGACAACTTATGAGACTCACTATATGAAAAACATGGTGCTATTTTGAAGCACAATATATGAGACTCACTACATGAAGAACAAGGTGCTACTTTGAAGCACAATATATGAGACTTACTACATGAAGAACAAGGTGCAACTTTGAAGCACAAGTGTGGAAAAAGAGATAGTAGCATTGCCCTTTTTATTTATCTTATTTTTTTGGGCCTTTTTTTTTCTTTTTGGTCTTTCTCTTTTTTTTGGACAATGCTCTAATAGTGATGATCATCACACTTCGATTGATTACGACATAAGGATTACAACTCGAAACTAGAACAAGATATGACTCTATATAAATGCCTCCGGCGGTGTACCGGGATGGTGCAATGAATCAAGAGTGACATGTATGAAAAATAATGCATGGTGGCTTTGCCACAAATACGATGTCAACTACATGATCAGCAATGGCAATATGACAAAAGTAAAGTATGTCATGATGATGATGATGAACGGAACGGTGGAAAGTTGCATGGCAATATATCTCGGAATGGCTATGGAAATGCCATAATAGGTAGGTATGGTGGCTGTTTTGAGGAAGATATAAGGACGTTTATGTGTGACAGAGCGTATCATATCACGGGGTTTGGATGCACCGGCAAAGTTTGCACCAACTCTCAAGGTGAGAAAGGGCAATGCACGGTACCGAAGAGGCTAGCAAAGGCGGAAAGGTAAAAGTGCGTATAATCCATGGACACAACATTAGTCAAAAGAACTCATATACTTATTGCAAAAATTTAGAAGTCATCAAAAATCAAGTACTACGCGCATGCTCCTAGGGGGATAGATTGGTAGGAAAAGACCATCGCTCGTCCCCGACCGTCACTCATAAGGATGCACAAGCCAGGTACACTTCATGCTTCAAATTTGTTACACAACTTTAACCATACGTGCATGCTACGGGACTTGCTAACTTCAACACAAGCATTTATCAAATTCACAACTACTCAACTAGCACGACTTTGATATTATCACCTCCATATCTCAAAACAATTATCAAGCATCAAACTTTTCTTAGTATTCAACGCACTCAAAAGAAAGCTTCACATATCTTGAATACCAAGTATATTAATATTAAGCAAATTACCATGCTATTAACGACTCCCAAAATAATCTAAGTGAAGCATGAGAGATCAATAGTTTCTTTAAAACAAATCCACCACCGTGCTCTAAAAGATCTAAGTGAAGCACTAGAGCAAAAATTATCACGCTCAAAAGATATAAGTGAAGCACTATGAGCAAAACTATCAAGCTCAAAAGATATAAGTGAAGCACAAAGAGTATTCTAACAAATTGCAATTTGTGTATGGTTCTCTCAGAAGGTGTGTATAGCAAGGATGATTGTGGTAAACTAACAAGAAAATACACAAATAATACAAGACGCTCCAAGCAAAACACATATCATGTAGTGAATAAAAATATAGCCCCAAGCAAATTACCGATGGAAGTAGACGAAAGAGGGGATGCCTTCCGGGGCATCCCCAAGCTTTGACTTTTTGGTGTCCTTGGATTATCTTGGGGGTGCCATGGGCATCACCAAGCTTAGGCTCTTGCCACTCCTTGTTCCATAATCCATCAAAATAATTTACCCAAAACTTGAAAACTTCACAACACAAAACTCAATAGAAATCTCGTGAGCTCCGTTAGAGAAAGAAAACAAAAGACTACTTTAAGGTACCGTAATGAACTCATTCTTTATTTATATTGGTGTTAAACCTACTATATTCCAACTTCTCTATGGATTATAAACTATTTTACTAGCCATAGATTCATCAAAATGCAAACAACACACAAAAAACAGAATCTGTCAAAAACAGAACAGTCTGTAGTAATCTGTAACTAACGCAAACTTCTGGAACTCCAAAAAATCTACCAAAATTAGACGACCTAGAAAATTTGTTTATTGAGCAGCAGCAATTAGAATCAGTATTTTATCAAGTTCTGGTGATTATTAATAATTCGGGCACTGAACGTAAAGTTTCTGGAAATTACAGCAAGATCAAATAACTATCATCCAAGAAGATCCAATTGGTCTAGCTTGGCACAAACACTAATTAAAACATAAAACCACATCTAAACAGAGGCTAGATGGATTATTTATTCCTAAACAGAAGCAAAAACTAAAAACTAAAAATAAAATTGGGCTGCCTCCCAACAAGCGCTATCGTTTAACGCCCCTAGCTAGGCATAAAAGCAAGGATAGATCTAGGTAGTGCCATCTTTAATTTTCAGTTTTTTAGCAGAGTCATGCTCGAATCCGGGAGGTTCTTTCCACTTCCCTTCATACTCGGAAATTTTTAGATCTAAAGAATCCAACCGCTTATTACAAAGAGTAATCAACATATTCATGCGGTGAAGATTTCCGCTAACACTTTTAAGAGGCTCAAGAGACTTTTGTAAAAAAATTGTTACTTCGCAAATCTTTCCAAACACTTGGGTTTCTTCTTGGGTAGGATGAGATCCTCCCTTTTGGGGTAGTGTTCCCACTATTCCCTCTATAATTTCATGCGCAATACTAGGATCAATCTCAATGAAATTTCCCTTGGCAATGCAATCCAAGAGTTTTCTATGCGTCATATTTAACCCAACATAAAAATTACGAAGAAGAATTCTAAAGTTCACCTCTAGGGTGCATTTGCGATAAGATTCCATCATCCTATACCAAGCATCTTTTAAGTTTTCTCCTTTCCTTTGCTTGAAGTGAAGAACTTCAAACTCGGGAGACATAGGAGCGGATAAGGAACTAGTCATGATGACAAGCAAGCAAACTAACACACGAGCAAACAAGGGGACGAGGAAAAGGCAATGGGAAAAAGAGGAGGAGATTGGGAAAGAGAGGGCGAATAAAACGGCAAGGGTGAAGTGGGGGAGAGGAAAACGAGAAGCAAATGGCAAATAATGTAATGCAAGAGATAGGCATTGTGATGGGTACTTTGTATGGTTGACTTGCTCTTGCGTGAGCCTCCCCGGCAACGGCGCCAGAAATTCTTCTTGCTACCTCTTGAGCACTGCGTTGGATTTCCACAAGAGGAGAGGATGATGCAGTAAAGTAGCGTAAGTATTTCCCTCAGTTTTGAGAACCAAGGTATCAATCCAGAGGAGGCCACGACAAGTCCTCTCGCACTGCACAAATCGATAGCTCCTCGCAACCAACGCGATTAGAGGTTGTCAATCCCTTCATGGTCACTTACGATAGTGAGATCTGATAGAGATGATAAATAATATTTTTGGTATTTTTTATATAGAGATGCAAAGTAAAAAGTAAAAGGCAAAGTAAGAACAAAGCAAGTATTAAAGTGATGAAGATTGATATGATGAGAATAGACCCGGGGGCCATAGGTTTCACTAGTGGCTTCTCTCAAGAGCATAAGTATTCTATGGTGGGTGAACAAATTACTGTTGAGCAATTGACAGAATTGAGCATAATTATGAGTATATCTAGGTATGATCATGTATATAGGCATCACGTCCAAGACAAGTAGACCGAAACGATTCTGCATCTACTACTATTACTCCACTCATCGACCGCTATCCAGCATGCATCTAGAGTATTAAGTTAAAAATAGAGTAACGCCTTAAGCAAGATGACATGATGTAGAGGGATAAATTCATGCAATATGATAAAAACCCCATCTTGTTATCCTCGATGGCAACAATACAATACGTGCCTTACAACCCTTTCATCCTTCGGGTAAGGACACCGCAACATTGAACCCAAAGCTAAGCACTTCTCCCATTGCAAGAACTACCAATCTAGTTGGCCAAACCAAACGGATAATTCGAAGAGACTTGCAAAGATAACCAATCATACATAAAAGAATTCAGAGAAGATTCAAATATTATTCATAGATAAGCTGGATCATAAACCCACAATTCATCGGTCTCAACAAACACACCGCAAAAAGAAGGTTACATCGAATAGATCTCCACGAGAGAGGGGGAGAACATTGTATTGAGATCCAAAAAGAGAGAAGAAGCCATCTAGCTACTAGCTATGGATCCGAAGGTCTAAAGTAAACTACTCACACTTCATCGGAGGGGCTATGGTGATGATGTAGAAGCCCGCCGTGGTGGATGCCCCCTCCGGCGGAGCTCCGGAACAGGCCCAAGATGGGATCTCGTGGATACAGGAAGTTGCGGCGGTGGAATTATGTTTTTTGGCTCCGTATATGATCGTTTGGCGGTACGTAGGTATATATAGGAGGAAGGAGTACGTCGGTGGAGCAACAGGGGGCCCACGAGGCAGGGGGCGCGCCCTAGGGGGGGGGCGCCCCCTACCCTCGTGACCGCCTCTATTGTTCCTTGGAGTAGGGTCCAAGTCTCCTGGATCACGTTCGGTGAGAAAATCACGTTTCCGAAGGTTTCATTCCGTTTGGACTCCGTTTGATATTCCGTTTCTTCGAAACACTGAAATAGGCAAAAAAACAGCAATTCTGGGCTGGGCCTCCGGTTAATAGGTTAGTCCCAAAAATAATATAAAAGTGGAAAATAAAGCCCAATATAGTCCAAAATAGTAGATAAAGTAGCATGGAGCAATAAAAAATTATAGATATGTTGGAGACGTATCAGATTACCCACGCCTGTATCGATGAGAATCCCGTAATAAGGGGACACGATCTCTGCTTTGACAAGACGTGCCAATGAAACCGCATCTCAAAACATGGAGCGGCAGGCCGGAAAACAGTTTGAAATAATGACCGGGTGTTGCCGTGGTGTCACGCTACAACAAGCTGTCAGTAGATTGGACTCGTGAAATATTATACTCTCTGCGGTTGTGTGTGGTACTTGTTTTGCAGAGCCGGACACGTTCTTTGTGTTCGAAGGCTGTTTTGGAGTATTCAGAGGAGGAACCCGCCTTGCAATGCCGAAGACAATCTGCGCGCCGGACACCTCGTCATTGAAGCCTGGTTCAGGGGCCATTGAGGGAGTCCTGGATTAAGGGGTCCTCGGACTTCCGGCCTGTTGGACATGAGCCGAATTGATGGGATGTGAAGATAAAAGACCGAAGACTCTCACCCATGTCCGGATGGGACTCTCCTTGGCGTGGATGGCAAGCTTGGCATTCAGATATGAAGATTCCTTTCTCTGTAACCGACTTTGTACAACCCTAGTCCCCTCCGGTGTCTATATTAACCAGAGGGTTTAGTCCATAGGGACAATCATAATCATACAGGCTAGACTTCTAGGGTTTAGCCATTACGATCTCGTGGTAGATCAACTCTTGTAATACTCATATTCATCAAGATCAATCAAGCAGGAAGTAGGGTATTACCTCCATAGAGAGGGCCCGAACCTGGGTAAACATCGTGTCCCCTGTCTCCTGTTACCATCGACCTTAGACGCACAGTTCGGGACTCCCTACCCGAGATCCGCCGGTTTTGACACAGACAGTTGAACTTAAGCTTAATGCACAAACCTCAAAACACAAGCACTTCTCCTTTGTTCTAGAATCTACCGTATCATAATTGCCCAATTTTTTTACATGAATTGCCATTATTTGTTTTTATTTTATGCTTTACAATGCACAATTGCATGAATCTTAAAATAGATAAAAACTAATTGATTTTGAATGAGATGAACTATAAGAATTAAATGAACACCTACATCATGCATATATGACTCAAAGCTTACATGCTATAATGTGGTATTTATTCATAATTTGGTTGCCAAATTTCATGTGTGCAATGCACATGTACCTTAGTCGAAATGGTGTTTATGTGTGTGTGTGTTGTGTGTGTTAAACACATTGTACGTAGTATCATACATGGTTTAGATTCTGAACATCTAGCTAGAGAATACATGTATTATGATTTGAATTCAACATAAAATGGATACATATATTTGAATTTGAGATTGTATGTACATGTAGTTCATATTTATATAGGAATTTACTACTCCTATATTCATGTCATGTGTTGTGAAGATAATATTTAGATGGTTGTATAAATAACCCGAGTACAATCCCATTCAAACAGTGAAAATGAACTAAAATTTAGTCCATATGCTAGACAACACGAATGTTTCTTATTGTTGAGGGAAGTGCAAATTGAATTGGTACTGTACACGTTATGTTTGTTGCCCCGATTTTTTTAGTTTTTCTGTTGTTGTATTTGAATGTGTTTCTAGTAATATAGTAAAATGGGACATGGCTCTCTCTAGTGAGGTGCGAATTGTCTTTTTTTGTACACGTTAAGCTTGTTCTCTCGAAAATTCAAGCCACACCTTGTTATGCTGAAAGTTCAAGCTATCATCTCTGTCTATCATGCTGCGAAACTCCCGCCTCTTCAACCCGCACCTTGTTACCCCGAAATTTTAAGATATCTCTTTGTCTTGTTGTGCTGTGAAAACTCCCTCCATCTCAACCCGCGCCTTGCTATCCCAAAATTACAATGCGCGCGAAAACTCCCACCTCCTGCGAAATCTCGACATGCGAAATGCCCATGATACCCCTGAACCGAAAGAATCGCCTAACTCAAATCGGTGGGGGTACTTTTGTAACTTGCCCCACATTTCAGATAAGCACGTACCTAAGCCATGGTCTTCCTCCCATCCCATCCGCCCATCCATTCGTACACCCAGGCCACAAAAACCTGCAAAGCCCCACACCCTTCTCCGTATGCCCACCCAGCCGGAGCCTCTTCCCCGACGATGTCGTCCACAACAACACTTCGACGTCCCTCATCCACCACAACGGATGAGGATCCATCGTCGATCTCATCATCCCGCCGGTTCAGACACCCCATCCTCCACCTCCAAGGAGCTGCCCCGATGTTCCGCTCATCTTTCGCGCCACCTCCATTCCCACACCGTCGTCCTCACCGGCACCACCGGAAGAGCAGCATCATCACCGATTCCTTGGATGAAGCAGAGGCCTAATCGGCGCCACCAAAGAGGTTCTACACTAATTGCTGCATTTTCTTCTTGATTCGATCTCACGGAGCTGCCGGCGGTCGGTCCCGAGCTGACATGGCGCGGCTCCATCTATGGCAGCGTTGTCGTCCACTTCCTCCACGGCGTCGCTCCCTCGGCGGCGACGTCCACATCAGTAGGAGTTGCTACTGCTTTGGCTCTCGCTCGCACTGCTACTCTGCTCTTGCTCTCGGTCCCCTGCCTGGTCTGCTCTGGCTCTTGCTGCTACTCTCGCTCTTGCTCTTGCTTGTGCTGCTGCTCTACTCTTGCTCGCACTGCTGCTGCACGAGTAGCCTCTACTGCTCTCGCTCGAGCCCCTGCAGCTGCTACCCAAGATGTTCCTATGCGACTAGCTGCCCCGGCTCTCGCACGCGCTGCTGCTCCGGGCGCTGCTGCTGTTGCTACAACTTTTCTGCTACTAGTGCATTCAGTTTCGACAGTAGAATTCAGTTTCGACAGTAAAATTCAGTTTCGACAGTTAAATTCAGTTTCGACAGTTAAGTTCAGAGATGAGTGGCTGATGTATTTTACATCTAGCACTTTGTAGTTATGTATTATACATCATCTATTGGAGATGCTATTAGAATTCCACTCGGGTTAACATTGTCTCCCTTGTCCCGCTTTAGCCTCGCCATCATACAACTCACTGGAGCTGCTCCAGCGATGAAACCCTCCATCACAGCGGAGCAGTACCCCCGGCTCCATCTCTAGACGCCTAAGATCTTCTTCCCCCCCCCTCCGACAGCCAATCAGCCGGAGCATCCTCACCGACCAACCCAATCGCGCTGAGATCGACATGGCTTCGCCCAAGAGGTTGTACACTTGTTGCATCGCTTTTTTAGTCTACATGTTATATATATTGTCCACTGAGCACACGTAGTAACGTGAAATACGATTAGTTTCTCCTACTATATGACAAGCAGTGAGGTACCAAGCAACTTAGCTATCTGTGATGGACTCTCTTGAACGCCATCATTATTTATTTCTGCATGTTCTAGTTGTGCATTTGTAGATGGGCCTGGGAGTTGAGCTAGTAGGGCAGTGGCCTGGGTCCAAAGTAGTAGAAGTAGCACAAAAACATTTTTTGAGTGTAGGCTTTTCCCTATTCAAGCATGCCTACTAGAATTGCCAGTGCTTGAAAGGAAAAGTAAAGGAAAACATAGGAATTGGAAAGTTTCCTATGGTACTACTATTCATTCATTTAGTTCAAAGGAATGGAGCAAAGGGAAACTGTAGGATTTGTTCCTTTGGTGTCTCCTTGAAGAAAAACCTTAGGAATTTTAATATCCACTTGTCCTCCTTCTCAAATTCCTATTCATGAAGCACAAGACTAAGGGATAGTAGCATAATAGCATTATAACCGTACATTTTCTTGTGGTTTGACTTAATCTCGCCATGCTTCTTTGCATCCCGTGATCTTGTAATTCTTGTGAGCCAAACACCCAGATTGCCATAAATCTTGTGTTTTTTGATCCTCTGTTTTGCACGTGCATTCCTATCCTATTCCTGTGTATTTTCTATCCCTGCATTGTTAGAATCGTGCAATTCAAACAAGCCCTTATAGAATTACTTCTGTTACAGATATGTGTCAAAGAAAATCTTGTGTGGTTTGTCCCGCTCCTGCTGCACTGTGTTCCACCCTAGCTTAGCTGCTCCAACAATGGAAGGGTTCACCACAGCAGGGATCCGCCATGCAGACTGTCTTTCACCGCCTCAAATCTTCTCCCGGCGACAACCACGACAACTACATTACCATCATCAACTGAGAAGATGACCTTGAGGACTACACGGGTCCACGAGAGAGGCCGCACTCTTTCGTGTCTGCTTACGTTATGCATCGCTTAATATGATGACATGCTACTTTATTGTCCTGTTCACCGATTAGACTCCGAGTCAGGTCCAAACTAATGTTGAAACTTGAGTTTTAAATGGTTGTGGGGTGCATATACATTGCGGCAGCAATCAATACTATCTGCCTACTATCTGGTTGATCTCGGGTGTCTACTATGAGTTTCATGTTGGGTGGAAACAAACATTAAAGGAGACATTATCTGTATATTTTAGCTGAAGCTATTATCTGCCTGCTATAATTGGTTTTGGGTCTATCCACAGTTTGCTACCATAGCTCTGGATTTGTGCATGCACTCCTTACATAATCTCACTATGTTTTATTCCTATGCATGTCATTTATTGTACACAATGGTACTGAACATGTAGAGGAAAAGAGGCGAGCCTTGCGTGGCAATAAAATTTCATGCAGACATCGCTCCATGGTCAGCACAAAAGCAACCCCCACTCTCCCCGTTCCAGACTGTAATCAAGACGAAGATAACAGTTCAGAGGGGGGTTCAGAGGGAGCAGACCACTCCTATTTACCCCTCTGAGTCTTTCGCTCTAACTTGGCATGCTGATGTTGGTCATATCATGCACATGGTGCCTTGCATTGCTTACTTTATACATAAAATATGCCATCTTCTTAGTTTAGACATGCATTGTGTGAATGCCATCGGTTTAGTTTCGATATCATATATGTGAATCATGCAATGTCATCTTATTTAGCCAGGCATCATATATGTGAATTTTGCATTGCCATCCTGGTTAGCCAGTCATCTTATTTGTGAATTATATCATGCCATCCTTTTTATTACGTATTAAATTTGTCAACAATTTTAGTACATTCAATTAATCTTCCTGTGCATCAGCCATTCGACGCGGTCATGGAAAAATCTGGAGTGAAAACAAGGTCTTCAGAGTAGACAATGCTATCTGACGAAGCGCATGTCTTGCTGGTTATGGATAGCTCCTCAGAGGAGGATTCAGAGACAGATGACCAGTCCTATTCCCCCCCCCCACCCCTGAGGTGCATGCTCTAACTTGGCTGGGTTATATTGCTCATATCGTGCATATGGTGTCTTGCATTGGCATGTCATTTGCTTAGTTTAGACATGCTTTGTGTGAATGCCACTTGTTTAGTGTCTAATTACTATATATGTGAATTTTGCAATGACATCTTCTTGCAAGACATTATATATGTGAATTATGCAATGCTATCTTGTTCCAAGGCATTATGTATATGAATTATCCAATGTCATGCTGTTTAGCCAAGCGTCATATATGTGAATTATATCATGCCATCTGTCGGTGTGGAACGACACCTATGGGAACACAAGAATCCCTACTACGGTTGTTGGGGCACAGGTTGCGAGGAGAGCAGGGCTAGTAGACAGCACAAGGATCGTTTACCCAGGTTCGGGCCGCAAGGATGTGTAAAACCCTAGTCCTGCTTTGGTGGGTGTATTTCTGAGAGTTCTTGAGCTCTCGAACTAGCTATGGTCAGAGCGTGGTTCGAAAGAGCCGAATCCTTCTCCAGTATGCCATGGGCCTCCTTTTATAGTTGAAAGGGGCTGCCACACTGACACACAGGAGGTGGAAAGGCGTACAGTGCCCTGAGCTTATCGCTCGTATTAGAGGACAAGACACATTTAATGCGTGGCTTAGGTGTCCCCTTGCTTTATCGGGACGGGCGAGGCGAGGCCCTGTCGTCGCCGCTCCTCCTCGCCGACCGCGCCCGCCCGGTGATGCGCGCGGTGCCATGTAAGCGGCAGGCAGCTGGGTGGCACGGTGGTGGAGCCTTCACAAAGATCTGCATGCCGCCACGCAGGCGCTTGATGAGTTGGCCTGGGAGCTGCGTGTTTCCAAGCAGGTGCCCGCCCAGCTGGTTGGGCTGGCGGCTGCATGGGAACAGCGGTGGAAGCTTGGTTGGCGCGGGCCTGGTGGTGGTCCCGCTGGCGTCCTTGGCGAGGGCCTTGTCGCGTGGCCCGACAAGGGTCTTGCCGTGGCACGCTGTCGTCCCCGGCAAAGGTCTTGCCGGGGGTCTGGTAGCCTTCCTCGGCAAGGATCTTGCCGAGGATCGTCGTCTTCTAATCCTCATCTGATCTTGAATATGTCTTCACAAAGATCTGCATGCCACCACGGCGGTGCCTCCCGAGCCCTGGCCCCACGTGGATGATGGTGTTGGGGATCATGGGCTCAAGGGTGGCTCGCTCTGTTTGTGTGGGGCGAGCTGTCCCGGCAAGGGTCTTGCCGGGGCCGCTGTGGCCGCCCGGCAAGGGTCTTGCCGGGGGAACCTGCTTCGTCCCTCCGGTCTTTGTGGTATTGGCCTTTGCATTGCCTTGATTGTCTTGGGCTTTGGCCTTACCTTGGCTCACCTCCCCTGTTCTGCTTGGTGTGGTCATGGGCGCGGCTCTAATTGCCCATGCACAGGTAAAGGGGTACAAAAGTGTGCCCCTCTGTTTGTACACCGACAGGAGCCCCCGGGCCTGGGCCACACATAAGTGCGACACGTTGTTGGGTCAGGCCCAAAACGGTGCGCGGGCAGGCGGGGCTGTTTTTACCGCGGTAAGACTTTTCGCGTGCTCCGCTTCCCATGACCCGCATGTGCAGTGCGGCGTGGAGGGGCGTGCGTAACATGGGCGGCATGCGTGGGGCGGTTTTCACACGCATGCGTCACATCGCAGTAAAGAGGCGGCTCGCGCCTTCCCCATAAAAAGAGGGAGGCGTGGAGGCGCGGATCATTTACTGAACGGGGTCGGGGCGCGGTCTTCAAGGCGTCCACTCCCTATGATCACGGGGTGGGGAGAGGTCGCTTCGCAAGTCCCCTCGGTTTTGCACGTCCGCCACGCGTCCCCCATGCACTTGGGGTAGCAAGCGGCGGGGGCGGGAAACCGGGCCGTCGCTGGTTGGGGCAGCGGGTCGGTCCCGATTCCGCGCGCCTCTGGTGGCTGGATTGGCCGAACGGGGCGGCTGAGCCCCGGCCCCGCTCCTTTATAAGGAGGGGGAAGCGGGGACGGCGTCCTGCACTCTTCTTTCATCTATCTCCTCTTGCTTCTGCTTCTTCTTTTCACTCGCCATGGAGAAAGGGAATCCTGGTCCTTCGACGGTGGCGGCGAGGGTTGCTGCTCAACAACGCGTCCCTCCTCCTCCTGAGCCCGCGGTGGTGGAGCCGGCCGCGAGGGGAAGGGGGAGGGGCGAGGTCGTGGGCGAGGCCGGGGCAGAGGTCGCAGTGCTCGGGGAAGAGGAGGACAGGGCGGCAGGCCGGCTTCGCCCCCGTCAATGATGCCTTTCCCGATGGAAGGCCATGTCGGAGACCAGCCCCGCGAGTTCTTCATCAGGCTGCGCCGGCCTCCGCGTCACTGTCTTTGTCTTCCTGCCCTGTTTGCTCAGGAGATGGAGCGTGACCGGCCCCAATCCCTCAGATTGCACATGAGGGGTTGCGGGAACGGGGGCACGCGGGTCGACGTCGACTTCCCGGCTCCTCGAGTCATCTACCTCCGTCATGGGTGGAAGACGTTCGCTTGCATCCACAGCCTGACGGCGGGGCTCGTCCTCTACTCCAAATTAATGGAGGACGGCCTAGTCTCCGTCAAGTTCTTCGGAGAGTTCGGGACTCGCCTGAAGTGCTGCGTGGAGAGCTCCTCCAATGGAGTTTCTGACGATGGAAGCTCTTCCTCGAGCGAAAGTGATGAGGAGGACAGTGGGGCGGATAACAGGGACGAGTCCGACTAGGTGTCGGACGCCCCGCGCCTGGGCGGGTGCGGCAGCAGCAGCATCTGCACCTGGCCGCTCCTCCAGTAGAGGTTTGTCGGGGGCGGGGCCAGCTACTTGAACTTCTCAGGGCCGTCTCCTTGGGCGGTTGGAGTCGGGAGGCTGCGTAAGAGGAAGAGGGCGGGTGGCATGGCCGTCAACTCGGAGTACGCGGGCACCGACGCCTTCATCGCGTATTGCCGGTCCGGCCGCCTCGTCTTCCAGCTCCTTTCCCGCCACCGTCATCACCGGCCCGCCCGTGGGCGGCCACCGAGGTGTTCTCTTGGTGCTTTCTACTGCTCGTAGCTCGCCTAGGCGCCCCTTTTGCCCTTTCGCCTCCTTGACCTGCCTCCCGAGGAGAGGGACAAGAAAGGGATTACGGGCATCTTATCTCCTTTTTAGTTTGTAAGCCTGCTGGCCTTTGTTAAATTTAGAACTTGTAATCCCCTTGCTCATGTTTTTCATCTCGCATGAACTGTACCTGTATGGGATGTTTTTAATGAAAAGGGATGCTTGCCGGGTTTTAATTCGCGGGTAAATCCTGCAACAAGGAGCGAATCCTTGTTATTGTTTAAGATAAATGTTCTTCACTCGGCAACAGGCCTTGCCGTCACCCCACTCCACTCGACCGTTCTCGCTCTCTTGGCGGAGGCAGGGATGAAGTGGGCTTCAGGCTCCTCGTCCCACCTCCTTGCCGCCGCGGCTACGACCAAATCCGGACCTAGGAAATAATCCTTAGCTATAGGAAAAAGGGGAGCACGACAGCCTAGAGATAAAAATGAGGTTTCACATACCCCAGTCCGGTTCCGAAATGCATGACGGAGGATAAAAGACTTATCCGGATCTGCAGCCCCCGGCAATCTCATCTTGCCGCGGTTGGATCCTTGTGCTTGCAGCCACCGACAACTCTGGTTTGCCGGGGTCGGGGCGCCGGTCTGTTTCCTTCTTTCTGAGTAGCTCAGCAGAGGTGCTCATGTGCCCTGCGAACCAAAGGAGGACAGGAAAGGAACAGATAGATGCGCACTCGACCTCTAGGCTAGGGGTTAGTCGCCGCTAAGCACTATCAAACCTAACCAAGGAAGATACTCGACCTAGCATGCATGCTATGACTTAGGGCGCCAGCGCTTCATTTATTTATGCTCAGGGTCTGCGCCTGGCTCTGTACAAAGGGTCACATGCCTTGCCGGCAAAGCTTGTACAAAAAGTGGCTTGCCAGGAGGCCCGGTAAGCCGTGTCTTATGGATAAAACTTGCGAAGATGCTCGATGTTCCAGGAGTTGCTCACTGCGACGACATCTTTGGTCTCCAGACGGACTGGGCCAGGCCTGGTGCCTCGTATTACCCGATAAGGGCCCTCCCACTTCGGCATCAACTTGTTGGAATTCTTGGCCGACTTAACACGCCGAAGAACAAGGTCGCCTTCCTCAAAGCTCCGGGCATGAACCTTGCGACTATGGTAGCGGCGCAAGGCTTGCTGGTAGCGTGCCGCTCTCACAACCGCCCGAAGACGATCTTCCTCAAGGAGCGTCGCGTCATCTTGGAGCAACGGCTCTTGCTCAAGCTCATCATAAGCGAGCACTCGAGGTGACCCGTATATGAGTTTTGTGGGGAGAACTACTTCTGCCCTGTATACCAGGGCAAAAGGTGTCTGGCCGGTGGCTTGATTTGGCGTCGTCCTGATCGACCAAAGAACCGCCGGTAACTCATCAACCCAGCGCCTTCCGCTCTTGTGCAGCTTGTCAAAGGTCTTCGTTCTCAGGCCTCGCAACACTTCAGCATTTTCCCTCTCCGCTTTCCCGTTGCTCAGTGGATGTGCCACGGAAGCAAAACAGACCTTGCTGCCGAGGTTTTGGATGCACTGCATGAAGGTGTGGCTTCTGAACTGCGTGCCGTTGTCGGTGATGACTCTGTTTGGCACACCAAAACGGCAGACCAGTCCTTTGAAGAATTTGACGGCTGACTGAGCAGTCACCTTCCTCACTGCTTCCACCTCCGGCCACTTTGTGAACTTGTCGATTGCAACGTACAAGTACTCAAAGCCCCGACAAAGACGGGGAAAGGGCCCAAGATATCGAGCCCCAGCATCGAGAATGGCCAGAGAGAGGGATTGTTTGAAGGGCTTGGGTTGGTTGATGAAGCTTCTTTGAATGGAACTGGCACGGTTCACACTTGGTTACTAGTGCTGTCGCATCCTGGAGGGCGGTGGGCCAGAAGAAACCTTGCCGGAACGCCTTCCCGGCAAGGGCCCTCGACCCTATGTGGGAGCCACATATGCCTCCATGTATCTCCGCCAACAACTCTAGACCTTCCTCCCGGGGGATGCACTTGAGGTTCAAACTGTTCGGACTTCTCCGGTACAGGACGTCATCGACGAACTGGTACAGGGCGGACTGACGGGCTACTTTCTCTGCTTCTTCCTGCTCCTTAGGAAGCTCCCCTGTTTGGAGGAATTGGACGGTATGTTGTGCCCATGCCGGAGCCTGGGGCTCGACGACAAGGACGAAAGGCATCTCTTTCGCCATGGGAGCGGCTGTCTCTACGGCCAGGGCTTGATGCCATGCCGGAGCCAGTTGCTCTTGGGTAGGCTCAGCGTCCGCGGCAGCACCTTTGCCGGCAGCCCCAGGCGGCTCGGTAGGAATGTACTTGTCGGGACCTGATTTTCTCTGCTTGCTCTGCCCCTCTGATGGTTCGATGGATGGTTGAGTTAACCGGAGCAAAAAGGTACATGGTTCCACAGGTAGCTTGAATGCAGCACGCTTTGACAGGTAATCGGCGATGTCATTCTCCGCTCGGGGGACGTGCTCCGCCTGGATACCATCAAAGCGTTCCTCCAGCTTCCTGACCTCATCTACATAAGCTTCCATCAATGGGCTCTAATAATCCTTGTTGACCTGCCTGACAACGAGCTGCGAGTCACCCCTGACGATGAGCTTCTTAACCCTGAGGTTTGCCGCGATCCTGAGACCGGCAAGCAATCCCTCGTACTCAATGGTGTTGTTGGTGGACATCTCCCTGGGGAAGTTCATCTGGATCACGTACTTGAGGTGTTCTCCGGTGGGTGCGACGAGCAGCACACCGGCACCGGCGCCTTGCAGTGAGAAAGCCCCATCAAAGTACATGATCCAGTCGCGGTCTGCTTCCTTGCCGGGGAGAGTGGTCTCCTGTATTTCTTCATCAGGCATCGAGGTCCATTCTGCGATGAATTCTGCCAAGACTCTGCTCTGAATTGTTGAGGTACTTTCAAACTTTAAACCGAAGCTTGACAGCTCCAAGGCCCATTCCACAATCCTTCCGGTTGTCCGGGTTGTGCAGTATCCGTTGCAACGGGAGGCGGGTGACGACAGTGATCTCGTGGGCCTGGAAGTAGTGGCGCAGCTTTCTCAAGGCCATAAGGAGGCCGAAGAGCAATTTTTGCACGCCGGAATACCTCGACCAAGCCCCCTGCAAGAGGGAACTGACAAAGTAAACCGGGTGCTACATCATCTTCTTCTTTGGCACCACTTCACTTGACTGCGCGGGCATTGCCTTGGTGGCACCTGACTCTGCCGGGGGCCGCGCCTTGTCGGCACCAGGCCCTGTCGGGGAATCTTTGGCTTGCCATCCGCTGGTTTTGCCTCCATTGCTGCCTCCTCGTCGACCTCCCTCTGTGCCACCAGTGTGGCGCTGACCACTTGATTCGTCGCCGCCAGATACAGCAGCAACGGCTCTTGTGGTTTAGGCGCAACCAGTATTGGCGTGGAGGAAAGGTATTTCTTCAGATCCTGCAGTGCTGCCTCGGCTTCTGGGGTCCACTCTATTGGGCCTGCCTTCTTCAAGATTTTGAAGAAGGGAAGGGCGCGCTCGGCGGACTTGGAGATGAATCGGCTCATGGCGGCAACGCAGCCGGTGAGCCGACGCACATCCTTGATCTGCTTGGGCGCCTCGATCTGCTCAATAGCCTTGATCTTGTCTGGGTTTGCCTCGATCCCGCGCTGCGACACAAAGAACCCGAGAAGCTTGCCGGACGGAACGCCGAAGGCGCACTTCTCAGGGTTCAGCTTGAGGTTGATCTTGCGCAGGTTAGCAAATGTCTCTTCTAGATCTTGCACAAGAGTTGGCCCATCCTTGGTTTTGACCACTATGTCATCCATGTAGGCCTCCATATTTCTATGGAGCTGAGGTTCAAAACCAATTTGGACTGCTCTTGCAAGCGTTGAGCCAGCACTCTTCAACCCGAAGGCATCCGTAAAAGCAATCGTACCACATGGGATGATGAATGTTGTCTTCTCTTCATCCTCTTTTGTCATGAAGATTTGGTGGTAGCCTGAGTAGGCGTCGAGGAATGATAACAGATCACACCCGGCTGTGGAGTCAACAATCTGGTCGATGCGCGGCAATGGGAAGGGGTCCTTAGGACAAGCCTTATTAATATCTGTGTAATCAACACACAGCCTCCACTTCCCATTCGCCTTGCGCACCACTACCGGATTGGCCAACCACGTCGGGTGGAGCACCCCTCTCACCAAACCTGCCGCTTCCAACTTCCTGATCTCCTCTGTGATGAACTCCAGCCTTTCTAGAGCCTGCTTTTTGACCTTTTGCTTGACGGGCCGCGCGTGGGGGCAGACAGCTAGGTGGTGCTCAATCACCTCCCTGGGAACACCAGGGATGTCGGACGCTTGCCATGCAAACACGTCGACATTTGCCCGCAGGAAGGTGACGAGCGTGCCTTCCTATTTCTTTGTCGAGGTGGAGCCTATGATGAAGGCCCTTCCGTGCCATCCTCCCCGAGGCACCTTCTTGGTCTGCGGCGGCTCGGCTCTGGATCTCTTGCTCTTGTCGGTAGAGCTCTCGCACGTCCTCAGCGGTAGCACAACACTCCGAGGAGGTGCGCTTGCGGAGTGGGTACGAGGTCTTGCCGGGCTCCTTCTTCCCTCCGGGCATTCAGCGGCGAGCAGGTGCCTTGGCGGAGCTGCTGCAGCTGCTTCCCGGTAGAGTTGGTCGGCGAGATCAGCGCGTCCTTCTTGTCGGAGGAGCGGAGATGATGGTCAACGCCCGGGCATCTTTAGCATGTTGTAGGCGTAGTGTGGCGCCGCCATGAACAGCTAGTGCCGGGCGGCCGAGGATCCCGTTGTAGGGCAAGGGATCTCGGCCACGTCAAGACGATCCTCTCCGTCCTGTAGTTCAACTCTCCTCCAAATGTCACGGGCAGTGTGACCTTTCCCATCGGCTGGCTCCTCCCCGGATTGACCCCTTGAAACGTGCCTGTTTCCTCGAGGTCTCCATCAGGGATTTGCAACCTTTTGATCATGACAGGCGAGATCAGGTTCAGGCCGGCCCCGCCGTCAACCAACATCTTGTTCACCCTGAGGTTGCGTATCGTTGGCGAGACCAACAATGGCAAACGCCCGACCGTGGTAGTGCGGTCAGGGTGGTCCTCGGCGTCAAAGATGAGGGGCGTGCTGGACCACTTCAGCGACTTCTGAGCATCGAACGACGGCTCTGCTGCTGTAATCTCAGGCGCCCACTGCTTGAGCTGGCGGTGAGAGGTATGCAGCGAGGCACCGCCATCGATGCACATGGCCTCCGTAGCCTTCTGGAACCCTTGCTCACCAGACTCGTCGTCCTCGTCATGATCGTCGTCTTCTTGTTTCTTGTCGTGGCCCCGGGCGGGCCTCTCTTGCTGGTTATCCTTCCCAGGGCGGCCTCCTTGGCCACCAAGCTTCTTGCCGGATCCCTTAGCACCATCCTGGTCCTTCTCCTTGTCCCGCCTTTCGTACTCAGCCTTTTGCTTCTCAGCTAGCAGCTCGACTTGTCGGCAGTTCTGGAGGTCGTGCCCTTGGTGCGGTGGATCTTGCAGTATTGCTTGCCGGAGCTTCCTGGCTTGTCGGTAGCCGCCAGGGCCCGGCAGGCGGCGCACCCGGCAATCTCCTTGCCGGGGGCATCTGCCTTGACTTTCTTGCCGGCACCGGTATCGTCATATCCCTCAACGGCATGCACGGCCTTGCCTTTGCGTTTCCTGTTGCGACGCCGGCTCTTCTTCGTCGGGGTGGCGGCGTCTTCATCAGTAGAGTCGGTTTCAGTGCCGGCGTCTTCGCCGGGGTACTTCCTTCCCTCTTCAGCTCGGTCGCACCTATCGGCCAGAACGTAGAGCACGGCCACATCCTTAACCTTGGTCATCGCCAGCTCCTCGCGCATCTTGCGATTGCACATGTTATGGTGGAACGTGCTAATCACATCAGCGGGATGAACGTCGGGGATGTTGTACTGCACCCGGCTGAATCTCTGGATGTACTTGCGTAGGGTCTCCCCTTCCTTCTGGGGAATGATATGTAGATCACTGGCCTGGCCATGAGCTTGGTGGCCTCCTGTGAATGTGCCAACGAACTCATGGCACAGATCTGACCAAGAAGAAATGGAATCCACCGGCAAGTGCATCAACCAAGACATCACATTGGGCTTGAGTGCCAGCGGGAAATAGTTGGCAAGCACCTTGTCGTCGCGAGCCCCAGCGGTCTACATCGCGATGGTGTAGATGCTGAGGAACTCGGACGGATGGGTCTTGCCAGTGTACTTCTCGCCGACTTCGGGCTGGAACGTGCGGTGGGACAACCACTGGAACTACCTCAGCTCACGGGTAAAAGTCGGGCAACCCACCTCGTAAGGTAGGCGCGGGGCCCGATCTTTGGGTGGTCCATAGCAGGTCCCGCCCGCTTGTCCGCTGGCGCGCGTTTGGCGCGGCGCTTCGGCAGTGGTTCGAGCGTCTTCGTGAGCTCGCTCCCGAAGGACATGGCGCTGGTCGCGGAGGGTCCGCCGGTCGGACGACGCTATGGACGGGCCGACGCCCGCGGCGGCTGGCGAGGAGGAGGAGAGTGCACCGTGGCCGCAGCTCCCCCGGTCCTCCCAGCGCTAGCATGTGGTGGCTCGGTGGAACGTCGACCCGAGGGCCCCATCGGTCGCGGATCGTCTTTGTTTGCGACGACGATGATGCTCCGGATGGTGGCCCTCCACTCGTCGAGCTTCTCCACAGCAGGAGGGAAGTCGAGGAGCAGTTGTGCGAACGCCAAAGCATCCGCTGGCGTGGGCGGCGGTGACAGCTGCGTGGATCACGGTGCGCTTCGACTTCTAACTATGTTAGAAGGAGCTCCGTCACGACCCAGCGGCTGCGTGCCATTTTCACCAGTGCTTTGGTGAGCGTGTTGAACCCCTTCATCTTGCCGATGACGCACGGGGCTCTTCCCACGGCGGTGCCCAGGGTCACCAACGTGGTGATGCTGCTCGGCGCGCACACCATGGGAAGAATGCGCGGTGGTCACCGGTGTAGGCGTCCTGGAGGTCACCGCGCCGCCCGGAGTCGGCACAACGACGCCCCTGGAGGGGCTCGCACCGCCTGCGGGGGGCCCAGCTCCGTCTTTGGATCCAGCGATGTGTAGCCGGTCGTCTGGCACGTGAACGATGCCGCTCGCCAGGCTCCGACTGCCTGGGCGATGCTGGTGCTCGCGGGCCGCGGCCCGGGTCCTGTCTGCGATCGGTCCACTTCTCGTCCGCACCGGCACGGGTCATTCGGCTCCCAACGAGTCGACCATCATGGCCATCTTCTTCTTAGGGGCCATGGCGACGAAGAATTGCTAGGCTGACTACTAGACCAGATTCTCACAATTGCGCCCCCTACCTGGCGCGCCAAAGATGTCGGTGTGGAACGACACCTATGGAATCACAAGAATCCCTACTACGGTTGTCGGGGCGTAGGGTTGCGAGGAGAGCAGGGCTAGTAGACAGCACAAGGATCGTTTACCTAGGTTCAGGCCGCGAGGATGCGTGAAACCCTAGTCCTGCTTTGGTGGGTGTATTTCTGAGAGTTCTTGAGCTCTCGAACTAGCTGTGGTCAGCGCGTGGTTCGAAAGAGCTGAATCCTTCTCCATTATGCCATGGGTCTCCTTTTATAGTTGAAAGGGGCTGCCACAGTGACACAGGGAGGTGGAAAGGCGTCTGATGCCCTGAGCTTATCGCTCGTACATGGGACAAGACGCATTTAATGCATGGCTTAGGTGTCCCCTTGCTTTATCGGGGACGGGGCGAGGCCCGTCCCATCCATCGCCGCTCCTCCTCGCTTTGACACGCGCCCCGGCCAGTGATGCATGCGGTGCCATGTAGGCAGGCAGGCAGCTGGGTGGCACGGTGGTGGAGCCTTCACGAAGATCTGCATGCCGCCACGCAGGCGCTTGATGAGTTGGCCTAGGAGTTGCATGTTGCCACGCAGGTGCCCGCCCAGCTGGTTGGGCTGGTAGCTGCATGGGAACGGTGGTGGAAGCTTGGTTGGCGCGGGCCTGGCGGTGGTCCCGCTGGCGTCCTTGGTGAGGGCCTTGCCGGGTGGCCTGGCAAGGGTCTTGCCACGTGGCCCGGCAAGAGTCTTGCTGTGGCGCGATGTCGTCCCCGGCAAAGGTCTTGCCGGGGGTCCTGTAGCCTTCCTCGGCAAGGATCTTGCCGAGGATCATCGTCTTCTAATCCTCATCTGATCTTGAATATGTCTTCACAAAGATCTGCATGCCACCACGGAGGTGCCTCCCGAGCCCTGGCCCCACGTGGATGATGGTGTTGGGGATCGTGGGCTCAAGGGTGGCTTGCTCTGTTGGTGTGGGGCGAGCTGTCCCGGCAAGGGTCTTGTCGGGGCCGCTGAGGCCGCTTGGCAAGGGTCTTGCCAGGGGAACCTGCTTCGTCCCTCTGTTCTTTGTGGTCTTCGCCTTGTGGTTGCCTTGATTATCTTGGGCTTCGGCCTTACCTTGGCTCACCTCCCCTGTTCTTCTTGGTGTGGTCGTGAGTGCGGCCCTGACTGCCCGTGCACAGGTAAAGGGGTACAAAAGTGTGCCCCTCTTTTTGTACACCGACACCATCCTTTTTTTCTATTACTCATTCCATTTGTCGACAATGTTTGTATATTCAACTGCTCTTCCTGTGCATCAGCCATTTGAATTGGTGATGGAAAAATCTGGAGTGAAAACAAGGTCTTGAGAGCAGACAATGCTACCTGCTGAAGCAGATATCTTGCTGGTTACAGATAGCTCCTCAGAGGAGGATTCATTGGCAGATGACCAGACCTATTTTCCCTCTGAGGTGTATGCTCAAACTTGGCAGGGTTATATTACTCATATCATGCATATGTTGTCTTGCAATGCTTAGTTTTTACGGCATATACAGAATATTGAATGACATCTGCTTAGTTGACACATCATATACGTGATTGCCCTCTACTCACCTGCTTAGTATATAAATCATATACTCCCTCCGTTCACTTTTTTAAGGCGCAGAGCGAAATCGTCTGCACACTCGCTCGCTCGCGCACGAAAAGGGTGTTTTCCATTTTTACACCCGTGTCGGCCGGGGAAACGGTAGCGAAACATTCGCATCCCCTTCCTAACACGCTCGCCTACATCCCTCCCTATCTCACGCTCGCCCGCATCACCGGCGCCGGCGTCCTCTCCTTCACGCCTCTCTCGCTTGCACCGCCTCTCCCCAAGCTCCCCTCTCACTCACCCGCGTCGTCGGCACCCTCTCCCTCGCGCGCGGCACCGACGCTCTCCAACACTAGCTCCATCATTAAAAATGCGATTTCCCCCTCTGGCTCTCCAATCTGCAGTGGCGGCGCTCGATCTGCAGCGGCGACTATCAATAAAGCGCGACGGAGCTTCTATTGCTTGTCACCTGCACAGAGCTTCTGCTGCCGGTTGACTGTCGGGAGCTGCTGCTGCCGGTTGCCTGCCCGGGGCTGCTACTGCCGGTCATCTACCCGGATCTGCTGCTTCACGTGATGACCACATCGTTGTCTTCCTCATGCTCCTCTTCCTCCTCCTTGTCGGTTACTTCACCACCTCAGCATCAGCGGCGGGGTGCTGGAAGGGGGAGGGGTGGATGCGCCCTTCTTTGAGTCATACAACCATCACAGAGCAGAGCAGGAAGCTTGTCTGCGAGGTGAGGATTTACTGTAGCCGCTTCAGTTAAACGCATGTGGTTCATCCTCTGTAGTCTGTATTCTGCTCTTCTCACCTCACCTTCAGTTAAATGCATATGGTCAATGATATGATTCAGAGCATCAGATTCACAAGCATGATGGATGGAGGGATCTCTCAAATGGTGTGGCTCCTAGTACTACAAAGGCAGTGACATGCCGGCCTCCCACACGTGCATAGCATGCACTGATCGACACCTACGACCGAGTTGTGTGACCAACTGTACAACTATACATGCATACATGATATATGCAACAATTTTAGAGGAAATGCATGCCAATCATGATACTCCATCGAAATTAAGTTTGGAGTATGTGCAAAAGATTCAGGGGAGTAGCTAGCTTTGCTTGTATGTGTCAAATGTGGGTGTACTAAGATGTGATAGTTATCAAATTAAGTGCCTTCTGAAAGCAACAAACAATGATGATGATACAGTACAAACTTGTAAGGCACAACAAACTCTCCTTCTGCAAAAAAAAACTTTGCCTCTGTTTTGGAGAAGAAAAAGCGAAGGAGAAAGATTGTGTGTGTGTGGATGGAAATCAAGCAAAGGAAAATAATGTCCAGGCCACTTTAGTGTTCACCACCTGATCCTATCCACCTAATTTGCCTTGCAGATTAACAGACGTGGTGCAGATGTGGTGGAGTATATCTTCTGGAATGGGCATGAACCGACCAAAATTCAGGTAATCTACTTACTGCGGTTGGAGTAGTTGCCCTTCTATTTACTCAACTAAAAGAAATACTCCATAATTTAAATATCTTGTGCCAAATATACGACCTTGTTAGAAATACTCCATAATTTAACCCAACCAAAAGAGTTGATTGACATGAGTTTTTCTGGAGTAGTTCATCGACAGTACATTAAATCTTAAAAATTCAGTTAAGAAAGCATGCTACTCCTATTTTTGAGGTAAAAATTCAGTTTAATATTCAGTAAAAGAGCTTGGCATATCTATTTCCATCTAGGAGTACATCTGGAACTTGCTATGAGTATATATTCTTTGCTGAAGAGAATATATACTCCTAGCAAACAAGTAAAGAATATACTCCTAGTTGGAGTGTTTTGCAACTTGCTAGGAGTACTGGAGTATCTATCTATCTATAGCAAGTGATTCAGCTCTCTTCTTTTCCAACCATAAATACTGGATTATATATTCCAAGATATAGCAAGTACTCCAAGTATAAGATGGAGTATATGGCAATATATAGCACAATATATTGTGTGTGGCAACAATAAATATAGACTCCAAGTACACACATAAACACATACTCATTTGCTTGTAAACACGGAATACACAAGCAATCCAACAAACTGGAGTAGAATACACAACAAGTACACACAGAATACCAAATTGGAGTAGAATCAGTGTCCAAGCATCTCTAGCGCCTTTGCATACACTTCGGGAGGAACTGAGATCCTAGGGGGTAGCAGGTGTAGCCTTTCTAGCCTATCCTTGTTCATGCGTGGGGTTTTGTATTTATTGGCTCCACCATTGTTCATTACTTCGACCATGCAAGTCTGCAGAGTTATGAATACTCTGTTAAGTTTTGGGACTTCATATACATCGAACTCCTGTTGAACACCTTTAATCAACTCTGGAATAGTTTTCGGACTTTTGCAGTCTGTTAGCGACTGAATCAAGCTGAAGTACCCAAGGTACAGGGCATTCATGTCACGGAGAATTTGGAGGCTGATACATTATCATTCTAATGTCCAGGCCACTTTCTTCCATAGCTTCTGTGAATGCTTGATCATTGGGTAGGATATGTGTTCTCATGTTATCTAGCTGGATAAAAATGGTTGTCCAACATCATCTGCAGGCCACAATGCTTGAATTGCTGGCACAACCTTTTGTATAATGTAGTCCATCATCACATCCCTCGTCACTATGACAGGATTTGTATCGAATGTCCCCTTTTCCCTGTTCTTGCTTCTTTTTGCTGCTGCAGTCACTCTCATGAATGGCCATACCCCAATTTTTCCGGAGAATGTCATGTTCCCATCTTAATCAAACCGTGGTCTTGCTACCTGAGGGAGTCCTGGATTAATGAGTCCTCAGGCGTTTGGGCTATGTGACGTGGGCCAGACTAATGGGTCGTGAAGATACAAGGCAGAAGATTTCCTCCCGTTTCCGGATGGGACTCCCCTTTGCGTGGAAGGCAAGCTTGGCATCCGGATATGAAGATTCCTTCCTCTGTAAGCCGACTCTATGTAACCCTAGGTCCCCCGATGTCTATATAAACCGGAGGGTTTAGTCCGTAGGGAAAATAATCATAATCATACAAGCTAGACATCTAGGGTTTAGCCATTACGATCTCGAGGTAGATCAACTCTTGTAACCCTCATATTCATCCAAGATAATCGAGCGGGAAGTAGGGTATTACCTCCATCAAGAGGGCCCGAACCTAGGTAAAACATCGTGTCCCTGTCTCCTGTTACCTTCGATCCTAAGACGGACAGTTCAGGACCCCCTACCCGAGATCTGCCGGTTTTGACACCGACATTGGTGCTTTCTTTGAGAGTTCCTCTGTCGCGTCGACGATAGGATTGATGGCTCGCCATGTCATCAAGGACAGTATCACTTCCAGAGGAGCCTTGGCCTCAGGCCAAACCCACCGGCTGGGCAGCTTTACCATGGCCGCTCGTTCGGCCTTTAAGTCAATGATGACTTCCCAAGTCATCGAAAATCGTCTCCGTGTTGGCCCCGAACACTCCAAACGGATGGATCCGGCGGATTTTCTATCTTTAAATGAACTCCTGGATCGCATTGCCACCCTGGGGTCGCTACAGACTATGATCAGATTGGGCTTAAACCCGATCAGAGAGAAATCAAATCTCCGCCGATCACCCATCAGATAGCGGTCGTAGAGGAGCAAAACAACAACAACTCTTCCCCTATGTTGAAAACAAGCTATGTTTGGTTTTCCGAGCTCGGAGAGCCGAATACCTATCTGCGGGGTGACACCCCTAGTCGTCCGAACTTAGAATCGGGCGTTGAGCCTAAAGAATCATTGGACATCCCGGAGCCCGAACTAATAAACTCGAAAGTCTTTCAAACTCCGGACTCCACATTGGGTCAGGGTTCGGATTTAGCGCCACCCACCCACCACAAGCAATATTCGCCAAGCAATTCCGGTCCCCCGGATATATGCGACCTCATGTACGTATGGCAGCAGTCTCAGGAAACCGTCCATCACTTTTGGGCCAGATTCCTCCTTGTCAAGGACAAGATTAAAGATTGCCGCGATGAGGACGTGATTACAGTATTCTGCAATAATTGTACGGACGAAGGGATCCTCAACGCCCTCAACCGCAGTCGCGTATTACACTTTGCCGACTTGGCAACCATAGTACAGAAGTACTGCGCAACGGAAAGCACCGGGAAGACTCAGACAGCTCGCTGGGAACCACCGGCCTTTACGCCACCTCTCTGGCGGGCAAAAAGGATGCACCCTCGCGGGGCACCCAGGCCCGTAGGAAAGAACATTAAACCCATTATGGGACGTGGAACCATTCTTGAGGGATGGCTCGATAGGCCATGCAAAATACACGCAACACCGGATACTAAACCAACCCACAGCCTCAGATCATGTTGGATACTCCGGAAAGTGGCTAAGAGCGGCGAGGATATCCTCACCAAAAACACCTCAGAGCAGTACTCTCCAGAAGATGACGACCTCAGCGTATTCACGGTCTTTGAGACTTTTTCTTCAAACAATCGGCGCAAGAGGGCACTCCACGACCTCGCCGAAGTCTGCCAAGTCACATCAATAAACCCCTGGAACGACACGGCCATAACTTTTAATGCCGATGAAGAACCAAAATTCTGGTTAGTCTGGGCACCAGCCGCCTTGGTCCTCAATCTAATTGTGGATGGCTTTCGGCTCACCAAAGTGATCATGGACGGCGGCAGTGGACTGAACCTCATCTAAGAGGACACGCTCAATAAAATGCAAATAGACAGGAGCCGCATCGAGCAAAGTAATACGACCTTTCGAGGAATCATTCCTAGTCGGGAAGCAAGATGCACAGGAAAAATTAAACTCGACGTGGTATTCGGCACACCGGAGAACTATCGGTCCGAAGAGATAACCTTCCAAGTGGCCTCTTTCAACAGTGGATATCACGCCCTGTTGGGGCGAGACACATTCACGCGCTTTCAAGCCATACCTCATTACGGGTATATAAAGCTCAAGATGCCCGGGCCCAACGCTATTATCACTCTCACCAGTGATTCGGACATAGCACTGCGTCGAAAACAAAACCGCATGCCTGGCCCTCGAGGCACTATCCGAGGCCCTCGCAACCGAAGAATTAACCGCACTACGTTCCATAGTGGACAGGGACGACGTAATCCTCGATAAGCGCCCCAAATCCACCTCCTTCAAACCAACGGATGAAATAGTGAAATTTCAAGTTCACCCGACGGACCCCAAGAAGACAGCTTCCATCGGCGCGCAGCTGGACCCGACGGTCATCGTCGCATTGCGCGCGTTCCTGCGCGAAAACTGGGACATATTCACCTGGAACCCTTCTGATATGCCAGGAATCCCACGTAGGTTGGCCGAACACAGTCTCAATATATTGAAGGGATACAAGCCGGTCAAGCAAACACTACAGCGCTTTTCCGAACCCAAACGACAAGCTATGGGGGAGGAGCTAGCAAAGTTAATTGAGGCCGGATTCATTAGAAAAATAAAACATCCAGACTGGCTAGCAAACCTGGTGATGGAACCAAAGAAGGATAAATCCTGGCGCCTGTGTGTCGATTTCAAGGACCTCATTAAGGCCTGCCCTAAGGATCCCTTCCCCCTCCCCCACATCGATCAGATCATAGATGCTACTGCAGGACACGACTCACTGTGTTTCCTCGACGCATATTCCGGATACCATCAAATCAAAATGAAGGAGTCCGATTAGGCCGCAACAACATTCATTACCCCATACGGGCCTTTCTGCTTCAACACTATGCCCTTTGGGCTGAAAAACGCCGGCGCCACCTACCAACGCATGATTCAAACATGCCTGGAGAAACAAATCGGCAAGATGGTCGAAGCATATGTGGACGACGTCGTCATCAAAACTAAGCACGTTGAGTCACTAATAGACGACATGTGTCTCACATTCGACAACCTCCATACATATGACATCAAGCTCAATCCGGGAAAATGTGTTTTCGGCGTCCCCGCCGGAAAACTGCTGGGCTTCATTGTTTCCAATAGAGGAATTGAGGCAAACCCAGCCAAAATCCGAGCTTTGTCAAAATTGGCTACACCAACGGACCTCAAACAGGTCCATAAACTAGCCGGGTGCATGGCAGCTTTAAGCCGCTTTATCTCCAGGTTAGGAGAAAAGGCATTGCCACTATATCGCCTGCTCCGACGCACTGACCACTTCGAGTGGATGGACGCGGCAACGACTGGACTGGAAGAAATAAAAGCTCGTTTAGCAAGCAACGCAATCCTGGCTGCGCCGAACGTCGGCGAACCCATGTTATTATACATCTCTGCAACACACCAGGTGGTGAGTGCGGTGCTCGTCGTTGACGGAGAGGAGGACGGACATAAATTCCCACTTCAGAAACCAGTATACTCTTCTTGGCCTACCTCATGCAAATCCCGGTACCCTCATTACCAGCATACGTGGTCTTCATGGTATCCCAGTAGCTACGGCACTACTTTAAAGAGTGCTCGATCACGGTGGCTTCTGAAGTACCACTCAATGACATAATAAACAACCGTGACTAATAAACAACCGTGACGCTATAGGCCGGATTTCCAAGTGGGCCACTGAGCTCTTGCCATTTGACATAACATACAAACCGCGCCGAGCCATCAAATACCAAGTATTGGCTGACTTCGTCGCCGAATGGACAGAGGCCGAACTCCCTAAAGAGTACAGTACATATTCCAACTGGGTCATGCACTTCGATGACTCTAAAATGCCAATTTAGGAGCGGGCGTTGTCTTAACGTCCCCCACAGGAGACACAGTCCAATACATACTCCAAATATTATACACAGACTCCAATAACACAGCTGAATATGAAGCCTTATTGCACGGTCTTCGGATGGCTATCTCCATGGGCATACAACGCCTGGAGGTGCGCGGGGATTCAAACCTCGCAATATCCCAAATAAACGGAGACTTTGACGCAAAAGATCCAAAGATGGCGGCTTATCGTAACACCATACTCAAAATATCAGCTCGGTTTGAGGGACTCGAGTTTCATCATGTGGCTCGAGAAAGTAATCAAGCGGCGGATGTCCTTGCTCGCATGGGCGCCAAGCGTGACCCCGTCCCGCCTAATATCTGTTTGGAAAGACTCTTCAAGCCATCCGTGGTGTGGCAGGATGAGAGCGGCAACACTAGTTCGGATCCGATTATACCCCCAGATTCCGAACACAACACCGATGTCATCGGGGGCTCGGCCACCGAAATAACACCATCGACCCATCTAATAATGGCAGTAATTTCCCCATGGACCGAACCCTTCTTGGCTACCTCAATAGGCGAGAGCTCCCTAAGGATCAGAATGAGGCTCGATGCATCGTTCGACATTCGAAAGCCTACAAGGTTCATGAAGGAGAGCTCTACAAGAAAAGCGCTACTAGAGTCCTTAAAAGATGTATCTCCGAAGAAGAGGGACGGCAGCTCCTGGCCGAAATCCATGTTGGTCTTGGCGGTCACCACGCCGCGGCTCGGGCTCTTGTAAGTAAAGCCTTCTGTACCGGTTTCTTCTGGCCGACAGCCCGAGCAGATGCACAGGACCTTGTCCAACGTTGTGCAGGATGCCAGCTTTTCGCCAATCAAAGCCATATGCCGCCTACCGCTCTACAAACAATCCCCATTACTTGGCCTTTCGCGGTCTGGGGGCTTGTATGGTCAGACCCCTTAAAGGGGGAAGCCATAATTAAAATTACCTGCTGGTCATGGTAGATAAATTCACTAAGTGGATAGAGGCCAAACCAGTTAAAATGGCCGAATCCGGACCGGTGATAGAATTTATATCCGGTGTCGTACACCTTATGGTGTCCCACACAGCATCATCACCGATAACGGCTCCAATTTTACAGCCGACAAAGTGAAAACCTGGTGTGCTAACTTGGGCATCAAGCTCGATTATGCCTCCGTCTATCACCCACAAACAAATAGTCAAGTCAAATGAGCTAATGGTCTTATCATGAGTGGCATTAAGCCCAGACTAGTGCGGTCTTTGAAAGAATCAGACAAACACTAGGTCGAGGACCTCGACTTCGTACTCTAGGAGCTGCAGACCACGCCCAATCGCACTACCGGTTACACACCATTCTTCAAGGTGTACGGCGCAGAGGCTGTTTTGCCCCATGACATCATTCATGACTTGATGACCCACAAGTATAGGGGATCTATCGTAGTCCTTTCGATAAGTAAGAGTGTCGAACCCAACAAGGAGCATAAGGAAATGACAAGCGGTTTTCAGTAAGGTATCCTCTACAAGCACTGAAATTATCGGTAACAGATAGTTTTGTGATAAGGTAATTTGTAACGGGTAACAAGTAACAAACATAAATAAGGTGCAGCAAGGTGGCCCGACCCTTTTTGTAGCAAAGGACAAGGCTGGACAAACTCTTATATAAAGGAAAGCGCTCCGAGGACACATGGGAATTATCGTCAAGCTAGTTTTCATCACGCTCATATGATTCGCGTTTGTTACTTTGATAATTTGATATGTGGGTGGACCGGTGCTTGGGTACTACCCTTCCTTGGACAAGCATCCCACTAATGATTAACCCCTCTTGCAAGCATCCGCAACTACAAAAGAAGTATTAAGGTAAACCTAACCATAGCATGAAACATATGGATCCAAATCAGCCCCTTACGAAGGAATGCATAAACTAGGGTTTAAGCTTCTGTCACTCTAGCAACCCATCATCTACTTATTACTTCCCAATGCCTTCCCCTAGGCCCAAATAATGGTGAACTGTCATGTATTCGACATTCACATAACACCACTAGAGGAAAGACAACATACATCTCATCAAAATATCGAACGAATACCAAATTCACATGACTACTTATAGCAAGACTTCTCCCATGTCCTCAGGAACAAACGTAACTACTCACAAATCATATTCATGTTAATAATCAGAGGGGTATTAATATGCATAAAGGATCTGAACATATGATCTTCCACCAAATAAACCAACTAGCATCAACTACAAGGAGTAATCAACACTACTAGCAACCCACAGGTACCAATCTGAGGTTTCGAGACAAAGATTGGATACAAGAGATGAACTAGGGTTTGAGATGAGATGGTGCTGGTGAAGATGTTGATGGAGATTGACCCCCTTTGATGAGAGGATCAATGGTGATGATTTCCCCCTCCCGGAGGGATGTTTCCCCGGCAGAACAGCTCCACTTTAGCCCTAGATAGGTTTCGCCAGGTTCCGCCTCGAGACGGCGGTGCTTCGTCCCGAAAGCTTCCTTCTGATTTTTTTTCAGGGAGAAAGACTTCATATAGCAAAAGATGGGCACGGAGGCTGACGAGGGGCCCACGAGGGGGGGGGCACGCCCGGGGAGGCCGCCCCCACCCTTGTGGATGGTGGGTGGGCCCCCTCTGGTGCTTTCTTCGCCCAATATTTTTATATATTCCAAAACTGACTTTCGTGGAGTTTCGGGACTTTTGGAGTTGTGTAGAATAGGTCTCTAATATTTGCTCCTTTTCCAGCCCACAATTCCAGCTGCCGGCATTCTCCCTCTTCATGTAAACCTTGTAAAATAAGAGAGAATAGGCATAAGTATTGTGACATAATGTGTAATAACAGCCCATAATGCAATAAATATTGATATAAAAACATGATGCAAAATGGACGTATCAAATCCCCCAAACTTAGACCTCACTTGTCCTCAAGCGGAAGCCAATAACGAAAAATATGTCCACATGTTTAGAGATAGAGGCGTCGATAAAATAAAATACGGACATGAGGGCATCATGATCATTCTTATAATAGCAACATATATATATATATATATATATATATATATATATATATATATATATATATATATATATATATATATATATATATTCATATGATTTCTTATGCTAAAGTAACAATCTATTCACAATATCAAGTATGAATCAGGAACTTCATTGAAAACTAACAAACTATGATCTCGGTCATTGAAGCAATTGCAATTTATCATAACATCAGAAAGAGTCGATATAAGAACTTTTCAGCAAGTCCACTTACTCAACTATCATTTAGTCTTTCACAATTGCTACACTCACATAATACTTATGGGTATGGAGTTTTATTCGGACACAGAGAAAGATAGGGGCTTATAGTGTTGCCTCCCAACCTTTTACCTCAAGGGTAATGTCAACAATAATAGTTTATGATGACATACATCCAATTGATATATATATATATATATATATATATATATATATATATATATATCAGGATCTTTCCAACACAATGTGCTTGCCAAAGGATAAAATGTAAGAAAAAGGAAAGGTGAAGATCACCATGGCTCTTGTATAAGGTATAAGACAAGAAAAAAAGATAGGCCCTTCGTAGACGGAAGCGGAGGTTGTCATGTGCTTTTATGGTTGGATGCAAAAAATCTTAATGCAAAAGAACATCACTTTATATTGCCACTTGTGATAGGGACCTTTATTATGCAGTCCGTCGCTTTTATTGCTTCCATATCACAAGATCGTACAAAGCTTATTTTCTCCACACTAATAGATCACACATATTTAGAGAGCAATTTTTATTGCATGCAACAATGAAAACTTATTTGAAGGATCTTACTCAATCCGTAGGTAGATATGGTGGACTCTCATGGCAAAACTGGGTTTAAGGATATTTGGAAGCACAAGTAGTATCTCTACTTGGTGCAAAGAATTTGGCTAGCATGAGGGGGAAAGGAAACCTCAACATGTTGGATGATCCACGACAATATACTTTATTTCAGATATAAGAAAGCATAACCCGTTACGTTGTCTTCCTTGTCCAACATCAACTTTTTAACATGTCATATTTTAATAAGTGCTCACAATCATAAAAGATGTCCAAGATAGTATATTTATATGTGAAAACCTCTCTTTCTTTATTACTTTCTATTAATTGCAACGATGACCAGAACTATGTTTGTCAACTCTCAACAACTTTTATTCATCATACTCTTTAAATGTGAAGTCATTACTCTCCATAAGATCAATATGATCTCTTTAATTCTTTTTATTCTTTCTTTTATTCCCTCAAGATCATAGCAAGATAACCAAGCCCTCGACTCAAGACTAATCTTTATTATATATAGCTCACGGACTCGATTACATAGAAGGATCATAAAGCAAAACTCAAAACTATATCATACTAAAACTTTATTCTAGTAGATCAATATATTACCAAAAGGATCGAACTAAGAAAAACGGTAAAGATAGGAGTGTGATGGTGCTACGATACTGGGGCACCTCCCCCAAGCTTGGCAGTTACCAAGGGGAGTGCCCATACCATGTGTTTATATCTCTTCCTCGGAGGTGGTGATGATGAAGTTGTTGATGTTGTAGGCTTGTCATCCAACATCGATCGTAGGAGGTGCTCCGACTTACGAATAATGCCCTTGAGTGTGGTGATATGCTCTTGCAATAGAATATTTTCACGAGTTAGATACTTGTTCTGCACCCGAATTATTTCAATCATCTTGAAAGCTTCAATTTCAGTAGGGGTAAGAAGATTGTAATGAGGTTGAAGGATGTCTTCTTCTTCTGCTGCCGGAGCTTGATCCTCCATGGCCTTCTTGATCTCCCCAGGTTCTTCTCTCTTCAGCTCTATCTTCATTAGCCAAGCATCATTTCCCTCATTATTGGAGGAGGGGGACGACATAATGCCTGGCCTTGACAACTCTGGCAGAAAACAGCTCGAAACAAAAATAGAGAATATTTGCGTGATACGAGGGTCAAAACCTTCGGGAGGTTATATAATGAATTTTTACCGACCAAAAGAAGTATCGTGCAAGAAAGCGGAGTCCGAAGAGCACACGAGGTGCCCACGAGGCAGGGGGCGCGCCCAGGGGGGTAGGGCGCGCCCTCCACCCTCGTGGATGCCTCATGTCCTTTTCGGACTACTTCTTATTTTCCTATTTTCTTAAATATTCCAAAACGGAGAAAAATTGCTATTAGAACTGTTTTGGAGTCGGTTTACTTAACGTACCACATACCTATTCCTTTTCAGAGTCCGAAACATTCTGGAAAGTGTCCCTTATGTATTCCTCCGGGGTTACGGTGTCAATAACATTGGTTTCAACATTTATGGGATTACCTGAGATATAATGTTTGATTCTTTGACCGTTCACCACCTTCGGATTTGTGCCTTCGAAGTTGTTAATTTTTATGGCACCGAAATGATAGACCTCCTCGATAACGTAAGGACCTTCCCATTTAGAGCGGAGTTTTCTTGCAAAAAATCTTAAAGGAGAGTTGTATAGCAGAACATAATCACCTACATTAGACTCACGCTTTTGTATCCTTTTGTCATGCCATCTTTTAACTTTTTCTTTAAACAATTTGGCATTCTCATAGGCTTGGGTTCTCCACTCATCAAGTGAGCTAATGTCAAATAGTCTCTTCTCACCGACAAGTTTGAAATTGTAGTTGAGCTCCTTAATGGCCCAATATGCCTTATGTTCTAGTTCGAGAGGTAAGTGACATGCTTTTCCATAGACCATTTTATATGGAGACATACCCATAGGATTTTTATATGCAGTTCTATAGGCCCATAATGCATCATTGAGTTTCTTGGACCAATTCTTTCTAGATCTATTAACAATCTTTTGCAAAATTAATTTAATCTCTCTATTACTTAGTTCTACTTGACCACTAGACTATGGGTGGTATGGAGATGCAATTCTATGATTAACATCATACTTAGCAAGCATTTTACGAAAAGCACCTTGAATAAAATGTGAACCACCATCAGTCATTAAGCATCTAGGGACTCCAAACCTCGGAAATAACTTCTTTAAGCATCTTAATAGAGGTGTTATGATCAGCACTACTAGTTGGAATAGCTTCTACCCACTTAGTAACGGAATCAACAGCAACTAAAATATGTGTATACCCGTTGGAGGAAGGAAACGGTCCCATATAATCAAAGACCCAAACATCAAATGGTTCAATAACAAGTGAATAGTTCATAGGCATTTCTTGATGTCTACTAATATTACCAATTCTTTGACATTCATCACAAGACAAGACAAACTTACGGGCATCTTTGAAAAGAGTAGGCCAATAAAAACCGGATTGCAATACCTTATGTGCAGTTCTATCTCCAGCGTGGTGTCCTCCATAAGCCTCGGAGTGACACTTGCGTAGGATCTGTTCATGTTCATGCTCAGGTACACAACATCTAATAACACCATCTACTCCTTCTTTATAAAGGTGTGGGTCATCCCATAAGTAATGTCTTAAATCATAGAAAAACTTTTTCTTTTGCTGGTATGTGGAGCTATGTGGTATAAATTTAGCAACAATGTAATTAGCATAATCAGCATACCATGGAGCAGTAAGCATATATGACAGCTAATTGTTCATCAGGAAAGATATCATCAATAGGTAGCGGGTCATCAAGAACATTCTCTAACCAAGATAAGTTGTCTACAATGGGGTTCTCAGCTCCCTTTCTATCAATAATATGCAAATCAAATTCTTTTAGCAAGAGAACCCATCTAATAAGTCTAGGTTTAGCATCTTTCTTTTCCATAAGATATTTAATAGTAGCATGATCAGTGTGAACAATTACTTTAGAATCAACAATATAAGGTCTGAACTTATCACAAGCAAATACAACTGCTAAAAATTCCTTTTCAGTAGTAGCTTAATTTCTCTGGGCACTGTCTAGAGTTTTACTAGCATGTTGGATAACATTTAATTTCTTATCAACTCTTTGTCCTAGAACAACGCCTACAGCATAATCACTAGCATCACACATAATTTCAAACGGTAAATTCTAATCAGGTGGCTGAACAATAGGCGCAGAAATCAAGGCTTTCTTAAGTATTTCAAATGCTTCTACACACTGATCATCAAAGACAAAAGGAACATCTTTTTGTAAGAGATTAGTCAGAAGCCTAGAAATTTTTGAGAAGTCTTTAATCAACCTCCTATAAAAACCGGCGTGACCAAGGAAACTTCTTATACCTTTAATGTCCTTAGGACACGACATCTTTTCAATAGCATCAACTTTAGCTTTATCAACTTCAATACCTCTTTCAGATATTTTATGCCCCAAGACAATACCTTTATTAACCATAAAGTGGCACTTCTGCCAATTCAAGACAAGATTAGTTTCTTCACATATCTGCAAAACTCGATCAAGGTTGCTTAAGAAATCATCAAAAGAAGTTCCATATATGGAGAAATCATCCATGAAAACCTTAACAATATTTTCACAAAAGTCAGAGAATATAGCAGTCATACATCTTTGAAAGGTAGCAGGTGCATTGCATAAACCAAAAGGCATACGTCTATAAGCAAAGGTACCGGAAGGGCAAGTAAAAGTGGTCTTTTCTTGATCCTCTTTTGACACAGGTATTTCAGAAAAACTAGAATAACCGTCTAGAAAGCAAAAATGTGTATGTTTGGATAATCTTTCTAGCATTTGATCAATAAAAGGTAAAGGGTAATGATCCTTTTTAGTAGCTTTATTTAGTTTGTGGAAGTCAATTACAATTCTATAACCTGTAACAATTCTTTGTGGGATCAATTCATCTTTATCATTAGGAACAATAGTAATACCTCCCTTCTTAGGGACACAATGGACATGACTTACCCACTGACTATCAGTGACAGGATAAATTATACCTGCCTCCAGAAGCTTTAGTTTCTTTTCTTACCACTTCTTTCATCTTAGGATTTAACCGTCGTTGGTGATCAACAACCGGTTTAGCGTCTTTCTCCAATTTTATTTTGTGCTGGCATAGAGTGGGACTAATGCCCTTAAGATCATCAAGAGTATATCCAATAGCAGCACGGTGCTTCTTCAGAGTTTTCAATAATTTCTCTTCTTCCAGCTCTGAAAGGTTAGCACTAATAATAACAGGATATATCTTCTTTTCATCAATATAAGCATATTTAAGAGTATCAGGTAATGGTTTAAGCTCAAACACAGGATCACCCTTGGGTGGAGGAGGATCCCCTAGAATTTCAACAGCCAAATTGGGTTTCAAAATAAGTCCCTGTTTAAAGAATACTTCATCTATTTCCCTTCTTTCATTCATAAACATATCATTTTCATGGTCTAGCAAATATTGTTCTAAATGATCATTAGGAGGCACGACATAGAAGCAAGACCAATAATTTCATCTTTACTAGGCAATTCTTTATCGTGGGATTGTCTACGAAATTTAGCAAAATTAAAATCATGAGACATATCCCCTAAACCAATAGTAACAACATCCTTTTTGTAATTTATCTTAGCATTAACAGTATTCAAGAAGGGTCTACCAAATACAATGGGACAAAAGTCATCTTGTGGGGAACCAAGAACAAGAAAATTAGTAGGATATTTAACTTTCCCACACAATACTTCAACATCTCTAACAATCCCAACTGGTGAAATAGTATCTCTATTGGCAAGCTTAATTGTAACATCAATACCTTCTAACTTAGCAGGTGCAATATCATGCATAATTTCTTCGTATAAAGAATGGGGTATTGCACTTGAACTAGAACACATATCACATAAGCCATGATAGCAATGATCTCCTATTTTAACAGAAATAACAGGCATGCCTACAACAGGTCTATGTTTATCTTTAGTATCCGGTTTAGCAATTCTAGCAGCTTCATCACAAAAGTAAATAACATGCCCATCAATATTATCAACCAAGAGATCTTTAACCATAGCAATACTAGGTTCAACTTTAATTTTGCTCAGAGGGTATAAGTGTTCTAGTATTACTATTGCGAACCACAGTTGAAGCTTTAGCATGATCCTTTAGTCTAGCAGGGAAAGGTGGTTTCTCAATATAAGCAGTAGGAACAATAGGATCAACATTATAAGTGATAGTCTTTTCTTCAGCTTTAATAGGTTCAACTACTTTTACTTCAATGGGAGGATGATATTTAAACCACTTCTCCTTAGGAAGATCAACATGAGTAGCAAATGATTCACAGAAAGAAGCTACTATCTCAGAGTCAAGTCCATATTTAGTGCTAAATTCACGAAAAGCATTGGTATCCATAAAAGATTTAACACATTCAAACTTAGGTGTTAGACCTGACTCCTTACCTTCCTCGAGTCCCCAATCTTCAGAGTTACGTTTAATTATTTCCAATAAATCCCATTTGAATCCAATAGTCTTCATCATAAAAGAACCAGTACAAGAAGTATCGAGCATGGAGCGATTATTGAGAGAAAGCCGGGCATAAAAAAATTGAATAATAATTTCTCTTGAGATCTCATGATTGGGGCATGAATATAACATTGACTTAAGCCTCCCCCAAGCTTGAGCGATGCTTTCTCCTTCATGAGGCCAAAAATTATATATACATACATATATATATATATATATATATATATATATATATATATATATATATATATATATATATATACGATCACAATGAACCAGATGCATAGGATAAAACTTCTGATGAAATTCCAATTTCAATCGGTTGTAGTTCCATGATCCAATACCATCGCATAGCCTAAACCATGTCAATGCCTTTCCCTTCAAAGATAAAGGGAAGACCTTCTTCTTGATAACATCCTCGGGCATACCTGCAAGCTTAAATAATCCACAAACTTCATCCACATATATTAGGTGCAAATCGGGATGCAATGTTCCATTTCCTGTAAAAGGATTAGCTAGCAGTTTCTCTATCATACCCAAACGAATTTCAAAGTAAACATTTTTAGTAGTTTCAGTAGGTTGAGGAGCTACTCTTTTCTCTACTGGTCGGGGTGAAGATACCCCGAACAAGCCTTTCAAAGGATTACTTTCCACAGTAACAAGTGGCAGTAAATTTCAGCACAGTATATAAATTTTTCCTTACCAAACGCGCTTCACTCCCCGGCAACGGCGCCAGAAAAGAGTCTTGATGACCCACAAGTACAGGGGATCTATCGTAGTCCTCTCGATAAGTAAGAGCGTCGAACCCAACTAGGAGCAGAAGGAAATGACAAGCGGTTTTCAGTAAGGTATTCTCTGCAAGCACTGAAATTATCGGTAACAGATAGTTTTGTGATAAGGTAATTTGTAATGACTAACAAGTAACAAAAGTAAACAAGGTGCAGCAAGGTGGCCCAATCCTTTTTGTAGCAAAGGACAAGCCTGGACAAACTCTTATATAAAGGAAAGCGCTCCCGAGGACACATGGGAATTATCGTCGAGCTAGTTTTCATCACGCTCATATGATTCAGGTTTGTTACTTTGATAATTTGATATGTGGGTGGACCGGTGCTTGGTTACTGCCCTTCCTTGGACAAGCATCCCACTTATGATTAACCCCTCTTGCAAGCATCCACAACTACAAAATAAGTATTAAGGTAAACCAAACCATAGTGAGGGAGTCCTGGATTAGGGGGTGTCCGGATGGCCGGACTCCTGGACTATGAAGATACAAGATTCAAGACTTCGTCCCGTGTCCGTATGGGACTTTCCTTGGCGTGGAAGGTAAGCTTGGCGATACGGATATGTAGATCTCCTACCATTGTAACCGACTCTGTGTAACCCTAACCCTCTTCGGTGCCTATATAAACCGGAGGGTTTTAGTCCGTAGGACGAACAACAATCATACCATAGGCTAGCTTCTAGGGTTTAGCCTCTTTGATCTCGTGGTAGATCTACTCTTGTACTACCCATATCATCAATATTAATCAAGCAGGAGTAGGGTTTTACCTCCATCGAGAGGGCCCGAACCTGGGTAAAAACATCGTGTCCCTTGTCTCCTGTTACCATCCGCCTAGGCGCACGAGTTGGGACCCCCTACCGAGATCCGCGGTTTGACACCGACATTGGTGCTTTCATTGAGAGTTCCTCGTATGTCGTCATCCTTAGGCCCGATGGCTCCTCCGATCATCAACAACGATGCGCTCGAGGTGAGACTTTTCTCCCGGACAGATCTTCGTGATCGGCGGCTTTGCTGCTGCGGGCCAATTAAGCTTGGCCATCTGGAGCAGATTAAGCTCGCCCCTGCCACAGGTAAGATTTGGAAGTTTGAAACTACGGTGGCGTCGCGGAGACTTGATCTTGACGGGTTCGAGCCACGACCGGCGTGCCGCCTTATCACGAGGGGCATGATCTAGCTCTGCCAGCGAATAGTGTCCTGGAGGCCGCACCGGTGTCGCCCGACCTTTAGCTTCGAGCCAGCTGCGCCGTCGAGGGCGGGTGGCTGGACACTGCCTCGGGGGCTGCGATCTCTACGGCGATTGAGCCGTACACCTACCCCGTCCTTTGCAAAGCTCGTGACTCCAAGGTGTCAGACTCCTCTCCGGACTCCAAGCCTTCCGCGCCCCCGCCAATCGAATCCGATTGGGCGCCGATCATGGAATTCACTGCTGCGGACATCTTTCAGCACACACCCTTTCGCGACATCCTGAATTCACTAAATTCTCTCTCTTTATCAGGAGAGCCCTGGCCGGATTATGGTCAGGAAGGTTGGGATGCGGATGACGAAGAAATTCAAATCCCACCCACCACCCACTTCAGAGCCAGCCTTATCGATGATTTAACCGACATGCTCGACTTCGACTCTGAAGACATCGACGGTATGGACGACGATGCAGGAGACGACCAAGAACCAGTGCCTACATGGCACTTGAAGGCCACCTCGTCATACGACATATACATGGTGGACATCCCAAAAGATGGGAATGGCGATGGAACAGCGGAGGATGACCCCTCCAAGAAACAGCCTAAGCGCCGGCGTCAGCGGCGCCGCTCTAAATCCCGCCACAGCAAAAACGATGATTCCGGCACGGAAGACAATAACACCCCGGACAGTGCCGAAGACAACCCCCTCCAGCAGGATTCAGCGCAGGAGGATGGAGAAGCCAACCCTCATGAGAGTGCGGCAGCAAGAGAGGTAGAGGACGATAATTACATGCCTCCCTCCGAAGTTGAGGCAAGCCTCGATGACGACGAATTCGTCGTGCCCGAGGATCCCGTCGAACAAGAGCGTTTCAAATGCAGGCTTATGGCCACGGCAAGCAGCCTCAAGAAAAAGCAGCAATAGCTTAGAGTGACCAAGACTTGCTAGCTGACAGATGGACTGAAGTCCTTGCGGCGAAGAGTATGAACTCGGCGCCCTCAAAAACTACCCAAAGCGTAGGCTGCTACCCGATTAGAGGAGGAAGCACCCAAACCTACACCACCAGCGCATGATCGGCTGACCGGCCACCTCGTGGCTGACAGAAGAGGCCTCACGACCCTCAACTCAAGCCGCACCCGGCGCTGCTCAAAAAAATACCAAGGCGGGGAAATCGCCCGGACCTGCGAGATATATTGGAGGACAAGGCAAGGCAAACAAGATCTATCTACGGATCGTGGGCACCCCGACACGTGGCGATAACCGTCACGCCGGATGTAACAACTCCGCCGGGCGAAACTGATGAACAAAGCTCATTTGAGCTGCGTCGTGATATAATAATCTGAGGCGCCGCACACCCACTATGCTTCATAGATGGGTGATGGATCATCAAATCCCGAGGGTTTCAAACCCGTAAACATTGAATCATACGATGGCACAACAGATCCTGCGGTTTGGATCGAGGACTATCTCCTTCACATCCACATGGCCCGCGGTGATGATCTACACGCCATCAAATACCTCCCACTCAAGCTTAAAGGACCAGCCCGGTATTGTCTTAACAGCTTGCCAGCAGAGTCAATTGGTTGTTGGGAAGACCTAGAAGCCGCATTCCTCGACAATTTCCAGGGCACATATGTGCGACCACCAGACGCCGATGACCTAAGCCACATAATTCAGCAACTAGAGCAATCGGCCAGATAATTCTGGACACGGTTCCTAACCAAGAAAAATCAAATCATCGACTGTCCGGATGCAGAGGCCCTTGCAGCCTTCAAACACAACATCCGCGACGAGTGGCTCGCCCGGCACCTAGGACAGGAAAAGCCGAAATCCATGGCAGCCCTCACAACACTCATGACCCGCTTTTGCGCGGGAGAGGACAGCTGGCTAGCTCGTAGTAACAACATGACCAAGAGCCCTCGTAATTCGGATACTAAGGACAGCAATGGCAGTTCGCGTCGCAATAAGCACAAGCGCCGCGTGCTGGCGATAGTCTTTGAGGATCTGACGATCAATGCCGAATTCAGAGGCTCTAAACCCGGTCAGCGGAAAAATCCATTTAAAAGAAATACTCCGGGCCCGTCCAATTTGGACCGAATACTCGATTGCTCATGCCAGATACACGACACCCCTGAAAAACCAGCCAACCACACCAACAGGGATTGTTGGGTGTTCAAGCAGGCACGCAAGTTAAATGCCGAAAACAATGACAAGGGGCTGCATAGCGATGACGAGGAGGAGCCCCGGCCGCCGAACAATAGAGGACAGAAGGGCTTCCCCCCACTGTGTGGACGGTGAACATGATATACGCAACCCACATACCCAAAAGGGAGCGGAAGCGGGCACTAAGGGCGTATATGCGATGGAGCGATCGCCCCAAAGTTCAACCCGTGGTCTTCTGCCCGATCACTTTTGATCGAAGGACCACCCACTAGCATCCGCCATGGCGGATTCTCGCATTGGTTCTAGACCCAATCATTGGCCATTTCACCTCACTAGAGTCCTAATGGGCGGCGGCAGCAACCTGAACCTGCTTTATCGGGATACGGTGCATAAAATGGGCATAGACCCATCAAGGATTAAACCCACGAAGCGACCTTTAAAGGCGTCATACCAGGTGTAGAGGCCAAGCTATGCAGGCTCGGTAACACTTGAAGTGGTCTTGGATCCCGGATAACTTCCGGCGAGAGTTAATCTTGACATAGTCCCGTTCGCAGCGGCTATCACGCCTTTGCTCGGACGAACCGCATTGCAAAGTTTAATGCGGTGCCGCACTACATATCTCAAGCTATGCCAGGTCCTCGAGTCATTACGGTCAGCGGAAACACGAGCGCTCTCTCCGGACGGAGGAGCATCTGGCTGACCCTCATGACGGAAGTACAAAGCAGCATCTTAAGACAATTCTCGAGTCCGGCTATTAAGCGTCCGGACACCGTCAAGCAGCGCCGGAGTAACCTACAACAAGACCACAGCACGTTCGAGCACGCATAGCAATGCGGCCCAAACCCCAGCCCTCGCGAAATGGCGAAACCGATTACTCACAGCGTACATAATTACGCTCTGGAAATACCATGGGCATAGGGGAGGGCACCACCACGGCATGCCAGAATGCGGCTCAACCGCACCGGGGCTCCGATTGTGTCATTTTTTCTTTTCTTCTTTCTTTTTTACTTTCGGGACTCCGTTCTCACGAAGCCCTGCCCGTGATAGAATCGCCCGAACACACGATGCAACAGCCGAGGAAGCGAAAGCTTCGTCGAGTGTCCGGTGGTCTCTATTACGAGTAGTATACCTGTTTTACATACCATCCCACAGCTTACCCACGGAGAGGACATGTTAAAAGTCCGTCCCTTGCTTATCGCACTATTTGTATCGTTCTGCTCTTACTACAGCCCTTTTGAACAAACAATACATAGCTTCGCCTATTATTGAATTCCTTTTTCTATATATATATATATATGTTCATTTATGGCATTGTGCAACCGTACACTTTAGTGCAGGCAATACACACAGGGCTTAAGTACCCCACAATATGGTGTGATAAGTCCGAACACTTTCACAAGTCGGCACCCGAACTTATAGCATTATATGCATCGGCTCGAATCATGTCTTGGGTCAATAGTTGGGTTTGCCGGCTCCCATGTTTGGTACCTTATGTTCCGTTATATAGGCTAAGATAGCTGGGAGAACCACTGCGATTGTGCCCGGTTGAGCTGGGTTAAGCACCTCGGTGGAAAGCTAAAACTGACCGTCATGATAGGGCGAGAGCCGGTCGCTATTCGAGAGGTTTTCGAGTCCCTAAAGACTTATGCCGCTTAGAGCGATGAGTCGGCATTGTCCAGCCTAGACGTGGATAGCGCCCCGAACTCGGTCGTCCGAATACCAGGGGCTTCGCCAAAATTTAAAATTATAGAATTCTATGGCTAAGTGAGAGTGTTCAAGCATTATAGTCCGGTTGCCTTGTTACGTTCGTTGGCGCCTCCTCGAAGGACCCAAGAATGGGAACAAGAGCGCTCAAGTTTATCCCGAACACCCCAACACTCGTGGCATGGGGGCTGAAGCCGACGACTCGCCATCTCTCAAATTTAATAAACGGACGCACAAAAGGTAATATTTTAAATTCAAAAGTGTTGCTTAGCGCATATGAACAAGTTTTCAGCGTACAGGATAACAAATGTGAGTCTACTAAAAAATTACATCTTTGGAGCATTCACCCGCTATAAGGCGGGCACCCTTCAGGATACCCTCATAATACATCTCAGGCTTGCGATGCTCCTTGCCTGGTGGTGGTCCGTCCGTCACAAGCTTCTCGAGTCCATCCTGCCCAGTGCACCTTTAGCGGGCAAGGCCCTCTGGGCACCTTCGATGCGACGGAGCTCTTGACGACTTCAACCCATGGACAGGCGTCCACCAGCCGCCTCACCAGCCCGAAGTAGCTCCCAGGCATGGCTTCCTTGGGCCACAGCCGAACTATGAGGCCCTTCATGGCCTGTTCGGCCACCTAATGGAGCTCGACCAGCTGCTTCAGCTGGTCGCTCAAGGGCACCGGGTGTCCGGCCTCAGCATACTGAGACCATAACACCTTCTCCGTCGAGCTCCCGTCCTCGGCTCGGTAGAATGCAGCAGCATCAGACACACTGCAAGGCAGATCTGCGAATGCTCCTGGAGAGCTCCGGATTCGGGTAAGTAACAGATAATTCACTTTCACGTGCTTGCTTTGCATAAAGAATGCCTTACCCGCCGCTATCTTCTTCATCGCATCGATTTCCTGGAGGGCTATTTGGGCTTCGGCCTTTGCGGCTTTGGCACTCTCAAGGGCCGAAGTGAGCTCGGACTCTCGAGTCTTTGAGTCACGCTCAAACTCTCGTGTTTTTCCACGAGCACAGGAGCTCTTGCCGCACCTCCGCCACCCGCGCCTCTGCTTCTCTCGCTCGGTGTGCTCAGCGGCCGCATTGCTTTCGGCCTTGTACACGCTTCCTTGAGTCGCCACCTCGTTCGTGGCCCCTGCAATATTCACGTTATTCATGTCATTTTTTGCAACCACATCTTTTAAATACTCCCATAAGGTATTACTTACCTTCCCTGTCCTCGAGCTGCTTTTTGGGAAGGCAGAGCTCGTTCTCGGACCGCTCGAGGCTCTGCTTCAATGCATCAACCTCCATGATCGGTCTTGGCGGAGGTCGCGGCGCAGCCTACATTCCCATATTGACATACTTATGTTAGACTCCTGCGTATATCTTTTAGATCCTCAGTTCGGCTTTTTCTTTCCGAACACCAAACTAAGCATCAGGGGCTACATTCTATGCGGTAATATTTTTACATATCTTAAATACATACCTCAAAGCCTGTTAGAAGGCTGGCACAGGCTTCAGTCAGCCCGCTCTTAGCGGACTGAACTTTCTGGATCACCACACTCATAACAGTGCGGTGCTCCTCGTCGATGGAAGCGCCGATAAGCGCCTCCATCAAATTATCCGGTGCCTCCGGTTGGGCGGAGGTCATCGGCGTCGCAGTCTTGCCCTTCTTACGAAGGGGTCGCGCCGGAACTCGGAACCACTTGAAGGTTCGATGCGAGTCTGCAGGGCGGACTTAAAGCCCCTTGGGTTTTATCCCCTTGCGCCGAGTCCGGAGGTCGCCTTCTTGGCGCCTCGGCGCCACCTCCTCCTGGCTGGGCCCCTTTTGGGACTCCACCTCGGCGTCATCTATGGCGGGAGGAGACGAGGCGGTCGGAAGTGAGGCGCTATTCACATCCGATGAATCCAGGGAGCCACTCGACGAAGCGTCGAGCCCGTCCTTGGGCGGGCTGCATGGTTATATTCGGCGTTCGAAGATGTTGTGCGACAAATGGAGCGCCATGAGTTATTCGGTGTCCGGACACTTAGGATCTCGCCGAGGCTTGGCCTCGGTGGCCACCCTCTTCGCCGTTGCCGGTGTTGGTGGCGTGAGTGCGGAGGAAGGTCCTTCCTTCTTGGACCCTCCGGCCTCCCGGTTGGGCGGCCTTCCTTTTCTTCTCTCCCCGGCGGGGAGAGGCCTCTTCCTCCTCCTGCGTCTTGGCGGGAGGAGTCCGCCTCGGAGTCATCGGACGATGAGTCCGACAACACCTGGCGCCGGGAACTCCTTCGAGTTCATATGGCCTTCTTCTTGGCCTTCTTCTCCGGCACCACGTGAGGTGCCGGAGCCAGCAGCCCCGTCAATCGGGCGTCCGCTGGGTCTTCTGGCAAGGGCGGACGATCGACCTGTCCGGACATCTTCTGCCGATCTGTCAAAAGGTGAGGAGTTTTAGATCCGCATAGAGTCAAACTATGAAAAAGAGTCCGTAAAGGGTAAAATAGCTTACCTCGCTGGCTTGATGCGCGAGCTGAATCCGCGATCTTGATGGCGGATGCGAGAGCTTCGGCGCCCTTGAACAACACCTTCCATGCATCTTCGTACGTAGTGTGAAGAGCCGGCTCAAGGTTCGGTGCTGTGCCGGATCAAACTCCCACAAGTTGAAGGCTCGTTGCTGGCATGGGAGGATCCGGCGAATGAGCATAACCTGGACTACGTGACAAGCTTGAGCTTCTTGTCCACCAGGTTTCGAACGCAGGTTTGGAGTCCGGTCAGCTCTTCCAAATTACCCCACGTCAGGACCGTCTCTTTCCATGAGGTGAGCCGTGTAGGGAAGCCAGATCGGAATTCGGGGGCCGCTCCCCATTTAGAGTCGCGCGGCTCGGTGATGTAGAACCACCCGATTGCCACCTTTATGGTCTCCACGAAGGAGCCCTCGAGCCATAGGACGTTGGCCATCTTGCCCACCATGGTACCTCCGCACTCCGCTTGGCGGCCGCCCACTTCCTTCGGCTTGACATTGAAGGTCTTCAGCCATAAGCCGAAGTGGGGCTGGATGCAGAGGAAGGCCTCACACACGACGATGAACGCCGAGATGTTGAGGATGAAATTCGGGGCCAGATCGTGGAAATCTAGGCCATAGTAGAACATGAGCCCCCGGACAAATGGGTGAAGTGGAAAACCTAGTCCGCAGAGGAAGTGGGGGAGGAACACCACCCTCTCATGGGGCCTGGGGGTGGGGATGAGCTGCCCCTTGTCGGGGAGCCGATGCGCGATGTTGTCGGACAAGTATCCGGCCTTTCGCAGCTTTTTGATGTGCCCCTCCGTGACGGAGGAGGCCATCCACTTGCCTCCCGCTCCGGACATAGTTGGAGAAGGTTGAGGTGGGATGTGCGGACTTGGGCGCTAGAGCTCAAGTGTGCGGAAATGGATGAGCAAAGGAGGAAGAAGGCGTGTGTGAAAAAGTGGATCCTTATCCCCTTATATGGACGGACAAAGCTATGCGTCCCCACCAGCCTGATAAAACTCGCTTATCTCCCAAGCGCCGTAATCAATGGCGCGGTTGGGTTACCCACGCCCGTATTGATGAGAATCCCGGAATAAGGGGACACGATCTCTGCTTTGACAAGACGTGCCAAGGAAACCGCCTCGCTAAACGCGCTGAGGTGGGACAGTAAAAACGATTCAAATAAAGGCTTGGCCGTGGTGTGATATCGCGCTGCGGAATACGTCAGCAGATTGAACTTGTGTAAATGTTATTCTCTCTACGGTGGCATGTGTAACTTATTTTGTAGAGCCGGACACTATCCTTGTGTTCAAAATCTTCTATGAAGTATTCGGAGGAGGAACCCGCCTTGCAATGCCGAAGACAATATGCGCGCCGGACTCGTCGTCATTGAAGCCTGGTTCTGGGGCTATAGAGGGAGTCCTGGATTAGGGGTGTCCGGATGGCCGGACTATAGCCTTTGGCCGGACTCCTAGACTATGAAGATACAAGATTGAAGACTTCGTCCCGTGTTCGGATGGGACTTTCCTTGGCGATACGGATATGTTGATCTCCTACCATTGTAACCGACTCTGTGTAACCCTAACCCTCTTCGATGCCTATATAAACCAGAGAGTTTTAGTCCGTGGGACGACAACAATCATTACCATAGGCTAGCTTCTAGGGTTTAGCCTCTCGATCTCGTGGTAGATCTACTCTTGTACTACCCATATCATCAATATTAATCAAGCAGGAGTAGGGTTTTACCTCCATCGAGAGGGCCGAACCAGGTAAAAACATCGTGTCCCTTGTCTCCTGTTACCATCCGCCTAGACGCACAGTTCGGGACCCCCTACCCGAGATCCGCCGGTTTTGACACCGACACATAGCATGAAATATATGGATCCAAATCAGCCCCTTACGAAGCAACGCATAAACTAGGGTTTAAGCTTCTGTCACTCTAGCAACCCATCATCTACTTATTACTTCCCAATGCCTTTCCCTAGGCCCAAATAATGGTGAAGCGCCATGTAGTCGATGTTCACATAACACCAGTAGAGGTAAGACAACATACATCTCATCAAAATATCAAACGAATACCAAATTCACATGACTACTTATAGCAAGACTTCTCCCATGTCCTCAGGAACAAACGTATCTACTCACAAATCATATTCATGTTCATCATCAGAGGGGTATTAATATGCATAAAGGATCTGAACATATGATCTTCCACTAAATAAACCAACTAGCATCAACTACAAGGAGTAATCAACACTACTACCAACCCACATGTATCAATCTGAGGTTTCGAGACAAAGATTGGATACAAGAGATGAACTAGGGTTTGAGAGGACACTACAAAAAAATACACTTCCGTGATGATACGTGTTTGTCACAGTAGGTCACGTTTTCTATCATGCATGTACATCCATGACAAATTTATGACTGAATCAAGATAGTCATACCTGTGCTGTCGTAGAAGTGTTCCGTGACATTACCAAAATTATCATCACAGAAGTGTCCACTTCCATGACGATAAATCGCGCGTCACAGAAGTGCTTTCGTCAAGGGTGACCGACATGTGGCATCCACCGTAAAGGAACTCCGTTAAGTTATCAGGTCCGGTTTTGGATCCAATAACCCGTTAACAGCCACGACCAACGGGGATTTTCCACATATAAATCATCATTGGCTGGAGGGAACACGTGTCAGCTCGCCATTGGGACATATGTCATCCACTCATTGGACCCAAAGCGCCTATGATCGTCGACCGTGTACGGACCAACGAGGCCCATTCACGTGAAAAGGCTGGCCCGTTTGACTTGGTCAAAGGTGGCGGGCGGCCCAACAAGCTTGTTAGCGGCTGTTCGCATATAGCCCATTTACAACCCACTAACCCAGGGCCCGTTTACGGCCTACCCGAATTAGGCCCAGTAGCGTCATATGGGCCGTCCAATACAATTTCAGCCCGTTTTAACTTCCGGCCCATGTATGGCCCATGACGTCTTTCGGCCCATATGAGTCCCTTAGTAACCCTCGTCCCATTAACGGCATGTGGTAAAACTGCCTGTAATGAATAGTGTATCACTTTATACCCATTAAAGGCCCATTATACCGTTGGGCCGTTTCCAGCCCATGTTATCTTTAGGCCTTCTCATGGCCCATTTATTCTTGGGCTCATTTCCAGCATTCGTTTACTTACGGCCCGTTACAGGCCTTTTCTGCTTGTGGGCCAAATTCAGCCCGTGGATACAGTCAACCCATTTGTGGCCCGTTAATCTGTTGGGCCATTTTCATAGCATCATCAAATACAGCCGATTAACGACCCGTTATGGTCAGCCCATAAAACATACGATTTCCACTCTAGCCCGTTTACGACCCCTTATACGACGCTACAAAGCCCATAGATGAGACGGCCCGTAGAAGGCCCATTGACCCGACGACCCACAGAAGGCCCATTGATCCGACAGCCCATAGAAGGCCCATGGATCCGCTGGCCCATGGATGGCCCATGCATCCGACAGCCGATAGAAGGCCCACGGATTTGACAGCCCATAGAAGGCCCACGAATCCGACGGCCACAGAAGGCCAGGGATCTTCCGTCCCGTAGATGGCCCATGGAATGTACGACCTGTGGAGGGTCATGGTCACTGCAATGTTTGGGCGAGTTGGCCCCCGTTTGAACGGTATAGCATATTCAAAGAATTATCCTACTCTATACTATCACCTCTAAAAAACATACACTATACAATAAAGAGACTAAGGCATAGAAACATAGAATAATCCTACACTATACAATAAAGAAATTACAGCCGATTATACCCGCTGGGCATTATGGTTCGGCACTAGTGATAATAAAGCATACACAAACAGCAAATTACATACCTTTGGGCAAATACAGCTCATACATCATGGACCAGCGCATCAACATAACTTACCATTTGAACTATAATCTCTTGAGAAAATAGGATTGGCGGATTTAGATAGGACAAATTTTAGTCCATAAAATCTCCAATTCCTTCGTTGTTACCTCGATGTCTTATTTCATTTTTGACTCCTGCATCTAATACTGCATGTCGATCTGAACTTGTTGATTCGAGAATCATGTACCGTTGTCTTGCCACCTCTAGTTGATGCTCGAGAACATCAGCACATTCAATTCAATCCATAATCATTTAGTAGCGGCCATGCCGCACTTCTCATGAGATCTTTGTGTTGATGTCACTTCATCTGAAATGTTTACGTAAGTACACATGACTTGGGCAAAATATAGTTCAATAGTGAAGCGAGCAAGATGGACTATTTTGTACATGGCAAAACAGGACTAACAATAATGTTACGTCATGAAGCATAAGCGGTGATATTTTAAAATTATAAAAAAGGTAGTCATGCAGCCTGCATACAATCTCTCTTAGCTCACGGAGGAGCATGAGGTTGGGGCCCAATCCAAAACACAGACAAGTTACAAATTTAGACAACACGTTGCGTAGAAGTAAGCAAGCAGTTGGCCATTCTGTAGCACAATTAAAGTCTTAGGGAGCATAATGAATAGCAGAGGATTTCATACAAACATACAACAGTAAGCAAAACTATGCAATCATTAGCCTAGTATAAACTAGATTGTGAGCCTCATTCAATAATAGTTGGTTAATAGACTTCAAAGCTTCAGGCACACTTCGGCGGAGTAATTAATGGTAAGGCCTTTAATTATGTCAACTAATAGTTATACAAGTACCCAACATCAGGCATCATTCTTTGGGCATCTCATTAACTGAGGACAAATAAAGCAATTGAAAAGAGCAAATTAACTATGCATGAAACAAACAAGGAATTGAACTGTTGAGTTGGATACGGTGACTTACCTTAACAGGTTGAAGAGGCTGGTAGCAGCTCCTACTTCTCTTGCAAGGCTCCTTCCTAACATCTTGTACTTGGAAATCCTCAATCTTATCTTCATTGCACCCCCTCTACAAGGTGACACAAACTAGTTACTCGTCTCCTTGGAAGATAAATATGCATACTTTCCAGTCTGTGAACACAAAAGGATGAGATTATAACAAAACAACACCACATAATGAAACATGTTGCATCTCTTGCACTTGCACACAATGAACTGAGCATTTACTATGTCTGCACTATGTAAAAACTAGGCATACCTTCGAACTAGATCTCCAGGTACTCTTGGAGAGCCTACTTTAGTGTACAACCAAACCTTTATGTCACCTATGAGTTAGAAAAGGCCCCACTACAGCAGCCCTTAGTGTTTAAATCGTTGACAAGCTCTGTTCGAGTGTTAGGTCAAGAACAACAAGTAATCAAAGCAAACAGACCTAGTATGGCTGGCTGATGCAAACAAGCAATTGAACAGATGTGGGAGCAAATCTTACATATCAATAAAAGAAGCAAAGAATGAGGCTTAAAGACCATCACTTGACTGACCAGATTTAAGGGCATTTAAACATCATGTGCAACATATGAACTAACATAAACATTGCATATTACAGATTCTACAATGGAATGCACATGTATTAGGTTATGCCATGTATGATGATGCCTAAATGTACACTATAGCAGGCAGGAGTGATTCATCATTACGCACAATTGAATTGCAGGTTAAGGGCCAATTCTATTACGCCTTTTAGGGCTTATTGTCAAAATAAGCCATAAAAGATGTAAAGAAGTCATTTTTGAGTTATGGGCTTGGGCTTAACTAATTTCGCTTTGGAGGGGTGTTTTGGGTAGAACCTCACTAAAAATTGAAGGAAGGGAATAGTGAAATGACTCTGTTGTGCGCCTATATTACACTAAAAATGCAAGCTGGTGGCCTTGCGTCACACCTCACCCTCAAGTAAAACAAACACATGGCGTTCATTGCCTGCCGCTTGCATCTCCTCTCCCTTTCTCTCTACCTCGATCCCTACCTCAGCACTAGGGTTCCTCCGACAAGCCGTGCCCTGGTCCCATCGGCCTGGTCCTCAATGATGCTTTGTCCAGCTAGGCTACATGGCGGCGGGTGGGGCAAATCTCCTGGATGCTCCTCCCTCTGGTGCCGCCCCTCATTCTCATGGTCTCGGCGGTGCTCCTTTGTGATTAGTCCAACGCACTACTCCGCGGGCGCTGCACAACTCTGGTGATGCCACCTGCGGCGAAGGCACCTTATTCCCCTCCCCAACTCCCGGTCGTGGCCTTGTGGTGCTATTAAAGGATGAGCTCATCTAACAAGGTGAGGATCTCCTCGATTTTTGCCAAATTTTCATTCGATCCACTATCGATGGTGCTATGAGCTGCTTGCTGCTGCTATATGATGCATTGCTATGAGCTGCTCCTGCTGCTGCTATATGATGAATTGCCTGCTATATGATGAATTGCTTTGAGCTGCTGCTGCTGCTATATGATGAATTGCTATGAGCTGCTGTTGCTGCTATATGATGAATTGCTATGAGCTGTTGCTGCTACTATATGATGAGTTGCTATAAGCTGCTCCCCCTGCTGTTGTATGATGGTGCTATGATATGCTCGTGCTGATGCTATATGATGGTGCTATGAGCTACTCCTGCTGCTGCTATATGATGAATTGCTATGAGCTGCTCCTGCTGCTGCTATATGATGGTGCTATGAGCTGCTCCTGCTGCTGCTATATGAAGAATTGCTATGAGGTGATCCTGCTGCTGCTATATGATGAAGTGCTATGAGCTGATGCTGGTATATGATGAATTGCACACTGCTGCTGCTGCTGTATTATGAGTTGCTATGAGCTGCTGCTGCTGCTATATGATGCTTTCAGGTGGTGCTGCTATATGATAATAACCAGCCACTTAGACCATCGAGTTTCAATAAATAATTGTTCTTCATTTAAATGTGGGTCATGCATTTTTCGTTTAAATTAGGCAATGGGACCTCTATGGAAAACATTGACCAAAGTAGATTGTGCCAAGTAGATGGTATCTTTGAATTTGCATTTTGAGCAAATAGTGATGGTCTGTTTTCCTATCATATTAATTACTGCACAGGGTTCAATTTGTGATGTTTGCAAGTCAAATTAATTTTCATATGGGCAGCAAAATGAAAAAATATAATGCAATCTAGACTTTTTACTTATCATACCAAAGATAAGCTGAAAACGCAATGAAAAGAACTGGTTGGCTTATTACATGGAGCTTATATTCATAGGTGCTTATTTTCTTAGGATAACTCGTAATAACTGTCCCTAAGAAACTTGGCAAATAGAACGGACATACAAATAACATGTCACGATGATTGCAATGGTGGAGTGCGTACCATAACTTCTTTATATAGGCTCACCGCTGGCTCTCCTTTTTTTGTGATGTTCCATGAAATTGCCACATACATCTTGTACTTTTTCATTGTGTAACCCAATCTGCAAGTTGGCACGGCTAATTTCAGACATCTCTACATGATAATACATTGCATATCCCTTGTGCATATTTAAACCACCAATTAATGATTGTGTGCGTAGCATAAACTAGCCATGACTCTGTGTGCTGGACTAGCAGGCACTCTAAAGGAGCCTAATGTAGTGTACTGGAATTCCTACATGCCACCTACGATTTTGTGTAATGTACTGCCTCTGTTCCTAAATATATGTCTATGTAGAGATTCTAGTATGGACCACATACAGATGTATATAGATGCATTTTCGATTGTAGATTCACTCATTTTGCTCCATATGTAGCCTATAGTGGAATCTCTAGAAAGGCGTATATTTAGGAGCAGTGCGAGGTAGTATCATGTATGACATCTACATATCTAATTTAGTAGCGAGTGGTAGAAATCATTATGCACAAAGGATTCTTGGTGAAAATCCTAGCAAAGCTTATTTGGCGAGCGAGAACAATACAGAGAGAGAGAGACATGCTTACAAGATCATAGCAATGCCTCGGTCCAGGATCTTGGTTGGCCAAGCTGTTAGATCCAGAAGAAACATCATCCTTGTAGCGACATGTTATTATATTTGAAGTACATCGGGCAGGTGATGCTGGACGGGTTTAAAGGTGACAAGTTGTCGGGGAGAACTGATCGTGTCCCACGAACACCTACGGGACCTGGGTCCCTTGTGGTTCGGAGGGGGGCGGAGATTGCACAAAGAGCGGATCGAAGCGATGCACACGAGCAGATTTACCCAGCCAGACTCTCAGGAGATAGTACTCCTACTGCTGCTTTGGTGGATTATCTTGTGTTCTTACTAGGGAACAACGGGAGCTAAAAAACCTAGCCTGAGAGTGTGGTGTGAGTAGGATGAACTAAGCCGGAGCTGAACTGAACCCCCTTTCTACGTTGCACTCGGGCCTCCTTTTATAGGAACAAGGGGTCACCACATGTGCCAAGTAGACAAGGGTAATATAGTAAAAACATAGGTTGGTACACGCTCATGCAGTGTACAGTAATCTATACCTAACTCGGCGGCAAGGGACAAGAGTCATCAATGCCCGTCTCGATCGCCCGAAACGATTAGCGAGGGACCGTCAAGTGCACCTCCGTTTGCCACGATGGTAGCTTGTCGGCGCCGCTTATCGCTGCTCCCGCTGGCTGCATAGCCCGTCGACAGCGTGTTTGGGAGAGCCCGTGGCGACACGTTGGCGGATGAGCTGGGCGGAGATGAAGAGGTTGCCCGCCCGGACAAGCGCCTTGCATGGCGGGAACCTTGTCGAGCTTGGGGCTCGGCGCCCGCAAACCTTCGGCAAGATCCCCTTCCGGCAAGCTCCTCTTGCGGGGCCTTATCTCTTCATCTTGAGTTCTCCTCTTGCGGGGTCTTCTTTTCCGAGGGCAGCGGAGGGTCTTGGCGAGGCGCCCGGCAAAGGCTTGCCGCAGGGGCTGCGCGACTGCCCGTGTGCAGGTTGAGGTACTAAGGTACCCCTACTTTAATACACCGGCAGGAGCCCGGTCTGGGCCATACGCGGTGCGGCGCTGTTGGGCGAGGCCCAAAACAGGAACTGCGAGACACGTCGCGGCTGGGTCAAACCAAATCCACTCCGTATCCGCGCGTTCCCCGTAGCAGCCGCGTCAATTGCGGTGTCGTGGGGAAGTGGGCGGCGTCTGCGAGGTCGCTGATCCGTCGCCTCGGTTCGCATCCCGCCACGTGGTTCCCATGCTCTTGGGGTCGCAGACGGTGGAAGTGGGAAGCTGGGCGTTGCAAGCAGAGGTAGCAGGTGGCCCGATTCCTGCTCTTCCTATGCCTTGATTCCTTGGCGGGCGGCCAGCCCCACCTTGCTTCTTTTAAGAAGGCGGAAGGGCCTTGAAGCCCGCACTCTCCCATCTCTTCCTTTCCTCAACCTGCTCCCTTTCTCTCATTCGTCATGGAAAAGGAACCTTGAATTCTTCATCGGTGGCGGCGAGGTGGCTGCTGAACAGCACCCTCCCAACCCCACGCCGGGGTGGCAGAGCCAGCCACAAGGGGAAGGGAGGGCGAGTCGTGGGCGAGGTCGGCGCTCGGGGAAGAAGCGGGCCGAGGCGGCGCGCGTCTCCGCCTCCGCCGCGGTTCCCCTCCCAGCGGCCGGTCCATCTGAGGGCGACCCTTGCGAGTTCTTCGTCGAGCTGCGCCGAGGCGCCTCGTCGTCGCCTCCGGCTTCCAGCTCCGTTCGCGGCCGCGATGGAGTCGGATCCGCCGAGACTGAGACTGCACATGAGGGCTGTGGGATCAGCGGCGCGAGTCGCGTTGTATTCCCAGCCCCTAATGTGATGTATCTTGATCGTGGGTGAAGCGTTCACCGCATCCACGGCGATGGCGGGGTTTACTCTCCATTTTAAGTTAATGGAGGGTGATCTCCTCTCCGTCAAGGTCTTGAGGATCTCGGCACTCAGGCGAAGTGCTGCGTGGATAGCTCCTCGACGGCGAAGATTCCCCCTCGGCGAGTGGCGAGGAGGAAGCGGCAGCGGCAGCGAGGTAGCGGGCCCAGTGGTTGTCGAGCGCCGCCGTGCGTCACCGGCGACCCCATCATCAGCGTCGCCGGCTCCTTGAACTCCCGGTGCGTCTCCTTGGGCGACTGGCGTGGGGAGGCTACGGAAGGAAGAGGATGGCGACAAAGGCCGTCAAGTCGGTCTGGCGTAGTGCCCTCGACAGCGTCTTGACGTCCTGCCGCCCGTCTTGAGCCCGCTTCCGGCGCCGCCGTCTCCGTTAAGCCCTCGGGATGTTCCCTTGGTGCCTTCTGGCACCTGTAGCTTGCCTAGGCGCTCCTTTTGCCTTTCTCGCCTCCTTGACCTACCTCCTGAAGAGAGGGACAGGAAAAGGGATTCGGGCATCTTATCTTTTTAATTTGTAAGCCTTGGGCCTTATCCGCATTTAAAACTTGTAATCCTCTCTTTCATGTTTTCATTCTCCACGGACTGTATCCGAGTAGGATGTTTTTAATGAAAAAGGATGCTTGAAAAGGGGCGAAAGGCTTATCGATATCGCAGCCCGGCAACTCTAGCTTACGCGGCCCGGCAACTACGGCTTGCGGGGCTTGGAGTCTTGGCGCCCTTCTTCTCCTCTTAGCTGTTATTTCGATTACGAGAACAATTTAGCGATTGCCGCAATAAGTTATTTTGTAATATAACTTTATTCTGGCAATACTTGCTATGTTACTTCCTTTACTCGACTCTTGGCTTTGTATGTTACTGCCCTCGCTTTCGAGGAAACTTGCGGTGCGAGGCACCCTTGCCATGGCGCCAGTGCGGAACTTCAATGAGCTTCTTTGGCGGGCCGCTACCGACAAACAACCTTGTCAGCGGACTAACCGCAGCTCACGTAAGTTGTTGAGTGGACTCGAAACAAAGTAAAGTAGCGACCAGTCACGATTTGGTTCCTTCGCGCTGAGTTTTTCCATACAAAAGCCTGATCGTTCAAGGAAAATAACTTAAAAAATCGAATGCTCAAACTTTGGCAACTTAGCTTTTCATTGTCCATTTCCGGCAAAGCGACAGTTCCTCGGCGGCTTGGCGGCCACACCATTATCTTCTCCTTCCCCGGTTAACTTGTGGGTGGATGAACCTTCTTCTTGTTTGAAAAGAAAGAAGAAAATAAACTATGGAGCCTAGAGGCTCGTTATAAGCTTCACGGTGTGTATGCTGCACAAAATGTTAGTAAACACATGCATATAAGATTATGAAAGCATGTATTGACAAAATATGCGCAACACATAAACTTCTTGATGCAGGTCTGCGCCCGGCTTTGTACAAAAGTTACATGTAGCAGCGGCAAGACTTGTACAAAAGTGGTGGTTGCGGAGCAGGTTCCGGCAACAGCGCCTCATAGGTAAAACTTGCGAAGATGCTCTATATTCAGGAATTGCTCACGGGGCGCCATCTTGGTCTCAAAGGCGGACAGCGCGGGCCTAGTGACTCGTTTCACCGGTAAGGCCTTCCCACTTGGCGTCAACATTTGGAATTCTTGGCGGATTGAGCGCGCGAAGAACAAGGTCGCCTTCCTCGAAGCTTCGGCATTTAATTTGCGGCTATGGTAGCGGCGCAAAGCTTGCTGATAACGAGCAGCTCGTGCAGCAGCACTGAAGGCGATCTTCCTCGAGGCAGCGGCGTCATCTTGTCGCAGCTGCTCTTGCTCAAACTCATCATAGCGAGCACTCGAGGCGACGTACCACGAGTTCCGTGGGGAGAACTGCCTGCGCTCCGTGAACTAGGCGAAAGGTGCACGGCGGTGGCTCGATTTGGCGTCGTCTGATCGACCAAAGAACCACCGGCAGCTCCTCGATCCGATTCCTTCGCACTTGCGCAGCCTGCCGAAAGTTCGGGTCTTGAGTCCCGCAGCACTTCAGCGTTCGCCCTCTGCCTTGACCGTTGCTTCTCGGATGAGCAGCGAAGCAAAGCAGATCTTGGCGCCAAGATCTTGGGCGTCTTGCATGAAGGTGCGGCTTTCGTGGCTTGTGCGTTGTCGGTGATGATCGGTTAGGAATCCCAAAACCGCAAACAATTGACTGAAGAACTTGGCGGTGGCTGTCTGTCACCTTCCTCTGGTTCCACTTCCGGCCACTTTGTGAACTTGTCGATTCTGACGTACAAGTATTCAAAGCCCCGACAGCTCGGGGAAGGGGCGAGGATGTCGAGCCCCAGACCGAAAAGGGCCAGGATAAAGGGATCGTCGGAGAGCTTGAGCTGGTTGGTGTATCTGTTTGGAATGGGCAGCACGCTTCACACTTGGTTACTTGTGCGAGTTGCATCTGGAGGCTTCGGCGGAAGAAACCTTGCGGAAAGCCTTGCGGCAAGTGCTCTTCTTGCCGATGTGGTGACCACATATGCCTCCATGTATCTCTGCCAGCAACTTCATCCATCTTCGGCAAATACACTTCAATTTCACACCGTTGAGCCTTCTTACATGCAGGATGTTGTCAACAAACTGGTACATACTTATTGCCGGGCTACTTTTCGCTTTTCTTGCTCTTGGGAAGTTCTCTGTCTGAAGGAAATGGGCGATTTCTGTGCCCATCTTTGGAGCTTGTGGCTCGACAACAAGGACTAAAGGCTCTTCTATCACTGCGGGAACATCAGCTTCTCGGCAAGAACACGTGGGTCGCCGGAGCTTGATGATCCCGACAAGTTGCGGGGTGAAACTTGTCGGGGCGTTGCTTCAGCGATACAAACTGCATGGTTTGTCGGACGCAGACTGCTCCTCAGTGATATTTTCGTTGATTTTAGGGACCTTCTTGGCGGCGGCTTCGGGGAGCTCTGCCGGAAAGTAATCGCCGGAAACCAATTTTCTCTTCTTGTTCTGTCGTGTTGATGGTGTTACGGTTGGCTGAGTCAGCTTGAGCACAAAATTTCCTGGTTCCACAGGTAACTTAAGTGCGGCACATTTGGAGAGGCCATCAGCTATATCATTCTGAGCTCTTGGAACATGCTCCATTTGCAGGCCTTCAAAGTGCTCTTCTAGCTTCCTCACTTCATCGACGTAAGCTTCCATCAACGGACTCTGATAATCTTTATTTACTTGGCGGACGACAAGTTGCGAGTCCCCCCTGACAATGAGCTTCTTGATCCCAAGGTCTACCGCAATCCTGAGAGCGGCAAGCAAACCTTCATACTCTGCAGTATTGTTTGTTGCTTGTTCTTTGGGAAAGTGCATCTGGACTATGTACTTGTGGTGTTCTCCGGTGGGTGCGATAAGCAGCATGCCGGCACCGGCGCCTTGCAGCGAGAAGGCACCATCAAAGTACATCAGCCACTCTTTATTTGCCTCTTTGCCAGGGATGCTTGTCTCTGGAATTTCTTCATCTTGCGTCGGCGTCCATTCTGCTATGAATTCCGCCAATGCTCTGCTCTGGATAGTTGAAGTGCTTTCAAACTTGAGACCAAAGCTTGCAGTTCGATGCCCACTCGACAATCTGCACTTTTGCTTACGGATTTTGCAATATCCTCTTCAGTGAAGCGGTGACAAGCTGTTATCTCATGTGCTTGGAAGTAATGGCGCAGCTTTCCGAGGCCATGAGGAGGCTGAAAAGCAACACGCACTCAGTATCTTGATCGGCCCCTTGCGAAGAGGCCGACAAAGTAGACTAGGCGCTGCACCATCTTCTTACATATCTTATCGCAACCCTGCGCTGATCCGTCCTTATCGGGACCAGAGCTTGTGGCGAAGCCCCTTGCTTGTCGCTGGATGCGCCTGCCTCGGTTGCGGCTCATCATCTGCTTCCTCTCCGCTACTAACGCAGCACTAACCACTTGATTGGTTGCGCAATATCAGACAACTTCTCTTGTGGCTTAGGTGCGACAAGTATTGAGTGGAGGACAGGTATCTCTTCAAGTCCTGCAGCGCAGCCTCGCCGAGTCCATTTCATTGGACCTGCCTTTTCAAAATTTTGAAAAATGGCGGGCGCGCTCAGCGAGACTTAGAGATAAACCTCTTGAGAGCAGCCGCATAACCGGCAAACCTTGGCGTCCTTGGCGCTTTGGTGCTTCAATCTGCTCAATAGCTTTGATCTTGTCGGGATTGGCTTGATTCCCGTTGAGATACAAAAGAACCGAGAAGCTTGCGGAAGGACTCCAAACACGCACTTCTCGGGGTTGAGCTTGAGGTTGATCTTGCGTAGATTTGCAAGCGTCTCATCAAATCCTTAATCGAGTTGCTTTGTCCTTGCTCTTGACCATTATGTCATCCATGTAGCTTCTACATTTCTATGTATCTGCGGCTCAAAGGCATCATGGACTACTCTTGCAAAGGTTGACCCAGCATTCTTTAAACCGAAAGGCATTGAATGAAGCGATCGTGCCACATGGTGTAATGAATGCGGTTTCTCTTCATCCTCTTACGCCATGAAGATCGATGATATCCTGAATATGCATCAAGAAATGAAAGCAGATCACATCCAGCCATGGAGTCAACAATCTGGTCGATCTGGCGGCAAGGAAATGGGTCTTTGGGACAAGCTTTATTAACATCAGTGAAGTCAATACAAAGTCTCCATTTCCCATTAGCCTTGCGTACAACCACCGGATTGGCCAACCACGTGGGATGGAGTACTCCCCTGACAAGTCCTGCTGCTTCCAACTTCTTGATTTCTTACGCTATGAACTCTTGGCGCTCCTTTGCCTATTTCTAACTTTTTTGCTTGGCGGGCGGCGTGAGGACAGACAGCTAGGTGGTGCTCAATTACTTTCACAGGAACACGGGGGATGTCGGATGGTTGCCATGCAAACACATCGACATTCGCCAGCGAGAAAACAACGAGCTCGCCTTCCTATTTAGGGTCAAGCTTGGCAGCGATGGTGAAGATACCACGGTGCCGTCCTCCTTGGCGGGCACCTTCTTGGTCTTGGCGGAGCTGCCGCCGTCTTCTTGCACTTGCGGTGGAGCTCGATGGTGCGTCCTCGGCGGTAGCGCAGCACTCCGAGGAGATGCGCTTGCGGAGTGGGCATCGAGCTCTTGCCGGACTTGGTGGTCTTCTTCTTCCCCGGGGAGCTTCAGTGGCAAGTGATTTGCTTTACATTGCGGCTGCTGCATCGGTAAATCTTGTCGGTGCAGATAAGCGCGTCCTTCTTGTCGCCATGGACAGAAATGGCGCTTATCGGGCGGGCATCTTAAGTTAAGTAGGTTGTAAGCATAGTGAGGCGGCCATGAACTTGGCGAGTGCTGGGCGGCCAAGTATGCCATTGTAGGGCAATGGGAATCGGCAGCGTCAAGCGTGACCCTCTCAGTTACGAAGTTGAGCTCGCTGCCGAATGTTACCCGGCAGCGTGATCTTCCCTTTGGGCTTGCTCCTTCCTGGATTGATTCCTTGGAAAGTACCAGTTTCTTTGAGCTCGCTGTCAGGGATTTGAAGCTTCTGAAGCACTGCAGAGGAGATCAAGTTCAGGCCGGCCCCGCCGTCTACCAACATTTTTGTGACCTTGAGGTTGCGGATCGTTGGAGATACCAACATCGGCAAGCACCCGACCGCAGTGATGCGATTAGGGTGATCCTCAACGTCAAAAATGATGGGCGTGCTGGACCACTTCAGAGGTTTGCGTGACTCTATGGATGGTTCTGCCGCATTAACTTCTCGCATCCATTGCTTGAGTTGGTGGTGCGAGGTATGCAGAGACGCACCACCGTCAGCATAAAGGACCTCCGTTATACGGAACTCTTGCTCGTCGGCTTCATCATCTTCCATGTCTTCATCATCTTCATCTTCGTCTTCTTCCTTGTCGGCGGCCGGGAGGTCTGTCTCCTTGCCGCTGCTTGGCCTTACCCGGCGTCCTCCCGACCGGGTCTCTTTTACTTGTTGCTGCTGCACCTTCTTGGGCTTTCTCCTTGTCTAGCAGCTCGTATTCAGCTCTCTGTAGCTCAGCAGCTACTCGACTTTCTTGCAGCTCTGGAGATCGTGGCCCTTGGTGCGGTGGATTTCTGATCTTGCTTGTTGGAGCTGTCGGGGCTTGTCGGCAGCCGCCTGAGCTTGGCGGTCGGTGTCAGCGGCAACCTCCTTGTCGGACCACCAGCCTTGGCTTTGTTAAGCGGCACCATCCTTGCGGACTGCTCGACAACTAGTACTTCTTGGTTTTCTTCCTTCTGTTGTTTACGCCCGGCTCTACCTTGCTGGGCGATCTCCTCCTGTCGATTCTGCTCCCACATTCTCTCATGAGTCTTCTTCCTTCTTCGGTGGCGTGCACACTTGTCGACCGAGGCGTAGAGCTGCTGGCGTCTTTCACTTTGCATCGCCAACTCCTCCCTCATCCTGCGGTTTCGCATTACGATGGAATGCTGATCCTTTGCAGCCAGGGTGGGCGTCGGGGATGTTGTAGTGCACTCGGCTGAATCTCTGGATGAACTTGCGCGGGACTCCCCCTCTTACGGGCAGCGGTGGAGATCACTCTCACAGCCATGAGGCTTGTGGCGCTTTGTGAAGGCGCCAACAAACTGGTGGCACAAATCTGCCAAGAAGAAATAGAGCTGTCAAGCAAGTGCATGAGCCAAGACGGCGTTTGGCTTGAGTACTAGGGGAAAGTAGTTGGCGAGGATCTTGTCGTCTCGTCCCCGCAGCCTGCACCGCGATGGTGTAAATCTTTGAGGAACTCCGATGGGTGTGTCCTGCCATCATACTTCTCCGGCACATCTGGTTTGAAGTTTTTCTTGTCGGGCCACGGACTTGCCGCAGCTCACGGGTGAGCAGGGCAACCTACCGCGTCTGACAAGTCGCGGTTCCTTGGCCCATGCATATCGGCGAGTGGGCGGTAGCGCTGGTCGGACTGACGGCCGCGCTTCTCTTGGCGCTCGTCTGAGTTCGGCGTCTTCTTCTGCCGTTCTCGGAGAACTTGGCGCTGGTCGCGGCAAGCTCGCGGATCCGGCAACGCTGTGGAGTCATTGTCGAGTGGATCCGTGAGTCGGTGATCTTAGCCGGAAGGGACTGCATGGTGGCTGCTCCCGTAAGTCTCGTCGCCATCAGCTCGTGCCTTGCCGCCTTGCGGCCGTGAGGCACTTTCGGTTGCAGCGGGGCGTCGCCGTTAAGCGAAGCCGATGAGACTCTGGTGTGGCCCTCCATTAAATGCGACCTTATCGGCCGTTGGAGGTAATCTAAATGGCGAGCTCTTGCCAAGGCTTCCGCTGGTGTGGTTGGCAACAGCGCGTGCGGAGCAAAGAAGCGGGATGTGCTCGGACTCCTAACCAAGTTAGGAGGGCAGCATCCAGCAAGCGGCCGTACTCGCTCGCATACCGACATGCTGGTGTGCATCTCGAGTCTCGAGGGCCTCGGGATCCTCGACAGCCTTGATCCACGAGCATATGGTGCGCGAGCATCATGGCGCTGTCGGTTCTGCGCCTCTTAAGAAGAGTGCGGTGAGATTGGATGCGGCGCTGCGCTGCCTTGTCTTTGGACTGGCGGCGTTGTGGGCTCTCTCGGCGGCGCGGTTCCTCGCCAGCGTTCCCCACCACTGGCAGCTCCGGTGGTGGTGGGTTGACAGCAGACGGCTCTGCTGCTGCCGAAGACTTCTTCTTGGCGCCATGTTAACGAGATGTTGATGAAAAGCGCTCGTGCGAGCCGGATCGGGTTCACACAGCCTCGGCGCCCCTACGGCGGCGCCAAAGATGTCGGGAGAGGCGGTCGTGTCCCACGAACACCCTCGGGACCTGGGTCCCTTGTGGTTCGGAGGCGGAGATTGCACAAAAGCGGATCGAGCGATGCACACGAGCAGATTTACCCAGCGGGCTCTCCGGAGATAATACT